>JARVLU010000002.1:12033006-12047191 GCA_031762415.1 Simpsonichthys santanae | reverse complement strand
ATCCACAGTGTCAAAAGCTTTAGACAGGTCTAAGAAAAGTGCAGCACAATAATCCTTAGCATCCAAAGCTTCAACAATGTCATTAAGAACTTTCAGTGAATGTGAACATTCATTTCCTAATTACGTTTGAAATCAGTTTTAAGATGTTAGCTTGAAAACTTTATACTGATACCAAAGATGAGAGAAAATCTGGCATGGAAGCAAATATAAATATTTCTTTTTTGGGTGTTATAGTGCTCAGCTGCTGATTTGACATCTGGACGTGCAGTTTATTTTACGTTTCTGTAAATGTACTGAGTGATGATTTGAAAAACTCATGTGCAGGACTCTTTACTTCACTGTATTATCAGCTTTAGTTTGATCACACCAAAGTGAAGCATCAGTAAACAACAAAGACACAAATACCTGTAAACAATATAATTTGGTGGGGTGTTTTAAACTAACCTTAATATATTCTTCCCCTCTGTCCTTGCTTATAGCGAGTGTTTGTGCAAAACTCTTAAATTCGACGTGGTTCTTCCTCATGAGGAACATTTCACGCTGACTCTGAAAGAAAACAAAACAAAGCGTTACTTCAGGATCTCCATTTCAGATTTTCATGCAGACAAAAATAACAATAGAAGCAATTTATACTGAAAAAGAGGACTGAGTTCACTGTGCCACTACTTTGCATTTCTTAATTTTAAAGTTATTTAGTTGTACCTCCAGCTTTATAAGAGCAGGCACAGAACAGGTACTCTGCACAGAGCTAAAGTGGAGTTAATAAATGTAGAACATCCACAGATTTACAAGTTAAGACACTGAAGAAGATGGTTTGTGCATGATGACTGAGAAAAGTCCTTAAAAGATAGCTAGAGCTATAAAAATGATATAAAAATGATAAACCAACAGCCACATTACTGGTCATAGATTTTAATGAACAAATATATATAGTACTTAAAAAAAACATAATCATTGTATTTATGTTTTTAAAAAAAAGCTAAATGATGCTTGTGTGCTTTTTTTATTGTTTATTAGTAATTTGGTAATGGAAGCTTCTGAATCGCTGCAACATGCGTAATCATAAAAAGTGCATTCAGTTTCAGTTTCTGACACTTACACACTGATCCTGGTATTGAGGTAGTTTGTTTGGGAAGAACTGTCCAATTTTAGACACAATATTGATCATTCCTTTGTCCTCTTTTAGCATCCACATAATTACCTGCAACAAGAGACAACAACCAGACAAAAGATGAATACTCAAATAGGGATAAAACCACCATGGAATAGTTGCAGATGTTTGTTATATTTATGACTGAAAGCACCATCTTTTATTTCTACCATTGTCTTGAGTCCAAACAGAATCTTCATGTGTTTGATGGCGCGCACTAGTCTGGGTAGAAGTCTGTATGTGGAGTCTAAAAATCCCATCACTCTCTCATAGTTCTTCGTGTCCCTGCTTTTCACGATGGAGTAAACCTGGGCAGAGACAACACGCAGCCTCCACGAGTCATCAAGGCTCAGAGGCTGAGAGTCCACATCTGGCCAGCTGGATGGGTCGACGACTGCGGAGACACAATGTGAAGACACAGTTATTCATCTTCTCCAAGACACACAGCACCTACACAGGGGTGTGTGCAACTACAAAACACAAGAGAGATTAAAAAATGAGCCAATTTAATCAGTTTAGTTTAGCGAAGATAAAATCGAGTCCTCCTGAGACTTTATCAGGCAGCTTTATTAAAATAAACATCACACAATTTAAGGTAAACCTAAACATTTTCATAATTAAAGATGCTTAAGTTCCAGTTTCTATTTCTATTGGTATTAAAATGAAGACAAGATGTTATTCTACATTTTAATAACATATTAATAAAACATTGCTGCCTGCGATGCTTAAATTTGTGCAATAATGATGTCAAACACAAACTCATCTCTGTCAACTACTGTTGATTAATTTGTTTTAAATGCTCCTATTTACAGCTTACTTAAATACAGTATTTGATTTGTCATGTGATGCTTATTTTCTTGTTTAACATCCCTGAGCAGTTACTCCGACAAATTTACAAACAAATTTTTCATTTAAAAAAAAAAAAAAAAAAAAAAAAAAAAAAAAAAAGAAACAAGAGGAACATATCTTGGTTACATAAAAGTAAAAAGAGCATGGAAATATGCCACATAAAAATGGTTAAATGATGACACCACAGACTGTAAATAAAAGTATCAGAGCAATATGGCTGAATGAAACATAAACCTCTAGAATGTCGTTCACACAAGACATCCGATTCAATAAACAAATAAATACTGTACATTCATTTTAATACGACCAACCTTCTTGTATGTCCATCATCTTGTGAGCCCAGATGTGCTCTATGATCCACACAGGAAACTTTGGAGCTACATGAGCATCCATCCTCTTACATCCGGCGGCTCTCTCCCACAAAGACGATCAGACCTGCGGGCAAAAGTGAGTCTGCTCCCCTCAATAATGAACAACCTCATCCCCTCACCCCACTCTTCTTCCAGTTGGACATGTAGAGGCAAGTTACCGACATGGACAGCTTAACGGAAACAGATTAAAGTTTAAAAACAGACGAGTAAGACTACTTCCGCCTCTGGTGCATCCGGTAGCAGTCCGAAGCTGTCAAAATAAAAGTTATTTCAAGTCTATGTGGGAATGTCTGATTGTACTTGGGGAAAAAAAAAACTAAATCCTTGCTATTATTTTCGCTATCTTTGTATGAGACGAGTTAGGTGGACGTATAGATAAATGATGGACGTAGGTTCGAGCTTATTTAAAATCTTTTTTTTGTAGTCGAGCAAAAATGTACAAAGAGGCGGTTACATTTTTGCGTTTATGACATAATTTGATTTGAACGGTAAGGATTTAGTAATTTTTCTAAATTCCAATGCAAAAAAAGAACAATAACTCCGGTCGCGGTTAAACGGAGACCTTTATTCTGAAGATAAGGGTACTGCGCAGTGCGCATGTTCCAATAACCGGAAGTGATTTCTACTGTAGTTCAGTAGCCGTGGCTAGCCTCGGATTTCACCTTCATAAAAATGTAATGTTTTCCTAGTTGCACGCATTCTTTAAGGTAACGAGCTGTGTCATGTTATTCGAGTTGCAAATATTACGCTTAGTTAGCAAAAGTAGAGACAAATCTTAAATGTTACAACAATATCATGCTCCTAACTTGTCTAGATGGATTTTACTTGGGTGGGGAGGCATGTTTTGTTGTAGTACATGAAAACCCCGCCAGGCGGTGTTTAACGTGAAGGTTAATTAAACTTGAGGCTTCAATTCAATTTTTGAACCGGGAACTCCATTAATAGTAATAAATGCCTTTTTAAAAATAATTGAACTGAATTTTTAGAAACTCCATAATGTTGAATATGCCAAGGATTAGGATGGAGCGCTAAAGGAGCGCACCTTAGATGTCAAGGAGAAAGACAATTACTACTGTATGTTCATTCAAACATCAGTAACTTCTGTATTTGAGTCGTGTAGTTTCTATAAAAACACTGACCGTAAACTGGACTATTTTATTCTGTTTATCTAACACCAGCTTAAACCATTAAGTCAAAGTCTCAACGTTTTATTTGATTTTCTAACTGTTTCATGTTTTTGATTTTGTCCTGCAGACTCATTGCTACCATGAACATCAAGTCATCAGTGTCTCTGCTCCAGCTCTCATGGACAGGCTTCAGACTTTGTGCGTTCCCTCGTCCTGGTCCCAGAGCTCTGAACTTAACCATAGCCTCCGCTCTTCTGCCACACGTCTCAGCCTGCAGACGCTCTTTGTGTAGCAAACTTAAAGCACGCTCCTACCTTAAATACATGAAACGCAAAATCATCTCCCCTCCGAGTCCTCCGTATACCCATCATGTGTGCCAGGTAGGGGATCCGGTTCTGCGATCACAAGCAGCTCCAGTTGATCCAGGAGCTGTAATGACCCCTGAGATCCAACAAGTCATGAGCAGCATGAGGAAAGTAATGAGGAAGCTTGACTGCGTGGGACTGAGTGCGCCACAAATTGGGGTGCCGCTCCGCATCCTGATGCTTGAATATCCGGTGCAGATGTTTGAGGAGATTTTACCTGCTCTCAGGGAGGCCCGGGGACTCACTGTTCAGCCTCTGAGGATTTTCGTGAATCCTGAGCTGAGGGTGCTGGACAGTCAGACGATGCTTTTTCAGGAGGCCTGCGAGAGCATATCGGGCTTTTCTGCCACAGTCCCACGCTACCGGAGTGTGGAAATATCTGGTACGTATGTTTGAGCTTGGTTTCTTGTAGTGGTAAATGTGCCTCTTAAATAAGTCCTCAATCCCTTCCAGGGAACACATCTTTTATCTAAGCTAATTAGTTGTTGTAGTAAAACTTTGCTAATGCATTTTTCGTAATTTTTCTTATCTAGGTCTGAATGAAAAAGGTGAAGCTGTGAAGTGGCAGACCAGCGGCTGGTCAGCTCGGATCCTCCAACATGAGATGGACCACCTGAACGGCATTCTCTACATTGACCGCATGGACAGCAAAACTTTTATTAACATCCGATGGCAGGAGCATAACGAATAGAAAACTCTTCCAGTTACAACCAAACTCAAACATAAACAGAGGAGTTTAAAAATAATGCTGCACAACTTAATATCACTGTGTGGAAGAAAGCTTTTACATTTGTTTTGTGAATTGTTTTTGATTCTGGACTAAAGTTCATAGCTCCAAATAGAAAATCATCCCTGCAGTGGTGTTGTCTTGGGACAAATACTCCAACGATTAGATAATATTGTTTCAATGTAGAAGCAAATGTGGAAACATTATGTGGACCTAGATAAGTGAATCATAAAATGTGATATGGTCAGGATCCAACACATTTGGCACGAGCCAGCATAAAATGAAAAGGCATGGGTACAACCGATGAAGCACACTCTATATACGGTACATTTACTTACATGGTCTAAATGTCAGTTCTCTTCCTTTTGCAACTGTTTATGCTCCACTCTATGGCCCTTTCCCATTTCATTAAGGCGGCAACATTTACAGCAATCAGGCACCGTTTATATTAATGTTCAAGGTTATCAGGATAAAATCAAATCCTGGAAGTTCATACAATGAACAGGTCCAATAAGGAAATGTTCCATAAAGTGTTATGGAGCTGACACTTTAGGACTTTTTTTTTTTCTTTTTCCAAAGCTTACACTTTGGGACGGTTTCTGTGTATTGGTAATAAATTGTTCAGCATCATCTGCAGTACCTTATGAAATAGTTAATCCAGTAACTGAAGAAAAAAATATTTGTGACTAAACTAATCCATTTCATTACCGTTCTCAAATGAGGACACTTCTAGTTTGTCAGTGCACATTGTGATTGGATTACTAACATTTTCTTAATGATTTGTGTTTTTTTTTTTTTTTAAATCCCACTGCAATTTATTTCTAATTTTACAAATTTCCTCTTGCAATTTACAAAACAGTCTGTTTAATTATCGACTGCCTTTAGAAAAATAATGCATTTTTCATTTGTTTAGAAAAAACAAGTGAAAAGCTGGAAGTACTGTGTATTACAAAACACACTAAACAAATTTTGAGACAACCCTTTTTACTCCAAACTGTGCAAACAACAGATAAAAACAATGTGCTTTGCACCAAGTTGCAGTGACGCGACCCAGAAGCACAGATCACAAGTATTTCAACAACAACAATTCTTTCTCAAAAGGCCGACTATGGCAACTTAATAAAAGAAAAGAGAATGCATATAGAACAGCATTTTATACAAGGCAACGTCAAATCGGTTGGCATTCGGTATGCAGATTTAAGGCACAGTGATTCTGCTAAATGTGCCTCAACAGTGTTAAAACGTTTTGAGTGCACATCAAACAGAAGATTCTTGGTCGAATGTTTGGCCACAGATGCACATAATGGGCTGTCTGAACCAGCACTTGCGACAATACTCTCTTCCGCAGTACCGGCACAGAACTAAAGGCTTTCTGGCACAATACTTCCCACAGGAGCACAGTCCCAGCCGAGTGGCCTCATGGCTTTCTTGACACAATTTTCCCTCCTTGCACCAATGGGCGTGGAAGACAAGACATTTGGGACAAAAGATCCGAGGGTCCGGGTTTACCATCTTCAGGTCGCAGCAGCTGTGGTAGCTGATTGGTTGAAGGGTTGCTGATTCAGCAGCATCACACGCATCTGAGGAGGACGTGGCTGCGTTGGTGCTGGTCACGTTTTTTGTCCCGCTCTCTCTGAAGATCAGACTTGGCAGCGACAACTCGCGAGCTTCTTTCATTTTCTCCGGCAGGTTGTCAGCAAATTGCACGTTGTGGCCTTTCATAGTGCACTCGTCAAGAAAAGCACAGGTGGGGTCAAGAAAGCTGTTGCAATCAAAGCAGTGACAAGGGTGATCAAGACCATTGGGGCAGCTGCAGAGATTATTAATTTCAGACTCACCCTTGCCAATCCCTGACACTTGTATCTGCTGTGAGTCTATTTTATATTTCAACTCCTCAGACGAACGCTTGCCTTTGCTCTTGTTGAACGAGGAACTTCTACTAGTGTCTGACTCTGGTGATGAGGGCATGTAATTTGCTCCGATGCTGCGTGTTTGGCCAGCAGGAGATGAGGGATTGCTTTGAATTGCCCTGATTAAAGAGTGGGGGTTCTCCTCATTATCGATAATCCATTCTTTCTGCTCCCCATTAACTGGCTCGTCTCTGTAAAGATCAGCTTCATCGATCAGCTCCATCGGTGACTCGCTGACATCAAGCTGCTTCTTGACATTTTCAAAGGCAACCTGTCAAGAGACGTGAACCATTAGGTAGCCATATTTTTTACAGGCTTAGTTCTCTCAAAGGGAGACCGTTTAATTTATAAACTTGAAGATGCAGATAAAAATTCTTCATCAGATGGCAGATCCTTTTTAGCAAGAATAACAAAAAATTAGGATCTATATAAACCTGAAAAATACCTTAAAATCAGCTACTAAAGTAATTTAGATGTGGATATTGAGTATAACAATTGAAGGATTTCTAAAAAAAGTTAAGTCTGGTCCTCTGGACATAATTTTTTTTTTTTTTTTTCCAAAAAATTGCAGTTTGTTAAATTTCTATTCCTAATAAACATAAGGCCAAAGTAAAACAATGTATATCTGAAAGGTCCAGATAAACAAACATCCATCCATTATCTTTTACCCGCTTCTTCCATTTTGGGTCACGGGGGTCGCCGGTGCCCATATCCAGCATTCACTGTGCGATGGGTGGGGGGACACCCTGGACAGGTCGCATGTCCATCACAGGGCCAGATAAACAAAACACTTAAACTCAATAATTTGAGCTCGCCATAAAATTGTAATCACACCTGTGTGTCTTGAAAATAGTAGACTTTGGAAAATACAATGTGAACCCATCTACAATCCTGCTTTTTAAAACAATATATTTGACATATCTGTAGTGTTACCTTAATCATAGTAACAGGTTTTTAAAATCTTGGTTAACACAAAATAAAGAGTTTGAACAGCTGACCACAAAAGAACACAGCATCCTCCACAAAAGAGGAGACAAACTTGGCATTACTGACAACACTGCATCTCAGGCTACTGGTTTAATTTCATGACAAGCAGACATACCTGCAGGCTGTTTCCTCTCTGCCTCTCCCTCACCATGTTCAGCTCCCACTGAGAGTCACCGACATGGTTCCACAACGCTGACAGAAGAAGATGGCATTCACAGCGGGCTACAAAAAAGGCACAAGACAAACGCAGGAGGTCATCCAGAGTAGCAGGGTTGACTTTGGGCGACTGGAGACAAAGCTGATCAGGCCGAACTGGGCTGGGCTGGTATCCCAACAACCCAAAAAGCCTCTCAATTTGAGGCATGGACAGAACCGGTGTGATGTAGTGGGTGAATGATCCAGAGTACATCTTGAATAGAAAAGAAGATACATGTCAAATTCTGCACAAATACTTATAACTAAGGTTTGATCAGCTCAGCTTTTTGGGCCAACCTTGATGACTCTGTATTCCTTTCTCCAGGGACCCAGGTACAGGTTCAGTGCTGCTTGCTCCAGGACTTCAAAAGCTTTAGCCAGACCTCGAAGGCCCCCTCTAGCTCTGACTCTCTTGTAGTAGGGTCCAGGTGGAGCTGATGCAGCTGCCTTCAGTGACTCCTCCATCTCCCTGAGGGTATCTAGACCAAGACAGTGCACTTCTTGGGCATCCGTGTCCTTCAGCCGATCTTCCACCAGCTTCCACAGAGTTTCATCTCTGCATGCCAAGCTGCAGCCTCGTCCCACAATCTGCTGCTCCAAAATGTGATCATACGCTCCCACAAACTCCCTGGCTCTCTGTTGCAAGCTCATCTCTTTCAGTCAAACAGCAAGTGACACACAGAACAGAATAAGAATCTGTAAAGGATATTAACGTGAAAGATCAAACTTGAAAAGATGCATTACTATTTTTAAATCCAATCTATTTTTCCTGATGAATACAGAAGCTGACACTAGAGAAGACCAAGGTGATATTTTTAAACTGACGTGCGTAAATCAGAATTTAGAAAAGGTCCCCATTGTTCATTTTCCTTCAGCAATAAATAAAGAACAATAAATGTGAGGCTATGATTCAGTAATTGAGTTGTTTTTGTTTAAATGTCATTTAATCTTATACATATACAGTAGACAACATAAGATTTAGCCAAAACAAACCAGCTATTCTTCATATTTTAGTACAATTCTCACATATTTAGTCACAAAATACTTAGTTTTGATCAAATCTTTGAGTATAGGCATTCTGAATGATAAAAGCCAATTGATGAGAACTCTTTCAAAGACAAACTTTATTGTAAGTAATCTTAAATTAAATCATTTACCGTAGATGTTTTTTTTCTTACTGACTTATTGCAAATCTTTTGCTAGCATGTGTAATTTTCTTTAAATTACCATAGGTGCACGTTGTGTTAAACCGATAAAATCATTTTAAAACAATTAACTTGGTGTTTGCTGTTTTTATAAATGTGTTATAAGACTGGATATTACCTTAAAAGTGATTTAAAAAAAAAACATAATAATCTAGATTAGCAAAAAGTATAACTTGAGCACTCTGAGAGACAGAGTAAAACCAAAAAGTACTTTCGTTTTGATAAAAATTTAAAAAATAAATTAAGAAACTTTAAAACTCAATTAACTAGATTTTTAAAATAAAATTGAACATTCTGAGAGTTAGATGCTATCAAACTGACAGATTAGCATTAGCCACACTTGTAAAGTTCTTATAAATCTCAGAAAATCTCATCTCATTAAAAACTTTTGCATTTTTGCCTTAAATTAACCTGTCGTGAATTAGCTCTGCGAAAGCAGTTTGTAAAATTGCAAAACTTATCTTTTTAATTTGAGTTATAATTAGCAAAAGAAATCGTAAAGTCAATTTTTTTTTAATTGTCCAGGTTGATTTTGGCCGTTAACAGAACACCGTCAACTCAGCTCCGTAAATTTACAGGAAGTAAACAATATTCTGGGGAACCTTAAAAATAAAAAAAAAAGTTGAATCTGTTTAGGACACATGCCGAATTTAAGTTTTGCCGTCATGTAATCACTAAACGTCAATGTTGGGGATATATACAGCACGATATTTAAACAATTCGAGAGAGAAAACACAATTTTTAGAATCCCGAATGAAATTTCGGCCAAGAGGGAAAAATGCTAACGTGAAATCACAGAAAAACACAACTGGACGTAAAGTGTTTAAATGCTTGTTCAAATAAACACTTTTAGCGACAAACTAAGTATCCTTACCTGCGTTTGGCACTTATTTAAAAGTTTAAAGGCGAATAATAATAAACTACATTTCTTGCGACAACACAAATATCTGAACACAGATAGTATCTGAAAGTAGCCTTTTAGCATGCGCAAACTAAAATTGTCACATGACCCGGGATTTCCCTGCGTCTGACGAGTCTGCGCAGTGTGCAGATTTGTCGAAATGAACATTGTCCACTAGATGGCAGCATTACATCTTCGGCAACCTCAGCATGAACTTGTTGAACCGCCTCTACGGGCTCAGCATTCATGTACTGTATTCATAAACAGTTATTCAGTGCTCAGACCTGACTTATATGTGTTTTTCTGCAACGTGTATTAGTGTTAAAAACTGAAACCGTATTTATTTATTTTTTAAATTTAGTACCGGTAGTACTTATTTCACTGCACGGCAAAATTATCTTATCTCTAAGCGTCCAACAATTCTCAGTCTGGTCATCTGATTATTGGATTTGGTACCTGGATGATTGAGCATGAACTTTGTTATCTTTAAGCATAATTTTGTTGATGAATCTGCTCTTTTTTTTTTTTCCCCTTTTTTTTAACATATATTTTCAGTGCATTGTTTAAAATGATATTTTATTAAAGATTTTTCAGCATTTCATGCCATTTAGGGAATTTACACAGAGGCTGGCAAAATCGTTACTCCATGGAATGCCCGAAAAAAATGTAAGTAATTTAATGATCAGTGATATATATTTCTATTTTTGTATACTATTTTCATAAATAAACACCTGGTAAGTGAAATGTTTTTGAATAATAAAATGACCCAAATTCCATTTTTAAAAAAGTATGGCAATTAGTCATATTTACTAAATGTTCTTTCATAGAAAACAAAGTAAACTTTGTTACCATTTGAGCAGGGTGAGGGGATTAAGATGCTGCTAAAGAATTCGAATTTATTCTCATCCTATGATAATAAGTGCCTTAATCCATTCTTTGACATAGCTAAATACCTAATCTCCACCATTAGACATGTGCCAGAAAGTATCAAACATTAAGTCCATAATCTGTACATCTTAAATTGTAAAACTGGGACATTAAAAGAAAAGATTATGCACTGATTTCGAGGATGGCAGCGGGAACAGTGGCGCTCCTTTGGGCCCACGGGCGTGGCTTTAGAGGGGCGGAGCTGTGAGTTGCTCTAAAACTCCCTGGTTCTGCCAAGATGCTCTGTCCAAGTGAACCACTTCGCTTCCAGCCCACTCAGTGTCTTTCTCCATCTTTCCTGTTCAGCTGTGCAGCTGCAGCGATCATGTCTTACTCGGACAGAGTTGTGTTAGCTCTTGGAGGAGCTGGAACGGTGGGCTCCGGGGTCGTTAAGGCTCTTCTGGACAAAGGTGAGTTGATCTGGCACCAGGTGGAGACGCAAACAAAAATAAATAAAAAAGGGAAAAAACATGTATGTATGCAGTGAATAGGATGTGATCGTTTTTTTTAATTGAACAAGATTATTTATTTTATATCATTTGTGTCAACTGTGAAATGCAGTGTTATTTACGCACCAGTTTTACGCACAGACGCGTAAAAGTCTGGATTTTACGCACAAGGATTTTCAGACGCTTCTTCGATGTTTTGGGTTTATATGAGATAATTTGTGAGCATTTATTGTTTCTGAACTGTTATAGAGTGTTTACAGTAAATCAGTTCATTCATCCGTGCGCGTGAATCCCCCGGTTTCATCCATGCAGGTGCGCGTCTTCTAAAGACATTCATAAACAAGCTCTCAGACTTTGTTTCACTGGATATTCAAAGTAAATAATAATAATAATAATAATAATAATAATAAAATAAAATAAAAGATGCTTTTGCGTGTTTCTGGTTCCCAAACTAAATGATCCAAGATGAAATCAACCACATAAATAAAGCGACTTTTATGGAAACATCTAAAGGAGAAAATACTGTTCAAGTCCAGAAAAAAAAATCAGTTAGTGTCCAGAGGAATTTAATGGAAGTTTATGTATTTATTTAACATGTATTTGTAGAGACCTGGTTTGAAGGAAGCCATTCAGCACAGAGCAGAACTGCTCCTTGCTCACAGAATTTCTGTTTGGATAAAATCAGAAATTGGGCATGTAAAAACATTGTTCAGATCACTTGTGTGTTACTTAGTCAAGTTACTGTTCTGGCACGTTCACGCAGCATCTGATCATGTATCTGGGTGTTTTTAACTTGTGATGGAAGTTAAAGCTTTTCAGACACTAAAAATGTTTCTACGAAATGCTTCATCACCACATTCTTGTTTTATTTGTTCAGTCAAAAAAGATTATTATATTGTTTTCTATTAAAAAATATTTCTGGAAGCTTATTAATGTGATATTTAACAGAATACAGAGGAGCAGTAATCATGCTTTTGTAGTCTCAATGTGCAATGTTCCTCTTTATTGTTCTTTTGGTGAAAAACATATTAACATTCCTGCCTATTGAGCCCCAACTCTTTCTAAGGAATTTCCTTTGCTTTTTAATAAAAAAAAAAAAATCTGTAGCTCCCAAAAGATCATTGATTTCCCATGAAAATGTGTTGCCTAATCAAAACTCTTTAGAACAGATTAAAACACTTGATGTTCAGACTTTAAACCAGGAATTTTTTTGTGTTCAGATTTTCCAATCTGAAATAATGTGTGAAAACCGGATTATTTTTTATCATTATACGTATCCAGAAATACAAACTTTATACCAAAACATTGCAAATCTGACACAAACATAATTTCATGCTTCTTTCCTCTGAGCAAATTGTTTAGTTTTCACTGAATTTTGATTCATGTTGTTTGCGTTGCTGGTGACAGTTTGTACTTTTTAGATTTACCATATTTGGAAGGTTTTCTGTTGTTGGTTTTGTCAATAAAATCTCACAAATCTTATTTTCATGTTTTCCCATCATTGCTATAAACCTCCAAATCACAGTTTATGGTTTGTGTGTCTTAAGAACTCTGTGTTTGGTGTCTGAAGGTTTTAAAGTTGCAGTGATCTCCAGGGACGCCGGCCGACTCGACAAACTCCGGTCCTTCGTCTCTCCCAACACAAAGGATCGCCTCACCACTGTAGTGGGCAACGTGGGTGAGTGGAGCAACACATCCTGATGATTGTTTGCAGCATCCACAACTTTTTCAACACAAATTTGAGCTAAACAACTGCCTAAATGAGGTTCACCCCCACTTTTAATTGTGATCCAAATGCTGGTGAAGATTCTCATTCATCCAGGACATGATAAATTCAAAAAATGTTCAATACAAAAACAGGAGGGATTGTATTGAACATTTTTTGATTATGTGATACAAATGGTTTACTGTGGATATTTGCATCTTTTTTACTGCAGATTTCCTTCAAAGCTTTCAAAGCCACAAGAAAAACCTCAAGAACAAACCAAAGCCTGGCTGCTTAAAGCTGACGTTCATAATACTTGCATGAGTGAGACGAGTCCAATAACGGGGAAAATAAAGACGCTATCAACGACAACACCCAGCGTTTATTTTGAAGCTTTAGATTCAGTCAGGACTGTTCAGAAATGAGATTTGCTGTTGTTTCTGTACCAAATGAGGCTCTTGTAGAAGACTAACATGTCTCATCCATCCATAATTTTTTACCCGTTTCTTCTTTTCTGGAAACCTTGGACAGGTTTCCAGTCCATCACAGGGACACTTAAAGACAAACAAGACAATCATTCATTCTCTCACACAAACCTAGGGACAATTTAGAGTTACCAATCAGCCTAACGTGTGTTTTTGGTCTGTGGGAGGAAACCAGAGTACTTGGAGATAACCCATACATGCACGCAGAAAACACCCGAAGGTCCCCTCGGCAGAGATTTGATCCAGCGACCTGCTCGCTGAGAGACAACATCTTCACCAACTGTGCCACCAGTCCCACGTTTGTTTATTTAAACAACATAAATTAGCATACTTACCAGAGACAACCAAATCATACAACAAACATTCAAATTTGATTTCATACAAATGATTTTCACAACAAATGCTTGATACCACCTGATCACAGCTTTGCTGACGTCTTGGTGCAGAGGAGTATCGCGTTTTTTGTGGTCATAGTCGTTTTGTTGACAGATGACTAGAAGAACAGAGGCATCTGATCAGACAGACTCTGAGGACTTCTATCAGTTAAATGAATAAATATTTTCAGAGAGACAGCAGCCAGAGGGACAATGTTCATCTTTGGTTTGAGGCTGAAACTTTTTACAGAGAGTGGTGAAGGCTGCACAGAAGTCTGTTGGAGTCAGTCTCCCCACCATCACAAACATCTACACCTCCAGATGCAGGAAGAGAGCCACCTGCATAATGAAGGACCACACTCACCCAGCACACACACTTTCTGCCCCACTCCCCTCAGGAAGGAGGTTAAGAAGCATTAAGTGTAGAACCACTAGACTGAGGAACAGCTTCTACCCTG
>JARVLU010000002.1:12018240-12028865 GCA_031762415.1 Simpsonichthys santanae | reverse complement strand
ATTGGACATGACACACAATTGGCTGATTGATGGATGAACCGCACGAGCATCATGAATTGTTTATTTAAAATAAATTATTTTAAATGATTTAGCGCCTGCTGCACTTGTGTGCATCCCACAGATGCAGGGAGAAGCTCCCTCCTGCCACGCCCACATTTCTCCTCCATGCTGCAGCAGCTTTGTGAAGGGTTAACCCTTTGCTGTCCTGCTGCACCGATCAACTTTTCAATGGACTTTTGTCTTCCAACTTAAAATTCAAAGGATGTCATATTGTAAAATCATCATAATCATAAACCATAAGTGTTTTTTCAAAGTTATGTTGTTACCTAACACCCATGATAAATGAGGGACTACTGTATATATAAATGTCTCTGCCATCATTACCATAGATGATGGCAGAAGAGACGGCACTCTCTACAACAGACTTATTGAAGATATGCATGCAAACACTGAAAGACTCAAGTTTTCTCAAGAAGAATAGTCTGCTCTGTTCCTTCTTGTAGACAACTTCACTGTTGCATCTCCGTCTAGTAAGCTGTCCAGGTGAACCCCAACGCATTCATACTTCACCGCCTCCACTTCTCCCATTTTGGGGATTTGGGGCTGTAGTACAGGCATTATTCGAGCTTTTGAGATGTTAATCAGCTGCTCACGGTTGTAAAATAAATAAATAAATAAATAAATGAATGTGAAGTTATGTTTACGCATCATAACAAATGTCCAAAAGTAAAAAGGTTTCAGTAAAAATCCTTCCAGCTGCACAACATCCAATTCCAGAGGAAATAATCATCTAAAAAAGCAGATTTAATCCAGAAAAAGAGGAATTAAAGTTTTCAAAAGCAAAATCTCGGAATGAATGTAACAGAGCTGCTCCAACATGCAGCCACCTTGAGTGGCGCAACTCTAGAATGACTAATTCCATCTAGCTAGAAGCTAGAAATCCAGCTTGCTTCAAAAATACTTTCTAATCTTTTAAGACACTTTAGGACAAAGTGTTATATTCATCCATACATCCATTTTCCCTTTTGGATTGCGGGGGTCGCTAGCCCATGTCCAGCTATCACTGTGTGAGAGGCGGGGGACACCCTGGACAGGTCTCCAGTCCATTAAAGTGCCACAAACAACCAAACACTCTCTCACTTACACCTAGGGGCAATTTCCTTGTAGAGTTTCAATCAGGGGCAAATTAAACTTTAAATTTTGCATTCAAACACCAATAAAGATTAAATGAATAACAGCACTGTGTGCTCTCAATAGGATTCTGCAGCACAATAACGCAACTGTACAAAGTCAAAGAAAGGTTCAATACAGAAACAACTGGACTTTATTTTTTTGTATGAAAACGTTTCGGTCCATACAAAAAAATAAAGTCCAGTTGTTTCTGTATTGAACCTTTCTTTGACTTTATCATGTCCTGGACGACTGATAATCTTCACCAGCTTGCAACTGTACAAACAACAAGTTGAATAGATTTGTGTAAAACTAACTTCCATTCAGACTACCAACACTTTTGGCCTGTTGACATGTACCAGCTATGCTCCCATGTACTGTACTTGCATTATTAGGGGCAACGTGTCCCCTAAATAAACTGGAGTTTGAAGTATGGCAGTGTGCAACAAGGTCATCGCTGATATTTACATAAAATGCAATTAAAAAAATAGGCTACAACAATATCGGGGATGAGGAGAGGCAGGAATGAAGAGTATTAGAGTTTTTTTTTTTTTTTTAGGGTGGTTTGGGGGTGGTGGTCAGACACTTTAGATTTGGAGATTTTTTGGTTGACAGCTCAATCAGGCCAGATTATTATTAAATGGCAGAGTAGTACCCAGTGAACCTGACTTCCTCTTCCTCTCATCCAGCTTCATTCCTTTCTCCGTCCCTACAAAAGGAAGAAAACGGTTAAAACAATCCAGACAAACAGCCACATTTCCCCACATTATTCATCTCGTTCTAACAGGGACAGAAAACGGCCTTTCTTCTCTTCTTTTTTTTTTTTTTTTTTAATTGTGTGGGGGGGTACGAGGGGCCACAGGCCTCTAAACAATGTTCAGCTTACTGGAAATCGAGCAGAGAGGAAATGTGAATGAAAAGGTTAAATGAAATGGGAGAAGATTGGGGGTGACGCTGAAGTCTGAGCAGGAGAGCATGAAAAACCTCCAGACATCAGAGCCCCAGAGTACAGTATCTCAAATACTGCATGAATATTTTGCCAACTTTGTCTTACTTTATGAACATGAACGTATGTTAAGATATTTATGACACACAACAATCACACAAAAAATATTTTTTTAAATGCATTTTTTAAGGTTATGGGGCTTTCCAAAGCTTTTCAAAGCTGTGAATGAGGTTGAAACCAAACTTAAAAATCTGATTCTTGAAGAATTAGTTTTCTTCTCGAACGTAACAAGTTAGATCATTATCCAACTGGTTTAAGTGGAATTTGTCATTCTGCACTAAAACTGTAAATGTTTAGTTGAATATAAACTCCTGAAGTATTGTGAGACCCATGACCCCCCATCTGATCCAGTTAGATGATGCTTGTTCTTATTGGTGGCTCAGTTAGATGGAGGTTGATATTTCTGCTGTTGACATATGATTAATGCAGAACTTATGATCAGGTTTGGACTGAATACCACCCACGCTGTTTCACAGCAGACTCATTCATTCATTGTAGGTGTGCTGTCAAATGCAACTTTGTAGTGAAATGACTCGCACAGACAGATTTTGATAACGTGACAAAACCTATGAAGGAAGAGACACTGGTTGAGGCTGTAAATTTGATACATTTTTATAATTTGGGGACATAAACCCTTCAGAGACTCACATAGCTGCTCTGCTTCTGATTAAAAACTGGAGTGGTAGAGACCGAAGGGATTAAAATTTTAAACAAGATGGAAAAATGAGCCACGATCTTGGCAGCATGCATCCGTGCCTTTCGTGTGATCTCAACAAAAAGCAGCTGAAGTATTCGGTTTCTGGAAAATTGTCACCACAGGTCGACTCATTGGGCGACCCCACAGGACGGAGGTTTATCTCGGGCAGGAGAGTTTGCTTGAATCCAGTCTATTGTAGGACATCTCTCCATGTCTTCAGACTGACTCTGAGATGTAAAACAGGAAACAATAAATACAATAATAATAAGTAAAATCAGTCAACACTGTTTCTTAACAGCTGCCTGCTCGTCGCTGTGGAAAAGACTGAGATAATCTCAGACAATGGAGTGGTTTGTGTCGTATTCCTGGACAACTTTGAGGTCAAAGAGGCTGAGTCATTTGTCTCCATCGGGGTGCGTCCCACCGCAACAACAATACTCACAAACACACTCACTGTAATGCTGCACAATGAAAAAACATTTCAACTCCACCTGGTTCAAATCGACATTTCATATTCGACAAATGAATAATTCTCTTTGTTTTTTCTTTTTAAATCCTGACTGCTCTTGGTCAACAAAGACATGACCTGTCAGGAGTCAAGAGCTCTGGAGTGGTACAGTAGCATTTACAGGAGATAAGGGAGACGCAACAGGCGTTAATTTTGCACTTTTTTATGTGATCTCTCAATTTCATAGACTGAGCTCCTCTAAAAGATCCAAAACGAGGATGAAATTTCACATCAAGGTTAAAAAAGAAGAAAAGGCACAGGAAAAAAAAAAGCTGGCAAGAGGCTAGAGGACATGTTTGGTGGTGCAGTGGATTCTAGGGTGTTTTGACTGATCTAGTGTGGCATGTTGTTGTTTTTTTTCCTTTCAAGTTCACAAAGTTCTGCTGTCATTCAGCCACATGTCCATCACGGTGTATGGCAAAAGCTCTGCAAACTATAACAAGTGGCTGAAACTTGGTAAAAAAAAAAACTGAAAAACAAAAATAAACAAAAAACATCACATTGACTAAATATTTCCAGTTTTAACTCATCTTTACGGAAGCCCATTCCTGCCATTCTTTAAAAAAAAAAAAAAAAAGATTAAAAAAAAAAAAAAAAAAGATTAAACCATGAAAACAAAACCAATTCAAAGTTATGCTTTATTTTTCTTCTGGCCTTTTCCCTCTTCGGAGGTCTCCACAGAGAGTCTTCCTCCTCAATCTCACTCTGTCCTCTGAATCCTCTGTCTTTACTGGCTGTAAATCCGGATTTTGAATGTAAACCGAAACTGAAAGCACATGGCGAACGGTAACGGCTTTTTAAACACATTTTTTTTCAATGTAACACAACAACAGCGTGCTTCAAATGCCGTTTTGCTGTATTTCCAAGCAGTTAGCTAACACAATACCCTCAAAAAAATAAAAAACATAAAATGCTGCATAAAAAAGGCAACGTGAGGTGTGATGACGTCACTGGGGTGGCGGTCGTAAACGCGAAAAAACAGGAACCAAGGCGGTCGGGAACCGAGGACTACCTGTATATTCTTTGGCAACTCCTCCTTCAAGAACACCCCTACTCAATTTCTCTTTCTATCATGGTAAAACAGTTTAAACCCTGCTCCAATGCTGCGGGCCTTGCTGACCTTCCACTTGGTCTCTTGGACACATAAACCATCTAACTTTCTTCTCTGCATCATGTCAATCAGCTCTCTTTGCCTGTCATTATCCCCACATTTAAGGTTGCAACCCTCAGACCTACTTTCTTGACTTCCCTCTTCTCTGTCTCCTGACACATTACGGCACCCTGGCGGTCGTTAATTCGGGCCTCAACATATGATTTTGCTTTGATGTACTCGCATTATAGTACTGTATTGGCAAAAGTGTTTTGCGTCGAATGCTCTTCCTGACACAACCCTCACCATTTACCTGGGCTTGGGACCGGCACATGAGACACACTGGCTTGTGCTTCCTAGTGGCTGGTTTAATAAAAAAAATATGCCTTATGCAAGATTGTTTCATTACCAAGATACAGGTGCATCTCAAATAATTAGAATATTGTGAAAAAGTTGAATTTTTACTTTTGTCAGTCATTTCAGAAAGCAAAACTCATATGTTGATAAATTTGCCTCTTGAGCAGCTGGTACAGAAGTTTAATGTTCACAAGTCACAGTTTTTTTTTTTTAGATCTCTGCAACTGAGGCATTTTGTGAGGTCCAACTCTGTTTTCCTTTGTACAGTAGTCCCTCACTACTTCACAATTAGTTTATCGCAGATTCGCTATATCACGATTTTTCAAAGTAAGATCGGACATGACACAATTGACTGATCAATGGATGAGCAATGGGTTGTTCATTTAAAATAAATGTAAAATTATTTTGCACCATGTGTGCAGCCCACAAGTGCAGGGGAAAGCTCCCTCCTTCAGCTGATTTCCTTCTCTGCCACCAGACACATTTCTCCTGCTGCATCGGCTTTGTGAAGGGTTAACCCGTTACGGATCAACTTTTGTCTTCCAACTTAAATTCAAAGTATGTCACATTGTAAAACCATCATAATCACAAAATAGAAAAGTGTTGGGTTTTTTTTTTTCATTGTTTTAGAACTTCTATGTTCAGTTGTTGAAGTGTAATTGATCAAGTACATTTCTGCTCCGTGCTGCAGAGCTGAAGCTGTGTGACATCTCTTTGATGTTTTACTGCACATTGGGAGTAACAGGTGATGGGTGTGATTACAGCCTGGCACGTTTACTGAACTTGGCCTACAGTATCCCTACTTCGCGTTTTTTCACTTATCGCGGGTGGGCGTGGTCCCCAACACCCGCAATAAACAAGGGACTACTGTACCCCTCTAAACATTTTGTGTTAAGATTTTAGAATGCAGTTCTGATACTAAGGGTGCCCTCAGCAAGACCTACTGTATACACTGCCCAGATCATACCATGAGAAGAGTTTGGACTCTCCAACTGAAATAGGAAACTGACTTGGAGGAATCCATATTGGACTCAATCTGGCAAAAGATCATTCAGGGCATTTATTCATCCTCAATTT
The DNA here is from genome assembly GCA_031762415.1 of Simpsonichthys santanae. Taxonomy (NCBI): domain Eukaryota; kingdom Metazoa; phylum Chordata; class Actinopteri; order Cyprinodontiformes; family Rivulidae; genus Simpsonichthys; species Simpsonichthys santanae. The sequence continues at coordinate 12,022,960 of JARVLU010000002.1, read as the reverse complement.
GTCTGAGACATGCTTTAATTAAATTCAAGGTGGTGCACCGGTTGCACTGGTCCAAAGACAAGCTGTCTAAGATCAAAGTTGACCTGGACCCTGCATGCAATTGTTGTAAACAAACTCCAGCTACACTCTTGCATACATTCTGGACTTGTCCCAAACTGTGGACCTTTTGGCGATGTATTTTTGACACCTCCTCTGGGATATGTGAAAAAACTGTACACCTATAACCACTCATTTCATTGTTGGGGTGGTCCCTGTGGATATGTCCTTCAAAGTACAAGAAGGATGCAATTGCTATTTTCTGTCTTCTAACGAGGAATAATAAAAACACTTTGTTCAGAAAGTGAAGCTTATTATGCAGAGTAAAATATTTCAAGTCTTTATTTTGTGTAAATTAGATTATGGCTTACAGGTAATGAAAAACTAAAATTTTAACATACCAAGAAATTGCCGTATGTCTTCACAACTAAAACCATCACAGGGCACTGTGCAAAAACATTAATGATATAGAACTTAATACATTTTCAAACTACCAATTAGTAAGTTATCCAAGGAAGCCAACAGATTGTGTCAAATCTTTTGTTGCAGTCTTATTCTGAGCTGAACATTGACAACAGTAAAAAAGAAAAATCTCCCTTTAAACAGGAAGAAAAACCAGAATTGGAGAAACATCATATGACTTTTATCTAGAAAAATATGAGTTTGAGTGGCAGAGTTGAGCTTTCACGGCTCTTAAGAGACAGAAACAAGTCAAAACCAAAGTATGAGTATAGTACTGGTATTATAGGACAAGGCAATCATTATCCAAATAATAATATACTGTATTTCAAAGAGAAGTTGATATAATTAAATAGGCATTTTGTGAATTCATTTTCCTCAAATACAGGGAAACTTAAAGAATACTCAAACACAAATTTATTTTAACATTTTCATCTTTTTATTGACTCTCTTCACAAACAAGCATTTATAAAGCTCAAACCTTCACTGTACAGTTTGATATGAAAGTGACACTTTAATATTTTAAAAAAAAAAAAAAAAAAAAAAAAAAAAAAAAAAAAAAAAAACACAATAAGTACAATAAATCATTTATGGACATAGTGTCCTAAACCACTTTGCAAATTTTTCACAGTATCTTGCTAAATATAAGTAAATATAATGTTAATTACATAAATATGTTTTTATGTTTCTTTTACAAAACAATTCCAAAGTTTTTTTATTTTTTTAAATTTTTTTTTATATCTTTTGCACTACAAAATTAAAAATATGCTAGACATGTAACTCAAGTAAGCAAACAAAGATAATTCATGAAACAGTTAAGGTTGGGGTATGTTTGCTTAATGTTGAAATTTTAAACAGATTTTTTTTCTCCACATATATTGGTTCACTGACAGTTTTGTGAGATATTAAGATCAAAACTACTGGTTTCCACTGGCTACCCGTTTAGTGATGGGCATGAAACCTAATTAAAACCCGTTCACTGATTTATTCCACAACATTTATACTGCTGAAATTATTCAGGTTTCTGAAAGACATTAAATGAAAGTGTTTTTCGTTCAGTTGGTTGTTTAATGCGTGTGTTAAAAGTATGAAAAATGACTTCAAGAAAGCAAAAAAAAAAAAAAAAAAAAAAGTGAAAATACATGAAAAATTTAGATACACTTCAGCATTTATGTAATTAAAACAAATTATCTCTACCGAGGAGAATTAAAAATAGCACACTATATGATCTATTTATTACATCTCATGTTTTTTTTTTTTTTTTTTTTTTTTTAGAGGTGCCACATAAACTGTGTGTGGATTACTGATTTATAATCATCGTTAACTTTTCAAGCTCAGGTAAATGTCTGTCAGCGGAGAAGAATAAATGAAAAAGAAGAATGAAATTGAATCTTAGAACTTTACATCCAAGGCAAAAATATAAAAATAAAAATATGTATGCATGTGGTTAAGAAAAATCCATCATCTGTTGCATACGTGGAACAATTATCAAAAAACAACACAAAAAGCAAATTAAGTGCACATGCAGTCCATTTCGAGGGCAAACTAACAAGGTGACACAGAGTGAAGCACATTAAGACAACAGTTCCACCTAAACTGAGTATAAATACACTAACCATCGGATGCTGTGAAGACTCAGCAGCACTTGGAAATCATCCTCGAGCTACTCCAGCTTTTCGCTCAGAGCATCATCAATGATCGCCTCCGTGTCCAAAGTGCACAAGTTACCAGCTGTGACTGTTCGTCAAACACACACTTATACACCCGTTCATCAGTCATTGTCACCTTTTACAAGATTTTCTAAACAAATTTCAACCAAACTCCAAGATCAGCTGCCTTTAATTTATTTTAGTTTACATTATCATTAGCAGTGCTTTGTTCTTGTTGTCCCTTTATTTTAACTTGGAAATACTGAAGTACTGATTAGAATTATCCCCATTATAGTTTATTTTATAGCCTCAAGTATTCCGACCTTTAAGTTTGATTATTAAATCTTTTTTTTTTTTTCTTATTTAGGGTCTCATTGAGGCAATTCTTTTCTCATTGAAGGAAATGATTTTAATATTACTAGTGAAGGACGAGGACTTTAGCTCTGGACTTTCTGCAACATTTAGTTAATTTATCACAGCAAACTTTAGCTCTTCTTGTCTATTAATTCCTGTCTTGGTTCACGTTCCCATTTTATGTATCTAATAATGCAGAGGTCTCCTTTTTAAGACAGTTTTTGGTGAATCTAAATCATTACAGTGTAAAAACAAGCTAATTTGTAATTAAATCAGCTAAAAAAAGGTATGGTGGTGAAACTGGTGTCGTGTTTATTTCACTGAACAGACTTCAGCATTAATCAGAAAGAGCTCAACGTTTGATGAAGACAGAGGAGGGACAGGGACAGACTTTCAGGCAAACAGACAGGGACACTTAAAAAATATACTGCACTTAGTTGTTGACATAAAAAGTGCCACAAATTAAAATAATGAAAAGAAAAAGGACAGAACATTTTGAGCTGGACAATCACTCGTGATCACAACTCGAACCTCAAACAATTCAGTGCCAGTTGGAGAGTTATGATTCACAGTTGGAAGTTTGGTTAAGCTCAGTGGTTGACGTGGTTAGTAGGTGACTTAAAGGCAGTGGTTCAGTCTCAGAAAAAGAGCAAATAAAAAAAAAAGTCTTTCACCTGGATGTAAAGTGTTTGTGTGTGCCGAACATGCGTCAACTTGCAGGGTCTTCACTGTCAAGCAGCAGCGAGGGAGAGAAGAAGCATCAGGAAGATGAGCAGCAGTCTACAACCAAGAAGAGAGCCAAGATTACTTCCCTTTTTAATTTAAAAAAAGTTACTTTACATTATAGCAAGAAATTATATTTTATTGTATATTTGTAAGAGGAAGCTTACAAATATATAGACTTAATCCATTCTACCATCTAATCTTGATGTTTGAGGCTTTGAACCAGAAAGTCGACAAGTAGAATAAAAAGAGAAAATGTATGAAGATGGCTGTAACAGTCTATAGAAACAAAACATTTAAAATTGTGCTTTTTCAGTGTGAAACGTTCAGAAGGCTTCCTCTCTTCAGCGTAGCAGCTCAGCAGATGTGACAGCTCTGTAGTGCGCAGCAGCCTGTAAAGTTAAAACAACCGGCAGCAGAGGAATCGCTGTGTCACTGGAAGTTTGGGGGTACGCCACTTGAGGATGTCACATTTTATATCACACGCTGTCTTTATTCCACTTCCTGTCTCAGTGTGGAAACATTCCTTCCAGGAGCCAGACAGAGCATTCAGTGGTGCACTCATTCCTGCATCAGTTTGAGTCAAACCCTGCCCTCCCACTATGCAGCCTCAGTTTTATTCCCATTACCGCTGATAAAAAAAAAAATAAAAAAAAATAAAAAAACTGCTGCAAGGATGGCCTACATTCCACCTATGAACATTTGAAAAATTTTTTTAAATGACTTATTAAACCCAGTGATGTATGAAATATGTATCTTCCAGTGAGAAGTTATTTCCACGCAGGCATAAAATCCTGATGAGGCCAAAACTGGACAAGTTGCATTTAATCTAAACAATAAAAAATAACCATATAGAGTAATACAGTATGTTTTAATAATGGATGAAAACATTAAAAAGCACTAAAGCAGTTGTGAAGATTGTCAAAATGTGCAGGTAAAGATCACAAGGGAGAAATATTAAGATTTTTTTTTTTCTGTTACAAGGTTTGTATCATTACTCCAGCTCCACTGTCTCCTATATGCAATAAGAAAAAAAGAGTCACAATTAAAACCGAGAATATGCATGAATTGTATTACCCTATGTTTTAAAAGCCATAATAGCTGTCAAAATATACAAATGTTTCACGTTTTACTTTTGAATTTTTGTGCTTCTAACACAGTTTATCCAAATAATTACCTTTTTCACACATTCACAGGAAGGTGAGCTCTTGCGTGCAGTGACTCAACGTAGACCAAGGCGCTCTGCAAGGAGGTGAGACAGTAGCCTTCCTCTCCTATCAAATAGCTGAAATGGAGGAGTAAGTTAAAATCAAGATCAATAAACTAGAGTAAACACCATCATTGTCACACTCTGACAGATGTATTTTCAAAGTTTTATAGACAGTTCTCTTTGGGTGTCTGTATGACTTTATGATATTTTCTATCAGAGCTGAGCAGTTTTAATCAGCTTTGTTTCTGATCACTGCAGCAGAGTTTTCTTGTAGTGGGTGATGAGACAA
>JARVLU010000002.1:11989260-12018230 GCA_031762415.1 Simpsonichthys santanae | reverse complement strand
GGAAAATTATTTCCATTCTCCTCTTTCAAATATTTTCTGCACAAATAAGGGTGGGGAAATTGTTGACAGGAGGATTGATACTTGGATAGAGGAAGTGATGAGTCAGAGTTTTTGTTTCCAGAAACGGCAGTGTGTGTGGGAGAGGAGAGCAGTGAAGCCAAGTTAACTCTGGCTGTGACCTCGGACTAATGAGGCCAAGACATGAGACCAACTGCAGCCAAGATGCTGCGATGAACACAAACATGGAGGACACGGAAAACAGAAATCAAACTCAACTGTGGTTTGAAAACTGACAGTGAAATGTAGCTAGTGTGTCATTTGTTTGGCAGAGAAGCCAAAAGGTCATGTTCAAGTTCAAACCCATACAGAACCCTAGCTGACTTGCTGAGAGTGCACAAGTTATATCCGGTGTGCACGGCTGGCTGGCTGTTTGTGTGGCTCAATGAACATTAAAATCACATCGCTGCATAGATTTTAACAACGCGCAAAACAAAAACTACAAAGAAATATTAAAAATATAAAATTTGTCATTCATTGCTTATTAACATGTACTTGTAAATGTGAAAGCTTTACTTCATCACTGGCTTTTATTATGAACAATACTGTAAGATTTCCACTTTTTGAACTTCCTTCTCGTAGCTTGGTGGTTCCCCATCTTTCCTTCAACACTTCCAAACCACTAAACTGTATAAAAAATAAAGTGGAATTTTATTTGCATTTTTATCGGGGGGGAAAAAAAAAATCCTGACCTTTTCTGGCAAGAGCCAATCGAACCAGCTGCCTTTTACAGCCCCCAGTTTTTAATGGACATGATGGGACCTTCAGGTTGTGGTGAGGACTCGCATGCAATGATACCAAAATAGATGTTTGTCAAAGTTCACCAGCCATCTTTAACTGCTGTATTGGTTTTTATATTAAGTGAAAAAAGTAAAAAAAATAAAATTAAATAAATGGATACCAATATCTATCATAAATTTCAGGCTAACATAATTAATAATGATAAATTTATTTTGTAGGTGTACAAATATGTTTCAGGATTCTTCTTTAACATGAGAACCTGAGAGGAATGTACAATTCTTAAAAATAAAATATTGATGAAAATTAGGTTTGCGACAGCAAATGTTTACTTCTTGAAGTATTTGAGTGTTTGTGAACACAGAGGTGTTTGTAATCGTTTGTGGAGCTGAATCTTGCTAAAACAGACTTGCTCATATTAATTTAGGTTTAATTAATATATATGCAGTTGCCCCTCGTTTATCGCAGGGGATCTGTACCCTCAAGACCTGCGATAAGTGAAAAACCACGAAGTAGGAATAGCAGTACAGTACAGTAAATAGTAGTTTATTTTAGTATACTGTATTCTATATATTCAAGGATTCAAGGTTCTTTATCATTCGCACCACATATGGTACATGTGGTGGAAGGAAATTGTGTACAGTTACATCCAACAAAAATATTAAAATGTAAAAGAAAAACAGTAAGATCTAAGATATGAACTAAGAAAAACGCCACAACTAAAAATACACTATGCACTAGTAGCATAAAAACAATATGCTGAACAGCAGCACGATTATATATACTGTACTGTATACTGTATATATTTTTAAGGCGTTTTAAACCCTTCCCACATGCTTGCAATATTCTAAACAATGTTTCTAAACTCTAAACGCTCTAAAAGATCACAGAATATCATGAGTTCAGCTCTCTGCCTCATCTGCTCTTAGCCACATGCAAGTGCTCTTGGCCACGCCCACTTCTCAGCTCTGCACGGTGAACAGCTGATCAGCTGCGGCAGGAAGTTTATCTTGCAGTATGGGCTGCACAAATGTGCAGCAGGTGCTCAATAACATAAAATAATTAAAAAAAAATATATATATATGCCGATCGTGTGGCTCATCCATCAATCAGCCAGTTGTGCGTCATGTTCAATCTTATTTTGAAAAACCACAATGGAGCAAGTCCGCGATAAACAAACCGTGAAGTAGCGAGGGACTACTGTATTGCGCTTGTCTTAACAGACTAGTTTTATACTTAAAGTCAACAGAATCATATCTCCTTTGTAACAGCCTGTCCTCAGTACCTACCAAGTCACTTCTGAATTACCTCATTTTTCACAAATAAATGGCAACGACGCTACTTGTCTGTACAGATGACTCACCCCTCGTGAATGAACTCCTCCAAAGCAGCACATTCGGACACCAACTGGGGACACTGACACCGCAGAGCCACGAAGGACAGGATGGGCAACAGGTCGTCTGCACCGCTGTCACATGAAAGGAGGAAAAGAGATGGTGAAAACAAGCAAGGAACAGAAATAAACAGAGCAGAACGTAAAAAAGAAGTAAGAGAAGTAAAAAGAAAGTGGCATATACAGAGCATTTTAGCATGCGCTCTCTGGGGGAATGAATGGAAACAAATCCAATGCAATTTAATGGGTGCGTGTTTAGGGCTAGAAATTATAAAGCTATTTTCTTTCCCCGAGATCTGTTGGGAGGACAGCGTGTAGTCTGGGAGATGACAGCTTGATAGCTTTTTCTCTGTGTGCAGACAGCTCATTTGTTTATCAGGACTCACACGCAGGGCTAACTGCTGATTTGCTAGATTGCGTGAGAAGCTAGGTTGACGGCCTTTAAATGACCTGGCGACAAGCAACTGGATACTCTTTTCCTTCAGATTCAGGAAGGTGTGGACAAGCTCATGTAACTGCCAAGAGCTGGACCACACATACCGGCACAATTACAACCCTGAATTATATTTGTCAGATTTCCCTTTAGTAAACATCCATCTACGTACTCACACGACAACTTGAGTTTCTTGCATTCCAAAGACACAATGCACGCCAGTCCCAAGCCTGAATACCAATTATATAGTTTAAATCAGTACTGACTCTGGGTTCACCCTCTTACAGAGTCTGATAAAGGAACAAACAAAAAATATAGAAACGGGAGATATTTTAAATTGAAATGAAAAATGGTAACTAACTGAAGCAGTATGAAAGAAAAATGAAAAGAGGCAGAAGCATAAAGACATAAAAGCTCCAACTTTGTTAAACAAAGATTTTATGTACCGGTAAGTGTTTTTTAAAGACTTCATTAGTACAATAAACTGTAGTGTGATTGGGTGTGACCAAACTGACAAGAAATAAACGATTTGTATAAAAGTCACTTTACGTGTAGCTTCTCTGTCAGCAGAACATTTCAAATAAATCCACCTTCAAATGCTAAATCAAGCCTTGACTATATAAAAAAAAGGACTTCTGATGAGTCAGCAAAAGAAAAAGACACCCGTATTTAAATAAACAAACTAAAATAAGCAACCCACGTGTGGCCGAACAGATCTGCACTCTGGACAGAAAAACAAGTACAGGCATGTGAAAAGCAATAATGCACACAAGTCAAATAAAATCTTGTTACTGACCTTAAAAATTAGATGGCCAAGTTTTTAAACTTCCTTTACGATCAAGAATATTTGTGTTGTATTTAACTAAATAATGGAAATGGAAAGATACAGCTATTGTAGATGTGAAAAAAAAAATAAAAAAAAAATCTGTTTCCAACATCAAAAGACAGTTTTGATTATGCACCCCCCACACACACATTTTAAGATTAAAGAAAAAAATTCAGCCAATGGTCAAATAATCAAGGATTTAAACGCCTTTTGTTTGTTCAATGTTCAAAACTATATTTCTCTTTTTATTTCTTCAAATGGACAAGTTGTTTTAATGTGCTGAGAGCAGATAGAAAAAAAAACAAACTTTGTGTCACGCTTTTCCAAAAAGAAAATGTTTGAGTGCTGCGCCAACAACCCAGTTCAACTCTTACTCAGCCAAGTATGATCGTTTCAGACACCAACAAAAGGAGACAGATATAGAACAGCAGACACCGCCTCAGGTTTTCCCACACACCCACACACACACACACATACACACACAAATAAAACATTGGGAGATCTAACTAGAGAGAAAAAACAATCAGTGTGTTTTAAGAACAATGATAAACGAGGTAGCCTTTTGAAAAGGAATGTAATATTTATGGATTTTGTACGGAATTAAAATACAGTATTAACATTTTGTAACCAAGGGTGCTTAAAAGTGTTGATATAATGAACAAGTTTCATGCAACTCTAAGTTTAAACAATCCAGTAAAAGTTTATTCTAAAACAAAGATCTTGGAATGGGTGTTTTATTTCACTTACTAGTGCATCCAATAATTTTCAGTCTGAATTTAGAATATCAACATCAAAATATTATCACGTCACTAAATTACAGGTGAGATGACCTGTGTGATCATAATTACTATAAGTAGAGCACAGTTGGCTCTTTGGGATCTGGTTCAGTGATTATTATAAAGCCATAATAAAATTAAGAGTTTAAAAACAACATCTATTTGTCAACATGAACTAAACTCTATTGTCCGTTCGTGATTTTGGTGCTACAACCCACTGAGCCTTTGTCTGACTCTCATAATACACTGTCATGTATTCAACAAATATCAATTTCTTCTGTTCTCTTGAAAACTGCTTGTTGGGTCCTGGGTTTGTTCCAAACTCAGACAAACGACCCACTTTAGGGCCTGGCCAGTGAAAGCACACTGCAGGGGGGCAATAGACCTAGGACAGCCCCTGCTGTGCCAAGCCTGAGCGAGCACTGATGAGACCTGACAGTTCAGTTACCGGGGCACAAAGTTCTTAAATTATGTTGTAATTCCATTAGACTTTTGAAAGAGTTTTCCCTCTCCAATATATATGCACAGCGGAAATGAGGAAATTGATTATTTTGACGTTTAATGAGGGTACTGCTGGGGAATTAAGACAAAAACATCCTTAGTCTTTCTAGACAATGTTTTCCTCAGTCAACAGTACCCGGCAATTCTTCAGTAACAAAACTTGGCCTTTTCCTCCAGGGACATAATGCAGCAACAGATTTACTCACATGGCTGCAGTTTTGGGAGTAGATTCCACCTCTTGAAGACACCTGTACTCTTCTGCACAAGCACAGATCAGACGCAACGTCCGAACTGAAAAACAAAACAAAAAAATGAATGCGGAAGCATAAAATTGATTGAATTATTTGTTTTTATAATTTTCTACATAGAAGGAAGCCATTCTGTTCAGTGCCCCAAGATGACTCCTGTTGTGACTTGGCGCTATATAAATAAACTGAACTGAACATTGAATTGGATCTATTTAAAAAGAGATAAACCAACTTTAAACAAGTGGAGATCGTCTCGGATTTCAGATTTCAAAAACCTATAATAAAGCTTTAGGCCTGACACCCAGTCAGTTTGATTCCATACCAAACCATTTTGTTTATAGAGCACTTAAAACGGCAATAAGGCCAACCAAAGTGTTGATGAGAGATTAAAAAAAGTTATGTACGTGGCTCCTCTATGGTTGTGGAAATTAAGATTAAAAAAAAAAAAAAAAAAAAAAAAAAAAAAAAAAAAAACAAAGACAGCATTAAGAACAGCCTTTACCACCTGCCCTGAACTGGAAATGCTTTACTTGAAAACAGCCAACAGGCACTAAAGCTTTTTCTAGGGGACGTCCTTAGATGCTCAAACTACCTCAGCGGCACTACTCAGAGACTTTCCCAGATTTGGTTTGTACCCCGAGTTTAGATAATAGGTGAGGGAAGGAACATTGACTGACTGGTAAAAAGAGCTTCACCTTGCAGCTCAGCTCCCTCTTCCCCACAGCAGACTGGAAACCTACAAACTCAAAAAGATTGACTGCCTCTCTTAAGAGTTATCCGCACAGGTTTTGTACAACAGAAAAACACATTCACAATTTGAGTTCTCAATGAAGAATCACTAACCTATACATTCCAGTTTCCTCTGTGGACAGCAGTCTTTGAAGATGAGCTTCAGTTCCAGAACAGCACACTCATAAGGGTAGGAACCTTGGAGAGCACCCATGTCCTGAGGAAACAGTTTCTGGGGAACACCGACATCTCCTGGAGAGGCGTCGCAAAACAACCTCACGCTTCTCTCAAACACTTGCTCCCTTTCTCTGTGGACTCTCCTGTCAAAGAAAGACAAACAGGCTGAAAAACAGGAAAACAAGTTCAATACTATTGATCGCTAATAAATAAATAAATAAATAAAATGCTTTTTGCAACTAAGTTACAAAAAAACTATAAAAAAATATGTATCAAATTACAAGACTTACAAGGGATTTTATCCAAGTGATGGTTCCAAAGTTTTCAGTTAGTAGATTATTTATTCCTTACATGAGTAAATGTATTTACTTTTAATTACATTTTTCATTTGTACTTTAGTTTTTGATTAGGCCTTTTAGAACTGTGAAAAAATCCACATGACTGGAAGGCACAAAAGTTGAGATCACGTCTTATTGTTGTTTAATGTGAATAAATCTGATTCATGTGAAACAGTTGAGGGGAATTTTCACTAAATTTGAGAACTCAGTTTAAATAGCCTTTCCAGCATCCATTCCTTTTGCTTGAAAAAAATGAAAAATTGTGTAACTCATGTCACTACCTTTCCTTGAAACTCAAATTTTAACGTCTTTCAGATGGAGAATTAGGGTCCACTACCTGAAAAGAGCAATTAGGGCAGTCCACAAAGGAATGAAGAAGGTTTCTTCTATGCTGGCAAGACACAAGTCCTTAAACCTGGAGGTGTTTAGACACTCAAAGGACAGCAAACAGAGTGAAAGAAGCTGATCTGAAACATGAAAAAAATGAAGCCCAGAAAGTTAATAGCACTGAGCAGAACTGTTGCTAAAATGAAGTTATTCCATGCCTACACTGTGCTCACCAATCGCTATGTGAATGTCCTTCACAATAGACTTCAGGTGTTCCTTAAGCGCCCTCATCTCCAGCTCCTCCATGTGGCTCTCATCCAGCTGCATCGAGGGATCACAGATCAGCTCAGAATCCAAGGTGCTGTCATTTGTGCTGCTGTGAGGTGAAGCCCAGTCCATCTGGGACAAGAACTGCTCCAGATCTTCAAAGGAGTTCTCCTGGTCTACAGTATCCTGTGTAGGAGGCTCCTCTGCATCTATGTCCTCATCATCAAAGTTGGTGTTGTTGTGAAAGCGTAAGGGGGAAAGCGAGGCATCAGTGCTGAAGCTCTGGCCGCCAAGACTACTGCCAGCTATCCTGATGGACTGGCTGTGACTGTCTGGGTCTGTTTTTCATAAAAATAGTTTAATTAGAGTCAATCTTACCATCTCAGAATTAAGAAAAATACAATTTAATAAATTGCCAAAACTGTTGCACATCATTGAGTTCACCTTGTAATTTTTATTGATCTCTGAAGCAACAGTTGCTTTTTCTAAGATTTTTTTTCTTTTAATTTAACGAGCTCTCTTCAACATAAATTCATTTTCTCTTCACAGTAACTGCAACAACAAATTAGTGCTGATTTTACATAAAACTTTGTTTTCAAGCTCCTAAACTGGCTTCCTCAGTAATTAAAACAAGCTGAGGGCAGAAAAAGATAATATGTTCCATTTTATTTCCTTTCAACCCACTCCCACAAAGAGACAATTCTAGTTTTTACCTGGATGAAGCAGGCTGTGGACGCTGTGTGAAGATCTCAGGGACAAGTCAGGACTATTGGGAATACTTTTACTAACAATGGGGTAAAGCTTGTTGTAAATTCTGTACTGGTGTTTCCTCAGCAGCTTCACCACTGGATGGTCAGACCGGCTAAAAACACAAACCAAATACAAGTTAATCCTCAGTGCCTCTATACATTTAGTGTAATGACTAATTATAAAGCAGACAAAACACAAGGAGGTGATAATTGTTCAGTTCAAGAGACTATTTTTTTGCATTTGAACTTAAACCTTTTTATTATTTACCTTTATTTAATGGCTCACTAACTTGAAATAAAAGTTACTGAAACAAATGACATACTATATTAAACTTACCAGAATCTATACTGTTTGAAAACTTTAACTTTCTGAGGAATCTGAAGGTCATACAATATATTTGTAAAATTACTTTAAATAAGCAGAATCTAAAAGACGTGACGGCTCTGTTCATTTCATATACAACTACAGTATTTCCTTTCCGCTGGTTGTGCTTTGTTGCAGAAGTCACCACAACAAGTGAACTTGCACAAAATATTGGAGTTTTTGTCTCAGAATTACAAGACAGCCATATACCGAACACTAATTTTTTAAAATAAATTTATAAGACAGATGTAAACGTGCCAAATTTAGCAGGCGTAAACTGGTTCAACGATAGTTGAAATTTCAGTAAATCCCAATTTAGCCACAAAATGTTGATCCTGTTAAAACTAGAGATGACAAACAGCATGAATGAAACCGATTCCAGTCAGAGATAAAGATGCATTGGTTTATCCTCAGACCTTTATCAATAATATTCATAATATTTTGTGTAAACAAATCATGGATTCAAGACTTGGTCAAAATCTAGAGAAAAGCCGTGTTTAGTAAATGTCAAACTGAAGTTTCATAGCAGACATTTTGACTTGCTCAAACAAAAAGATTAAAGTGCCTGAAAGCTCAACACAAAGTCCAAAACCAACCTTCCAACTCCAAACCTCAAATACAGAAAGCAAACGAAATCATGTGACTGAACCATCTGTGACTTTATTTTCCTTTCTGAAGGGTCTGAGTCAGAATTTGGCAAGTACCAGTATTATTTCACAGGTAAAACTAAAGCAAATGATGGATTTTAAACCGTCACACTGCCATCAATTACCTGAGCAGATAAGAGACCAAATCTGATGCTAAAGTGATGTCAGGATTCTTCTTTATGTTGGTTTTCCACTGCTTGGGCCAATCCTAAAAGCACAAAAAACAAGCGGTTATAATAATAAACAATTTCTTAAAAAATATATGATTTGATCAGTGTGGGTAAGAACAGTTTTAGAAAATTCCACACAGCAAGTAAACAAGTCAAAAAGGTAAAATCTGGTAAAGTCTTAAAATCTGTTAAATACAATTCAAACATGACATACTGACAATGAATATACTAAATGGTGTGCAATGACTGTTTTAATGTATAAACTGTTTATCAGATTTTTATATAAACCTACACACACACACATCTATCTATATCCATATATACACACACACACACACAACTGCCAATGAAGTAGTGAAATTAAATATAAACTCCACAAGTTTCTGTGCCCTCTGTTTGTATTTACTCCCAACACTTACATTATCTTGCTCATATTCTAGTACGTTTGCATAAAGTGTTCGCTGCTCCTGCTCTTCTGCTGTCATTGCTCCTGATGCAGCAAACCTCCTATTAAGACAAACAAATACAAGTTCATTTATGTTGATCTGTGCATTTTTAGGCAAATGCACAAGAATTGCCAACCTTTACAGTACAACAATTAACTGCAATGAAGAATTAGTCTGTAGCTTTTTAATTTAGAAGCAAGTCAACTCCTAAAAGCAATCAAAACCCTTTACAGCATTTATGGGACCAAGTTGTACCGGTACTTCATTGCAGACACTGAACTTAACGCACTGATACAAGCAAAATACTGTAATATCAAACTACTGGTAAGTCAGGTGAATTAAAGTATCTGTGTACTTCAGGGTTATGTTAATATACAATTAGGTAAATGTGAAAAAGTTCAACAAGCTTGCCATTTGCAAATTATGAGGATTTATTTACGTCAAATAGAAAACGTTGCAACCCAAAACGATTTACAGAACTGACTAACTCTTTTAGAGACTTAACAAATGTAGTCTTAGAGCTGTAGAGAACACAAACAGACTCAGATTGTAGAAAGTTGTTTTGTGATTTTTGTTGCATTTTGGAGCACAAAGTCCATGTGCATACTGACATCACTGCTAGATTTACGGAGCCAATGGAAAAACTAACATGAGGCAGAGGATGCCAAAACAAAGTAACTGATAATTTTTCAGATAACAATTGGACAAGCCAATCAGAGCAAAAAGAAAAGCAGGGCAGCCAAAAGGCACACCTTAAATACATTTATGCAGAGCTTGAGAATACCTGTTGGCTTCCTCCTGTAGCCTTAATCTTCTTTCCTCCATCTTCCGTTGGAGCTGGAGTTAACATTAAGGGAAACTTCAAATATTACAACTTCAAACCAGATCAGCCGTAAGTGATGGTGCTTGTACATGAGAAAACTTTGGTTACAAGGTGTGTGGACATAGCTTTCTGTAGGATTATTTAAGTAATAAAATTAGCAAAAACACCCTAAATTAATATTCTTCTTCTTTAGAATATTTGATTATTCTCACACATTTCACCACAAATGCAGACTATGTGTGTTTTATTTAGGAATTCAGCATGAGAATTTATTTATTTTTAAGAACCAAACCACTAGTCAAGCAACAAAGTGGAGACTTTTCACAGCAAAAAGGACTAGCTGCCCAAAGGATACAGCATCTTGCCTGGCTTTGGCTATGATGAGATTCTCCATCATCTGCCGCTGAAGAGAAAGCGTCTGCATCGGATATAGGGAAAAAACAAACAAAAACAACAAATGAATAAATAAACCAAGACATTTTAAATATTCGCTCTTGTAAGTTACAGATTATAAACACCCTTTACAATACCTTTGTAGTATTTTTAAATAAACGAGTCAGAAATGTTAGCATTTCTTTTAAATTTTTGTTGATATGTGGTGGGAAAAAAAGAAAAGAAAAGAAGACTGGCAACACAACTCCAACAAATCACACACTGCACAGAAGCACAAAACAAGCATTGCAAGACATATTTCACATTTGGTTCTGTTGGGGTTTAAAGTGCTTTATAAAGAAAGCTGATAAAACAAACAAAAACCTGGTATGAAAAGCCTTAACTGTTCTTTTTTAAATCCAAAAGAGACTCAAAATAAGATGTCATCTTCCCATGTGCTGGTTTACAAACAACAAAGTGAACAAAATGTGCAGTCTCTCAGTCATATTTTCAAAGATCTTTCTATTTTTTAATGCAATTCAGCCACAAGTACATCTTTCCAAAATAAGTTTAGTAGCTGCAAACATATGAAACTTGTCTGTGCCCTCACAGACGTAGTCTATACAATATTCATATAGTCCAGGATGTGGCTATTAGTATTTTGCTGCATCTTGGTATTAAACAGATTTTATACATCTTACATATTACGTAAAACATTTGTTTACCATTTACATTACAGCAAAATAAAGCCTTTTCCCATTTAGCAAATGTGAGCGTGTCCATTTGTGCACATGACAATGAACACCGAAGCATTTTCATATAAATAAGAGGTCTCTGTTAAAGTGAAGCATTTGTATGTATAAACAATAGCACTGTACATTTTATTTGGTCTGTACAAACTGAAAAGAGTGACACAAAATATATGAAGTTGTTCCACCTTTAAACATTTCCAGGAGAAACGTGTTAGACATATGATGCTATCAATAATAGAAAAATAAAAGTTTAAAAAGACACAATGAGTCCATCAGATTTAGTCTCAACAAAACAAGCATAGAAAGCAAAAACAACTTGAGACAAATTTTGTCAATACTGTAGTTGCATCACAAGCTGCCTTTATCACATTACCAATGTCTCCAACCAACCCGATAACACGTCCATTTAGTTACTCATAAACTCATAGAAAGATACTTAAAATGGTTGCCAAAAGCAAATTGTGACGACACAAAAGATAAATATTAAGGTTAGGTAAACCAAAAAAATTCATATAAAAATTGGGAACTGACAGGGAAAATGTAAAAACTTAATTTGCATAAAATACAGTAATTTAAGCTAAAACTGACATCAAATCCAGTAAACTTATCAAAAAATGTTGAAGATTATTGTTAAGGAATATTATATTTGAAAATATTAATATGTGTCTTTATGGGTCTTTTTTTATGGGAAATAGAGAAGGTTAAAGTTTATTTCACATTAAAATAAAGACCACCACTGTAAATAATAATTTTTCTTAGTGGTTATGCCTGGTTAAATAAAGGTGAAATGAAAAACATATACAGTAAATTAATTAAACTTTGGTTGCATCAAACTACGTAACCAACGTAATGTTTATGTATTCTGGCTCACGTGCCCAGGGGGGAAAATAACTGCCTGATATTAGCCAACATTAAGTTATAGCTGACCTCACTTTACCTTTACAAACGTCTTTAATTTTCTCCAATAAGGACGGAGCTCCACTTGATGTCGAAACATTTTGCGTATCTAAATGACAGATGGGCATCAGTTGAAAAAAGTCCTCAAGATTAAATATCGAAGATCCAAGACTACCAATCAACAACTGTAAAAACAATAAGTAAATAGAAGAATTACCATTTTCCTTTCTCAAAATGAGAAGATTGTTAGACAAAAGAAGAAAAAAAAAAAAGAGGACCAAGGCGTCTTTTACGAAACTTGTCTCCTAAATTTAACAAAACTCTTCGGGTGCACCACCCGCTCGTCACCTGGGTTTCACTGTGTTTTAATCACTGACGAAGCAAGCTAGCGTCGTACCGGAAGTGCAACCATTCAAAATAAAAGCACCGGAAGTCGATGTTTTCAACGCGCTTCCAGCCTGTTTTACTTTATTAATTTAATGTTCATAGTTTTTTGTTTTGTTTTATTGATTCTATAACTGTATCTTTTATCATTTTTACTGCTTTAATACTATTATTTGTTTTCACTTCTTTACATCGTACAGCAGTTTGATCCACCGTGTGTTTTATATTTATATCTTTAATCTCTATGGTTTTCATGAAAAATGCGTAAGTGTTTGAGTAAAAATTGCTTTGAAGGCAGCGTATTATCTAAGAAAAAAAATCAGCATTTTTCCATAACATTGTTCCCATCAAAGAAATGCAAATGAGCTTTGCAGAAAGCGCATACAGTATATAACTCCCACAAGATTCGATTCAATTCAATTCAGTTTATTTATATACTGTAGTGTCAAGTCACAACAGAAGTCACCTCAGGGCACTGAAAAGAAACATTCATATGTAATATAACAGGGACTGGGTTTTGTACTTGTTGCTGATGACAGTTTTGAAGTTGGACGGTCCTTTGAGTCATATAATCAAATATCATAATATTTCTGCTATATGATAGTGCTTTTCTAATGCTTCAAAGCCAGAAGTGTCATTGCTGTTTTAATACAAGGTAACAAAAGACCTACATGTTTCACATAAGTCTATTATAAAATGCTTTACAAAAGTTTCCCAGAATAATCCTTTCATTGTGATTACATCAGTTACTGCTGATTGTCAGTTCATGATTAAGTGGCACCTAGAAGATGACACCCTAACCCTGATCGGGAGTGTACATCTTTGGGTTGTGGTCTTGTCCTTTCTACAGTTAATTTCCTCCAGATTCTCTGAATTGAGGTTGTAGAAGATTTAAACTGCCACAAGGGCTGTTCTCACACTTAAGGCAATTTAGTGTTTCAAAGTCTGCTTGACCTATCTATATCAGGTCCTTTTGTAGACTAAAGCATGAAGTCAAGAGCTTTTTAATAGGGCAGATTCAATTGTGAGTGCTAACACTAAAAAAATAATGGCATCAAAGGCACACCAAACTAAGCAGACCAACAGAAGAAGAACATCATGAATGCTTGTTTTGAGGAGAAACTTTGGGTGATTTGCACATATATGTACAAATTATCTCTGTGACTACAGACACACAAGCTGTATCAAACCCAGAATAAGAAAATCACTCAAACTTCTTTTCTTGGTTTCACACTTCAACTCAACAGGTGGCCTGAAGTGTGAAACCATAAAACAATTAGTTCAATGATGTAACACATATAAAATAAATAGCACATGAGAGTCGAGAGATTGATGTAGTTTAATATACAGTACATGAATACGGACATCATATAGCAGCTTTTAAGATGAAGGATTAGTGTAAGAACAGAATGTTTAAAAGGTTCAATCCTTTTTCATATTAAGAGCAAAACCAATATTTTTTTTCTTATAGTTTGAGTAAAATCAAGAAGGTGTGAATTAGTGGAAACAGGTAAAATGAAAGTGGAGCTAAAACAGCTAACCCCATGATGTTGTATCAATTACAGGTGCTATATAGAGCATAAATTAGATCTAGAGAGAGTAAAGCTTATTGAAGATGCCTTACAGTGTGTATTGAAACTTTAAGGCTACAGTGAATACACAAGATGCTTCACACGGCCTAACTGTGTGTGAAGCTGGGAAATAAATAGGAGGTTGTGATTTTGTGAATCTCAAAAGAACATGATACTTGTAGAAACAAAGAACTGTTAGAGACTGAAAACTCCTCTCTAATTGTTTCTTTTATTTTACTGTGTAATACAAACACTTCACACCTACCAAAGAAGTCTTCTGGTAGGCCTGACCAGGTGCGAGTCTTGCCAGACGGGCTTCGTAGTTTGCTTTCAACTTCAGGTTCAAACGTGAAGCTTCTTCCAACGGAGTCAGCTCTCTGAAGAACCACCACATGGAAAAAGTCAAAAGGCACAAAAACAAAACTAACTCGACATGTGTCAACAAGACAAACTGATCCAAATGAACATCTAGTCATGTCCAAAGTGATAGACAACACTAAATATACACACTGAAACCAATTCAAATTGTTCTGTGCTCTTCTCTTTAAAAAAGTACTTGGAGTGTTTGTTATTTTGGTCAAAACTGACATTTCATGTGAAAAAGGTGTTTAAACTCCCCATTTTGTACAAAGTAGATGGTTTAAGCAGCTTTGCGGTAGTGTTACCCAAGAGTTAAAAAAAAGGCAATATCAGCAGTCTCCGACTAAATCTAATCTTTACTTTTTGCATGTGTCCTGTGAAGTCACAGTTTGTAATCTCTGGAAGACTTCAGGAGGAAGAAAAGGAGACAGCTCTCCACCACCATCTGACAAAACCTGGCGGTCAGTCTTGTTCGGGCTGTCTGCTTTGGGCCGCGCATCATTATGACTATCAGTAGCAAGGACATCAACACCTAATGAGAAACAGAAAGACAACAAATGATGGTAGCTTTAAACGGTAAAAACTCATGGTGAATAAACAGGAACTTTTTTGTATCAACCTGTTTCAAGTTAGCAGAGACTGGTGTATTAATACAGGAGATGCTTCTGAAGGAAGGGGATAACTCACTACTGTTCGCAGTAGTAGTAGAGAGTGCAGTAGTCTGAAGAGGCTCTGATTGGCCAGATGAACAAGAAGTAGGAAGGTCAGGATGGTCAGAGCGCTTTTCTATGAAAGACTTGGCTCGCTCCAGACACTGCTCAGCTAACCTCAACATTCGCTCCACTTCAACCGCCACCATCTCCTTCTCCTCTGAGACAAAAAAAACAAAAGCAAAGTCATAAAATCTTGATTAATTTAAAGAAATGGCACCTTGACTGATTATTCTAATGAAGTCTCTAAAAAGGTTATACTTGAGATCTAATTTGGTTTCATGTCTAACAATTACCTACTGTCTTCAAGCTGATTAGATCATTTCTTGAACAAATTGATAAACGACAACAAGATGTCCAGTCTAAGATCTTCTGGTCCCTAAAGCAAGTCTGGTCTGTTAGTCTGTCTACTACCTGCCAAATACTGAAACCTAAAAAAAGCAATTCTTGTGTTCACAATATAAATAATATTATATCACTAAGTGCACTGTTGTTAAAGACAACAAATGTGTCAATGATGTACAAAAGAAAAAAGGCTACAAGTTGAGACCTTGATAAAAATGTGATTTAAACAGAATCCAATCACCTACAAATTTGTATATTTTAAATATATAAATACTATAAAGTAGTTTGAATTTTAGGTCAGCAACTTATTAAGCACAAAAACAGAGAAAAATTGTAAAACAGCTAGAAAACTAAAAAAAGGAAATACATCCAGATGATGTGAGAAGTTCACCTGTTAAACTAAATGTATGTAAAATATCAAATAAATTGGGTGTTTCATCATTAATTTGCAGATCAGTAAGCTAAATAAGTTCTACCTACAGTATGAGTTTTTATTTTCTTCTTTTGGCTTTTCACTCGGCCCTGTGATGGACTTGCAACCTGTCCAGGGTGCACCCCGCTCCTCACACAGTGATTGCTGGACAAGGGCACTAGTGACTCTGGCAACCCAAAAAGGAGGAAGTGGGTAAAGATAATGGATGGATGGCTTTTCCCTCTTCAGAGGTCGCCACAGCAAGTCATCCTCCTCCATCTCACTCTGTCCTCACTCCCAACTACTTCCATGTCCTCTCTAACTACATCCATATTTCTCGTCTTAGTCTTTTTTCTGGCAGCTGCATTTCTAACATCCTTCTACCAGTATACCCACTGCCCCTCCTCTGGACATGTCCAGTCCATCTCGGTCTGGCCTCCCTAACTTCATCTCTCAGTTGTTCAACCTGTGCTGTACCTCTGATGATCTCATTCCTAATCTTATCCATTTTTGTCACTCCTAAGGAGAACCTCAACATCTTCTTTCTGCTACTTCCAGTTCTTTCTCCTGTTTTTTGTCCATGTCTCTGTCTCCAGACTATCCAACATAACTGGTCTCACCACTGTCTTGTAAACTTTTCCTTTGA
Organism: Simpsonichthys santanae; assembly: GCA_031762415.1. Classification (NCBI taxonomy): domain Eukaryota; kingdom Metazoa; phylum Chordata; class Actinopteri; order Cyprinodontiformes; family Rivulidae; genus Simpsonichthys; species Simpsonichthys santanae. The sequence goes on along the minus strand of JARVLU010000002.1, from coordinate 12,001,772 downwards.
CCTTTGCTGCCACCATTTTGTCACAAATCACTCCTGAAACTTTTCTCCATCCAGTCCATCCTGCCTGGACTCTCTTTTTCACCTCTTTACCACATTTCCCATTTTCCTGGACAGTGGGTCCCAAGTACTTGAAGTCCTGCACCTTTGTGACCTCTGCTCCTTGTAGCCTCACTGTTCCAACAGCCTCCCTCTCATTCACACTCATGTACTCTGTCTTACTACGGCTGACTTTCATTCCTTTTCTTTCAAGCGCACACCTCCACCTCTCCACAGGGGGCACATGTGCCTAAACTATTGACTTAGTTCATTTAATATAAAAAAAGGTAATGGCAAAGGACAAACACAAGAACAACATGGACATTAAGTCTTTATTTACACTTTTTAATTGTTTGACTGAAAGAGTAAAAGAACTACCAGTAATTACATTTATGTTTGCTTGTTTTTTTTTAATTTTTTACTTGACTGGTACATCCACTGGACAACAATGTGTAATTAACAATTTTGCACAGAAATACAAAAAAAGAAAACCATCCAAAAGATTAGATATTTTATTGAGGTAGGTTAAACTATTTTACAATTCAAATTACAATGTTGTTTATATTTTTTAAAATACAGCTAAAGACAAATCTTACTTTGAGGGCTTGCTTCCTCTAAAAGTGTATGCGATATGTAGTGGATGGTCCGCATGTATTCATAGTAAGCTTCCTGCAGAGAGACAACAAACAAGTCAAGTAACTAGCAGGATAAACAATAACTAATGCATTACAAACACAGTTATAAACGTCATTATAAAAACTGCGGGGGTTTCATGTAAAAAAAATGTCAGTATGCCAAACAGGAGTGGCAGTGGATATGTTCTCATTAAAACAGCCTAAATGAATCAAGACAACTGGATAATCTGTTTAGTGTTGAAAAGGTTTCTAGAAAGAGAAGCAAAATGTTCAAGAATTTAAAAAAATGTACTGAATAACATAGTTGGCACAAGTTTATGTGAACACACAACTATGACTATTTCAGTATAATTCAGTTTAGTGCAGTCAGGGTGGAGTGGATAGAGACAAGTGTCAGGGGTGGTTTGTGACACTAAAATCTCTCCTAAAAGGAATGTGAAGGTTTACTTTATGAATGTCTGGTGATGGAAGGGATACCTGCTGTGATGTGCAGTTAGGAAATGGTGGCACTACAAAAAAGGCAGGAAGCTGAGAAAAACTCAGACTGAACAGTTTGTTTAAAGTTAGAAAAGCAAGGCTGAGATGACTTGGATAGTGGGATCCACTGGACACTAAATATGGAGCTGCCAGCGAGAAGACAGTGACCACAGAGGATGTTCATGGATGGGTATTAAAGAGAATGAGGAACAAGATGGTTCACGGTCGGTAAACCAACAGGAGGAAGAAGAAGTAAGCCCATCAAATTAAATGTAAGCGATATCGCAGCAGTTATAATAATAATTAAAAAACACTTGTTAGCGTCGCTTTAAACGTTTTACTTAGTTGTCTGAAATAGTCGTAAGTATCACAACATATATTAAAAATGTATATAAGCTGACGATATTTGCTGTCCTGTTTCCCATCAGATGCTTTACTGGGTTTACCTCCGCCCCCTCCGCTCCGTCTGTTTACATCACCACACCTTCGTTTCCTTTCGGGTTAAAAATAAAAACGATTATCGTCACTATCCTGCTATGAAGCTCTTTACCTTAGGTTTGTTCTCTCCGTCCAGCTGTATCGCCAATTTGGCCATTTTCATGGCATTTTGAAGAGGTTTTAAACCACCGTCAGCGGCAGCCATAGTAAATACGAACGTTATTTTTCTTCTTCACGTCTTTTATTTTTTGTCGCGCTCATGCAGCTCCACACCGCCCCCTGCTGTTACACAGTTGTACTACAGCAACAAAGAGGTCAGCACCTGAATACTGTACATAGTCTGTTTCAGGTGTTTGTTTCCCCGCTTCATCATCCCAGAATTACAATGATGAGTCAGTAACAGATTTCTGCTGACACTGATGACGAGTTGTTGAGTTTATCCAGTTTAGTTTAGTTCTGGTGAGTTGGAGCAGAAAGGCACTGAAACATGCAGAACAGTCTGTGTCTCAAAAACAGGGTTGGGAAACATTTTTAAGTTAACGTTCTTCATTCTAGAAAAGTTGATAATAAAGATATTACAAGAGTCAAGTTTTTATGTGCTCTTTTAACATCTAGAACACAAATAGTTCAGTAAAAAAAAAAAACTGACAACATTAATAACAAATAGATAAAAATAATTCTAAATGCACACCCAAAAACAAACAGTTCTGTCTTCTTGACGATGAACCACTCGATCCTTGTGACTCAGCTTCCCCCTTTCATGCAAATATGTGCGACAATGACAGTAAAAATGTTTGTCAAGATCTTATCTCAGTTGTTTTTCGTTACATGCACTAAAAAGACAGTAAGTAACTGTTTAAAAGACTTTGTTTGTCTGCAGCATCAAACTTTCCACTGAGCATTAGCAGGTATGGATTTTAATAAACCTGTCAGAAAGCATCACACTGTTTTCTGTATGATGAAGGTGAACTCAACTAATTAAGGACAAATAAAGTTATAGCATCACACTTCCCTAAGTATCTGTGATTAATCACATAAAATGATCTTGAGCATATATGGAGAAACAACATCTGTGCTTACAAAGTACTTACTGTAAAGCACAAAATCAAACATAAGATGTTTATTCCAGTAGATTTCTTGTCATGTGGGTCCACACTCAATGTAAACAAAGCACTCAACTGAACCTCACTGAAAACAATGTGGAAGTTTGAGTCATGTGGCTAACATACATTAGTCTGTGCAGGAAAATAAAAGTGTCTGAATTGGACAAATGTGAAATTTCAGAGAAGACATAGTGTGAATCGGCTGCTAAACACAAAAGAGAAAGAAGGCGTAAGATAACTAGCAAGAATTAACATCGGAGATCAAGCATGGAAGCTCTATAGGCTTCATCTTAAATCAAGTGGAGCTTTCTAAACGCTTCATAAAAAGCTTGGTGATCAAACGCAAACTGCTTCTGCAAAATTTTTGGTAGTCCAAGAAGTTTACAGTTTGACCTTTCAGTTACTTCGGCTCTGCTGGAGTTGGCGCCCAGTTTACAAGTTTTATAATACAAAAAGCAATAACTATATGAGAAAGATATTATGCGTGCCATGTTTATTACTTTATGAATTATTTGCAATGAGTGCCTCTTTATGTTTTGAGTTGTGACTTCTTAAAACAAGGCATTCTGTAAAAATGCAGTCCATTATTTTGAGGACAAGGAGAAGGTAGCTCGGTTGTCAGTGCCACGGTTGCGTGTTTGAGTTCAGGTTGCCAAATCTTTCATGTGAGTTTGCTTGCTATGGCAACCCCTGAGGAAGGGAGCAGCCTAAATAAACTTTTTTTAACCTTTAAATATTTTAATGATGTGTATGGTTTATTACTTTACATAATTTTCTATTATATTTTAAAACTTGTTTAGTTAATAGTTCATTACTATTATTATGTTGGTCGGCAGGTGGCGCTCTCTAGTTTTTCCTTCCATTATATTTTCCAGTAGCACTTCCGGGTTCCAATGTTTACAAACTGCTAGCAGATTTTTTGAACCAGTTTGTTGTTCTGTCTAATGAAAAAAAATCTCTTTATTACTACAAAGACAACATTTTCTCCAGCTGTTATTATCTGTGCAGATTCACGGTAGGCTCTGCTTGACGATAATATTATTTGTATCTTGCGTTATTTTTTATTCAAACGCGGTGTACTAGCTAGCTAACGAGGCTAACCATCTAGCGTCTGATGTTGAAATCAGACACCAGTAGAGAATTATGTTAGATGCTAAATGTCTCCGGTGGTTGTTTGTGTTTGTCATATGTGAATGCAGCTTGACTTTTTAAATGTAGCTCTACTTTGTAAGCATACTGTATAATTGTTTAATGTCTGAATGAGTTTCCAAACAGTGCTTAACAAAAAGGAAGATGCATTTGCATAATAAGATACAGTAATTAGTTCATCAACCTGTCCTGTCGCAAAACTCAATAACTTTGCCCCTATATACTTTTTTTCTTTTGCACAAATGATAAATGTTGTAGTCTTCAGGTAGAGAAAAAAAAATCAAATATTTTTCAATAGTAACAAAACCACGTTTTGAATCAGTCACATTCAATTAACTTTAATTAATTTTATTTATGTAGCGCCAAGTCACAACATAAGTTATTTCAGGGCATCTAACAGAAACATTCGTATATAAAAATGACAATTTAACACTAAACATTTTATTTAGGCACTTTGGCAGTTAATAAAGATAATTCTTTCTCAAAAACTATAAAACTATGTAATTGGAGTTCAAAATAAAATAATATATTCCTAAAAATAACTATTAATGGTATCCTAAAGTCACTTATTAAAGAACAAGCCATCAAATTCCCGTATCAGCTATTTTAAAATTGCATCAATTTGCAATTTATTTGTGACCTTTACATCCATTTTTGGTTAACAGTTCCTTACAGATCACTTTATTAATATTGTTCTTGAATATGCCTTTTAGGTTGTGTTATTTTCAGGATTTTTTTTTATGCAATCTAAATAGGAAAAACACCGGTTTAATTTGAAGTTTAAAACAATTGAAGTGTGAAGAAGCAGTTGTTTAAAGATAATTTTTAAAGACCTTTGGAAAGTATAGAAAATACATTGTTCACAATAATTTTTAAAAATCAAGGTAGTTCACTTCTTTTTGAACAGTCCTTAAATTTCACTAATTTTGATAAAATTCTGAGAAAGTTTTAAATAAAATTTCAATTGATAATTAAATTGGAATTATTTTATAAACTGAATATTACCAATAAATTAAATTTAAAACGAGTCTTAAGTTCTTGATCGTTGTTACCTCCGGACAATAAAAGTTTTATTTTGATGCGCTTTTAAGAAGTTAAAGTGCCTATGACATGCATATCCTACAAATACAAGAAGTGGGAGAAAACATTTTAATATTTAAGAAATTTGGTATAATACTCTTAATTTTACCCATTTTGTCACATACTGTATTTTCTTTTGAAATTTACTCAGGCTGTGTGGAACAGGAAGTGACATCAACGAGGAACTCGTTAAAAAAGGAACTCCCTGGTCTTTGTTTATTGAAACATTAATATTTGACCTCCGACTCTTCATCTTTTTCTGATAGGGACTCAAAATAATCTGATGAAACATTAAATTGCTATTTACTGTCCATTTTAGCCTTTTTAGCATGCTGTGTTTACATGCAGGAGTTTCTCTTTGAAATTTCCGTAACATTTCCTGTTACCGCGTATGCAAATATCTCAGTTATTCATCTTAGCGGCGTGACGTATTTATTATTTTTTTTAACATGTTATTAACGTTATCTTTTCAAAAATGCATTCATATTTATAACATAAATTTGATGCCACTGGCATTTTAAGTTGAGCTCAGTAAAACTTTCAGAAAACTGTTCAATCAATGCCCAGTGACATATGTTGCTGTTTTTTATGTGGTACAGGCAGCAGAACACCATTTACATGATCAACTTCTGGTGGTCCAACAACACAAAAATACAATGAAGAAGAAAGTCAGGCGTCTTAGGACTTCAGAGCGCATGCAACAAACTGGCAAGGTACAAACAGCAGCAGATGTAAGTGAAGAGAAAATGCCATTTAGCAGCAGTGGAAAACTGTGGAAGACTGTTACCTCGACCGCTGGCAGCATTTGTCCTGACAGTTCAGAAACAGAGAAAACAGCTGACTTGGACTTCAGCTTGAACAAAGTAGACGACGCACAGAAACATCCCGAGAGCAATTCCAGATCTTCGGGTGAGCGACTGAGAATGAACTCGTGTTCAAGCATGAACTTCGTAGCTTGAAATTAAATAGGTCTTCTTCTTTGGTGAAATTACATCACTACTATATGTATTTGAATATGATATTAATTTTGCATCATTTCAGCTTTTGTTTTCTTTTCATTTTTAATACCATCTGATATAGTGAAAAAAATGAAAAAAGTTTATTTTTAGTACATTTTTCAAACATGCATCAAACTATTACATGTAGACCAAGTTTGTTAACACTAAATAAAAGTATCTGTTTTGTTAACAGTATTTGAGACACCCCTGAGATTGAACTAAAATCTGTAAACTTTCATTCTGTTCTGGCTCCTCACAGGCCGTCTGTCGGCTGCCGTCTGTCGGCTTTGCCACGGGAAGTTCTCCCCGCGCAGCCTGCGGCACGCATTTAACAAATGGTCTCAAGATTCTCTGGAAATTGTTGACGATTCAGATGCTGCAACCCAGTCTCCACTTTTGTTTCATACTGACTTCCAGCGGTTGGTTGGGGTCCAACTAAACCGTGACCCCCGACTTTCAGAGTTTATCTGTAAAAAATGCTTCACAAAGTTCTACAAGTGTCACAGTATCCTGATCAGGTTTCTGCAGAGGGTCAACCTGCCACCTGTCGGAAAGGAGAACCTACAAAGTCGGTAAGTTGTGGAAAATCCCTGAGAGTATCTTTATACTGTAGTCTTAACTGAAGAAAGTGCAAAACCACAAGTAATTTTTCCCCCTTTTTCAGGAAGAATGCAAAGTGTCCAGAGTCCTCAATAAAACATAATTTGAAAGGTAAATAAAATGGGACAGCCTTACAGAAATAACCTACTTGTGTGTAGTCTCCTAACTAGTTTATTGTATTTTAGCGCCATCAAATTTTTCATCAGACCCTAAGTGCCTCCAAAGCCTGGTGAACTGGGCACACCATCATGGAGAGGCATGCCGTTCCTGCCCTGACCTAAAGGAGGTGCTGGAGGGTCAGTGTTGGGGCTCCATGAAGGCTGTGTGGGGCTGTGTCGATGGTCACAGATACATCATGGACACTCAGTGCACCACTGCTTCCTATTCAGATTGCACAGTGAACTCTAGCAGCGGAGCGTTAAGAAGCGTGAATGGTGACGGAGTAATGTCAGAGGAGGAGGAACGGGAACAGGAGGATGAAGAGGATGAGGAAGAAGAGCCTGGTGGCAATGAAAGAACATCAGTAGGAAGTTTGAGCACTCTGGTTCAGCAAAGTCTACCTTCAGACGCAGTAAAGATACAGAGCTTGGCGCAGGATGAGTGGACTGGCAGCAGTGAAGGTAAAACTACTACAGAAATTTAAAATCAGATACAGCAAATATCACTTTCAGGCTGACACAGTAAAACAAAGTTGATCTGCTTCAACTAAACATCTGGTTAGGTGGACAGGTTGTATAACATGAACACAGACACAAGACCACATTTGAAAAGACAGCTCATGTTGTATGAAAGCATTCCTGCTTCCAGTGGTTTTTTTTTTTTTTTTTTTTACTCACAACCTTATTTTTCTGAGCCCTTCTCTGATAACTGAAGTTTCTTCTGCGTTGCCTTTGGATCAATGACTATAATGACATTCATGTAGCTTCACAAGTATAAATTTATTTTATTTTAATTTGTTTGGTAAATACATGTTTTCATCTAGCTCTTTTCTAGCATTTTATTAAAAAATCTTAAAGCAACTAAAACTTGGACCACCAGTACTTTTTGATGTTCAAATGTAAATGTTTTTAAACTAAAATAAGCTTAAAATTGCATTTGCTTTTTATTTTAGTGGTTGTGCAGACAAATTAAGGTTATGTGACACTGTAAATGTTACATAACTCTTAACTGGTCCATGTTTTAACTGTTAATCAACAATAGCTTTTTATAACAAAGTTTGTTTGGCCCTTTGGAATTAAATGTTGTCCAGCTCTCATAAATACAACAGACACCAAAATGTTTCCTTCATAAAAGTTTAGGCAAATGCAATTCACATTTTTTAGTCCTACCAGTTTGTTTGGCTTGTGATGAGTGGCTGTGGTTTCTTGATCTGTCCCAGATCTTCCAGGTCACGAGGAGCTGATGTCTCCAACTGCAGCACCGTTGCAGGACAGGACTGCAGACAGTGATCTATCTGACAGGTTAGTCTCTCCGTTCGTGCTTCCTCCTGCTGGAAATACTCTGATTCTTTAAGGAAAACCAGTTATACCATATTAAAGTGAAAGTTGTGTATTCAAAATGAGCGTAACATTATTGATGTATTATAGAGTAAGACTCATACACAGCTAATTTGTTTGTGGATTTCTTTGTCAAATAATCTAATTATTGGCTCTTAAATACAGATATTTTAGTTCAAAACGATGCAGTGTTTCGGCTTGTTTCTCAAAATAATTGAATTTACTGTATTTCATAAATACAGAATAAGTTTAATAAAGAAAATAAAAAAATATCCTGAAGTATCTGGAATAAAATGAACATTTTAAATAGAAAAACCAATAGTTCAACAGAATACTGGCTGAAGCAAATTATTAAACTGAATATTATTTTAAAATGAATTACTTTTATTACTGCACACAACAAAACAAAAACAAAAAAATCCACATAGTTATGCCACTTATGTAGTTTGTTGAACTCCTAATTTAGACAAGTATTTTTACTGACAGTTTATAATGAAACTAAACTGTAGCCATGAGTTAAAAACAGTCTAGTACCTCATTGTTCAAATTTTCTTCAGATTTTGTTTCTTGTCATAAAAAACTAAATTTACTTCACCATTTTCTACTTTAACACTTACTGTCACATGTTCAAAGTGACACTAATTAAGAACCTCACAGCAGATACATTAACGTCACCTGGGTGTGTTCAGGGGGATCTCTGAGGACGAGTTTGAGGACATTAGAGGAGGAGGAGACCAGCTGGATGAAGAGTTTGAGCCGTACTCAGACAAGAGGTGGGCAGAAAAGCTTCATGTGAGCTGTATTGATTGGTAACTAACAGCTAAATAATTATAATAATATAATAATCTATTGGCAACAATAAACAACCTTATTTAGTTTAGGATTATTTAAACATTAGTAATGACATAACTGATGAATTTGTAAATAGTAAAACTAAATTTGTGACACCTGAATAGCAGTGAACTTTCATGGAACCATAGCTCTCCAGCCTTGCTGAAGAGTTTATATAGTTTTTGACATTGATGGCTCTTAGACCATTTAAACTAAATGCACCATCTCTCCTTCTCCCAGAGCTCGCAGGCTGAATGTCGTCAGCAAAAGGAGGCAAAGCCCAAAAACCTCCGAGGAGCCCAGAGCCCGAAAGAAACCTGGACCCAAACCAGGCTGGAAGAACAAGCTCAAACCCAAAGGGTGCGTCTTGAGTCTTGCAGCTTTTTGCAGCAACTCTGTTATTTTAAAAAAACTGTATTTTTATTTAGTTAGCTTGGAATAACAACTTGTTCCTTTTTTTATTATTATTTTTTAGAGAGGAGCTTCCCAACATTTACAAGTGTCCTTATCAGGGCTGCACTGCTGTCTACAGAGCTCCTGATGGCCTGAAGGTCAGTGTCGTAGAAAAAACAGATTCACAAACAATCAGGTGTAGTTTGGAATGTATTCAGTTTGTTCAAATGAAAACAGAGTATGGCAGGAGCTTTCATTGTCATGTGGCGTTTTTGTTTTTAACGTTGACGTTTGAACACTGTACATGACGGAGACGTCACGCAGGTGTTTGATTTTCTTCTTGTGGTGTGGCTTTTTTTTTAGAAACACATCAAGGAGCATCACGAGGACATGCGGGAACGGCCCTGTCCCCATCCTGGCTGCAACAAGGTTTTCATGATCGATCGCTACCTGCAGCGGCACGTCAAGCTCATCCACACGGGTGAGGTTTGTGTAAGATGAGGATCTCAGTTCCTTTTCTGTCTCTTGTTGGTGTCTTTTACTGAGCTTCACCTCAGTGGTCTTTGATATTTCATATCACAGTTAATTTTATTGTTAAGGTAAAATGTAGGCATCACTGTTGATTTTTTTTCTGTTTTCTAGAGGAAAGGAACTACATTTGTGACCAGTGTGGCCAAACGTTCAAACAGAGGAAACATCTGTCAGTTCACCAGATGAGGCATTCAGGAGCTAAACCACTCCAGTAAGTATTGAGAATGTCACTTTAATATATCTGTAATTCACAAGCTTCACAGACCTGCAACCTACAGTTGAACTATTTATTTAATTACCAAAATCAAATATTTGTCACAGTTTTAAGTAACCTGGATGTTTTCCCTGAAAGTGATTTTTACTTTTATTTGCACAGAAACGACAAGCCATTCTAAACATTTTAATTTATATTTTAGAAATCAAATCTTTATTATTACTTTTTTTTAGATGTGAGGTGTGTGGATTCCAGTGTCGCCAGAGAGCGTCACTAAAGTACCACATGACCAAACACAAGGCTGAGGCAGATCTGGAGTTTGAGTGTCTGATGTGCAGGAAGCGTTTCGAGAAAGCCCACAACCTGAATGTCCACATGTCCATGGTCCACCCGCTGACTCAAGCAGAGGCTCAGAGGGGGGGCAGCCATCAGCAGCAGCAGCAGTACACTGACCTGCAGACCATCAGTCTGACTGGAGAAGTGGTCCAGCAAGACCAGGACAGGTGACAGCAAGGGGTCCAGGTCTGCTGAACGGTGCTGGTTTTTGGAGCTGGGACGTTTCTGAACGTGGTGTTTGATACAAACCAACACGTTTCGTTTTAACCGACCAGTTGTTAAAAGTTGTAACAAGTTGTGTTCTGTCCTGTTACAATTTTGTTGGAACTCTGCAACACAAAACTGTTGAAGAATCATCCAAGGCCTTTTTTTGTTGTTGCTTGAATTAATTTTAGCATTTAAAAAAAATGAACCACTCATTCATTCTCGTGCACTTCAGGTCCAGGAGATTTTAAACTGATGTTTTTCTGTGAGTGAAACTTGAAAATTTCAGTTTTTCTGGCAAAAATAGCGTAAGGAGCATTTAGCTCCTAATTTTAATCCTCTTTTTTTCTGTCTCCAGAAACTCAAAACAGAAGCAAAATCAGAACATTTTTATACGTTTGAAGCAGTGCAGGAGATGGAACCGTTTTTTTTTTTGCACATTTTCAAAACCTATTTACAGTAAACAGTTTAACATCACATGAATTTAATATTTTTTAATCAGTGCAGTCAGTGACTTTACAGGGATAATTACAGAATGTATTACAAGGCTGAAAAACAACAAATATAACCTGCAACAGTTTTAACGGTTCAAATCTGAAGAACTTCATCCTGAATCACCAACATTTACTTGCCTTGTCATAAACATCTGTGAGGACAACCTGGATCAAGATTTTTCTTATCAGCCATCAGAAAGTGAACTAAAATCAGTTTTATTGTTGCTACAAAAACTAACTTTACAAATATTCATATCTAGCTGCACCGATAAGTTGATCAAATAGGTAAAAATATGCTTAATAACTATATTTATACAGTAGTTCAGTTTTTCAAATAAAAATGTGATTCCAAATCAAGGTTTAAACTGCTGGCCAGACAAAATAAAAATAAAAAACGCACAAAGCATTTCACTGTTCTGTAACGTTTTAAAGACTTTTGTTTGAATGTTTGCTGAGCTGTCAGGGACATTGTACTTTAGTGTATATAAAGCTTAAATAAATAAAATCTTGTCACCTCACATGCACGTTAAATCACTTCTACGTTACAGGATCTTCAAGATGATGCAGTAAAGTTTCATGTAATCATGTTTCATTAAGTTATTTCTCTGTATTGTAGCAATGAAAGGGCTTTCATTTTTTTTACACGTGTAAAAAGAGTGTATTCTGTAAAAAAAAACGTACGTTTAAATAAAATGTATACATTTTCATTTTCCAAAAGAAAAAAAATATGTGTCTGTTGGAGACATTTTTCCTTTTCTGTTAGATGTTTCAGTTTGTTAGCATCAGTCAGAGGAAGTCCATCTCAGGACTGAGACTGTGAGTGTCCAGGTGCACCGAGAGAACTGCAGCCAACTCTGGGTCCAGGTCGACGCATTGCAACTCCAGCTGGATGGATAAAGAAGTGATGAAGGTATTAGGTAAGTCAGACATGTGCAAACAGGGTGATGGGTCATGCAGGTGCTGCTGTGGGACGGTTACCTGTCTGAGCTGGCCGGAGGACAGGTCAGTTGGGGACGATTTAGAGATCAGGTTTAAAATAAACTGCTTGGTGTGGTTTAGGATCTGGGAGGGCTCCAGCTGACGACACAGACACATTCAAAGTTAAAAGTTGTTTTTATTGTTTCATTCGAACAGAAACGGCAGCACACACCTGCTTTTTAGAGAGCCCTGCGGTCGGTGTAGGCGTGTCTCCATCCAGGAACAGCTGCAGCACAGAGATGTAGCAGCTGATGGTGGTATGGAGGAACCCAGGACAACAGATTGCCCTCTGAAGCAGCTCAGCTCTTTGCTCCGGCAGCAAGCTGAAAACATAAAATACAGCATCTAAAAAAGCTAAATCTGGTCCTCTGGACATTCAAAAAACAAAACAAAGCCAAAAAATTTGTAGAAACATTTCGTCTTTCATCCGAAAGACTTCCTCAGTCTGAGATGCTGTATTCAGCTCAGCCTTATAAATAGCACCCTCTCACAGTGGATCAACCAGTTTGCTGCTGACAG
>JARVLU010000002.1:11969082-11988575 GCA_031762415.1 Simpsonichthys santanae | reverse complement strand
CGGGACATTAAAAAAAAAAAAAAAAAAAAAAAAACAAAGCAAAAAAAATTGTAGAAACGTTTCGTCTTTCATCCGAAAAGACTTCCTCAGTCTGAGATGCTGTATTCAGCTCAGTCTCCTCAGACTGAGGAAGTGCATCAGGGTATAAAGAAATAAAGTCTTAACAGCTTTCACTTTAGAAACGTGGCTTCAGTAACTTTCAGATTTAAAGCTTTTGAAATCAGACGATCTCACAAAAATATGCTGCAGAAAATGAAGTAGTTTTCAGGGCTACAAAGCTATGACTGTATGACTGACTGTAGGTGTGGTGACTGATCTCTGGTGGATGAATCTGTTTTGTAAAACTGATGCACTTGTGTTAAATAAGACCCAAGCATTTGTGAATGCTTCCTGGTGCAACCCAGACTTGAACCTGCAGCCTAAACAATTATGAGACTGTGGCATTGACCATCAAACTACATCGATCCCTTACACTGTTTTAATTTACTTAAAGAAAATACTGTACATTACAGGCAAATCAGCTATTTCTGGAAAACCTCACCTGCAGAAAGCCCAGGGCATCAGTCGTGAGCACTCATCTGATGTCAGCAGGGTTGCTGACTGATAAAGACTTTGGTCTAGAGTTGGTGGAAAAGAAGCACAAGTTGAAAACTGCAGCTTACACGAAAACAGATTAATACAAACAATTTTAAACTAGTTAAATGTGAACTGTACCTTTTGATTTGAAGATGAGCAGCCAATCAGCAGAGTTCACCAACACATTCAGGAGTTCTGTGCAGAAATATTCAGCTTTTTCTCGACCCTCCTCCTACAGAACGAAACAATAAGAATAATATTTGACACAGCACAACGTAGTTATGTGATTATCATCAAATAAGATCATCCACTCTGCTACCAGTCATGGCTGGAGTGCTCCAGTGCACAACCTTCCCAGCTGTTCTACAAGCACCACAGCCATCAGGTTCCCACTGCTTCAGCATGTTCACCTTTGTTTTATACTGTTTCTCTTTGAAGGTTTTAATCAGACAACCACAAAAATAAAGAAAATATATTTGTATACTCTTAAAAGCACTGAAGCTGTTTTGAAAACCTGAACACTAACTTTTAAGAACAAAATAAATGAAGCTTGAAAATGTCATTTGCACTGTAAAAATAGCTGATGAGTGTTTTAAAATTAATTTTACAGTGTCAACAATTATAGTCATAGTCTTTAGTAATCTGTAAGTTTTTAAGGATTTTATACATTTTTTATTTTTTTTTAAACGTTATGTAAAATGTTTAGAGAACTCTGGTGGTTCGGTACAAAAGCATGATGGGTAGGATGCTGTTCATGGCTTGTACAATATAATTTGGTTATACCTGTGGAATAAACTAGTTCAGAAAAACTACAGCAGTCGCTACTTCATGGTTTGACGTCTGTGGACGCGCTCTATCATGGTTTGTGTACGTACAATCCATAACAATGTACCAAAAAAAATTTTGTACAGGACACGACTGTCAACTTTAATATTCCTCACGTGATTGGGACAGTACTGGATACAGTACTGTACAGTAAAGAGTTAACAATAAAATAAAATACTTCGAACAGGCATCGCCATTTTGTAGTTTTCGCTCCGTAAGCCTCCACTTTATTCCCACTCATAATGACCACGTTTCTCAAAAGGCAACAGGGCCCCGCCCAGAAACCCTGTTTCCTTCTGCTGAAAAAAAAAAAAAATTGGAGGTAAAGTTTTGATCTGATCGGCGCCCCCGGAGCAGAACCAGACTTCCAGATCCATCCGTGAATCTTGAGAGCTGGTAGCCCACCCATGCGGTCCTCCGAGTGAACGCGTGAGGCCGAAGTTCCAGTGGTCCATCTGAAACTCAATGGGACTTTTTTCATGTTTTTCAACCGGCCAACGACAAGCCTTCAGCTGACGTGCACGGCCGTGGTCCATCTAAAGCTCAACTGCACGTTTTTCATCTGTCTCAACTGGCCAACTTGAGGACCTCTGACCAGGGACACGCTGGTAAGTAAAATTTAGTAGCTACAGTACATTTACGGCGCCATCGACTTACGGCAACTCGAACTTACGGCGCCGCCCCCAGTGACATCATCACACCTTACGTTGCCTTTTTTATGCAGCATTTAATGTTTTTTTTTTTTTTAGATTTTTTTTAGAGTATTTTGTTAGCTAACGGCTTGGAAACACATTAAAACGGCGTTCTAAGTGCGCAGTTGTTGTTTTTACATTGAAAAAACGTGTTTAAAAAGACGTAGCGGCTGCCATGTGCTTTCAGTTTCGAGTTACGGCCGAAAATCCGGACTTACGGCGCCATGTGAGTTCGGCTCCGACTTACGGCAGAATCGAGTTGCGAACGGTCCTTAGGTCCAGAACCCGTTCTTAACTCGGGGACCACCTGTATACAGATACTAAAATAAATATAATGCCACTACTTCATGGAATTTCTCTTACTGCGGGAGGGTTCAGAACCGAACCCCCGCAATAAACGAGGGACCACTGTATAACCAACTTTGTTACTATGTAGTGCAACAACGCTTTCATGTATCTTTCTTTTTTTTTTTTTTTGTCAAATAAATTACAGTAATTTTGATAGTAATCAACAGTTTGATGTTATTGATTAGTCTGATGCAGGGGGAACCTGCTTATTGATTTATTTGCCTAAAAGTAAATTAGCACTCCTCTTCTATACAGTAAACAGCAAGCAAAATCTGTTCAGCGTAGCTTTAAATATTAAAACAACAGACTCTCTTTAGAGGTTGAATCTAGATTCTGTTTTCATGGACATAAATGAGAGTAGGTTCTTATATATTCTACATCTCAGCCTTGATGCTACATTCAATCAATTAAAAAAAAAAAACACAATAAAGAAGATTAAACTTGTGTTACCTCCTGGACTGAGTTGTCTCTAAACAAAAATGTAGCAATATTCATGACACATTTCATACAGAAAAAATAGATCCATGTTTTTTTTTTGTTTTTTTTTTTGTTTTTGCTGGAGGCTGGTTACCTGAGGATACATGAGGGCTGACAGGTAGTCCTTCATGCACAGGAAGAGCAGAAAAACAAGCACCTGAAGGAAGAAGAAGAAGGACAATGCATAGAAATACTTTACAGCAAAAACATTGAGGGAAAGTTGAGCTAAACCAAAAAATTAAATTTTTATTTTTTACAATGCTGATGAAATACTTTGTGTATTCACTTGTGCACATTAACCTGCTTGTGCTTTGCATCTCTGTCTGGTCGTAATGAATTCAGAGCAGCACTGAAGCTCAAACTGTTTCCCTTAGAGCCTTGCCAGGACCAATGAAGGCTGGCTGCCAACAGGAGAGCTGCAGCTGAGGGCATCTGGATCACTTGACCTTTCTCCAGACTGCAGACCAGAAAACATTGTTTCATAAGCTTTCAACACAATCCAGTCAAGTAACTGACTCTGAATATAGGCATTTGTAATAAAAATAACAATTTCCACAAACACATTGATCAGTGCCAAGACAGCTGATACATCAGGATGTGGACATAAACCATTCAGGAGTCTCTTGTGGTATCTGGCACCAAGATGTTGCATCAGATTTTTGGGGTCCAGTAAGATGTCAGGGTGAACCCTTTCTGGCTCCTCATGCAAATGTTTGGTTTTGGATGTGGGAGTTCTCAGGCTGGTCTCTGTCAGTTCGTAGAAGTTTAGCGTTTTATTTATTTATTTATTTTTTGCGGTAGACCTCTGTTATTGTGGAGCCACTTTGCTATTTAGCATGGTGTCAAAATAACATAGACCCAATGTTTACCAGCAGAGTACTTTAAAAAGGAATACTTCAATCCCGAGTCAAACAGTTTTGACCATGTTTGATTAGTTACATGTAAGAACAGGAACAAATCCTTCAGAAAACAATTTCTATAAATCTAACAAAGTTAAGTCAGGTCCTCTGGACGGATTCAAAAATTATTCTTTGAAAAATTGTATTCAATTGCTTGAATCCGTCCAGAGGACCTGACTTAACTTTGTTAGAGTTTTCTACCTGGATTACTGAGCATGTATCAGGATATAAATGTTTTTGTTTTTTTTATGTCCTCAGAGAATTATTCAAACCTTTAATAATTACTATATGATAATGCATTTTGATGCATTTTAGTACATTGCCATCAAACTACACTCTCAACCCTCCTCAAGCTGTATTTGATTACCTTTAAGTGTTATATTGTAATTGGTTTCTTGTTAACATCACTGAAATCGATTGAACGTCAGGTGTGAGTGTTTTTACCTGCAGGCCCACAGTCGACAGTCTGTGAGGAGCTGCAGCTGGCCTGGAGGAGGCTCTCCACCACGCAGACGACTCCACAATGAAAAGAGAGCAGACGACAGCTGCTGCCACCAGCGCTGAACACAAACACGCATTATGTTTGGTTAGTTTAACACTGCCTTCATCAGATATTCATCACTCACTAAAATGTCGTCTTTTAATGGTTATTACTCATTGGGCTCATTTTCTGAATTAACAACCGCATCTATATTTACTCCTAAGTTACTAATCACTTATCAGGAAGCAACTTATTCAAATTTAGTGCTTTTAAAATTAACTTTAATGTTTACGAATATTTAATATACTGTATACTGTAGTATTTTTCAATTCTGCTGTATATTTCCATGCAAATCTCAATCATTAAAATATAATAATCTTTGGAAAAAAAACGTATTTTCAATTAGATTGTAGCAGCGCTCTGATCTATAAATAAAAAAGTCAACCTAAATCTTAAAGAGATATTATAAGATAGGTTTTATGTAAAATTGTTTCTAGAAGTCCTACCTATGTTGTAATTTTTAAAACATTGTTTTATTACCAGAAAAAAAAAAAAAAACATATTTACTGTAATGGTGAAAAATTTAACAGATTTAATATTTTATTAGAACCATCATCTGATCCAGAGGCTCGATTTGACTGTAAATTGTAGGTTATTTTTAAGTAAATTCAATACAAATTGGCATGTTACGTTAATAAAAACTTGTTTAGAAATCATTTTTGTAAAACTTTATAGAGACTTCACTAATGTGAAAAATTAAATAGCAAAAAAATAAAAAAGTTGCAATGAAAGCAGACTGTACCACTGTGGAGACCACCAGCAGGGGACATCGGGTGCTCATCTGAGACCAGGCTTTGTTGAATTCTTCAGCTGGACGTCCACACCGAACACTGGTGCATAATAAACCCTAGACAGCAAATAAAGTCAACAGATTTACGCCCATCATGCTCAGACAAGAGCTCCAGGAAGAAATACCGGTATTTGTAATCTTTTTGTTTAAGTGACGGACTCTCACTTTCAGAAAGTGCCCTGTTAGGTGGCAGGGCAGCACGCCGGCTGGAAAACACACTTTCCTCTGATGATGAACAGATGGAGAGGAAGAACAAAAACATATTAAGATAAAGTTAATTTCTCTGAACTACTGATCCGCGTTGAGAAACTTTGTACACCAGCTGACCTGATGCTGATTGACATGATCTATCAGTTTGTCGCAGAGCAAAGTCGTACTTCCTCCTTCAGTCTTCGTTTTAATGAACAGCACAGCTGGGAGAGCCAGCAGCACTCTGTACACAAAATAAAGCTTTTAGAGGACTTTACTGTAGTTAGATAAATCTCAGTATAAAAGGATTATTGTTTATTCATTGTCTATTTTACCAACAGTTTCTCACCTCTTTGCAGAGCTGACCTGCATGAATAATTGTGTGTGTGTATCATACCTGCTCCATGCGTGTAGAGTCTGCTGCAGGGTGAGCTCGACGCTGACGCTGAGAGAAGCCAAAGTCACGGCGGTGGAGCATCTCTGAGACACCGCCTCGAACAGGAAGTCACACAGATCAGATCTGTGTCCACAGGAGCCCGAGAGGTTTGTTATTTCCATTTCATAAACCAGCTCCTACACAAACACACGCACACAAAGTCAAAGCTTTTTCATGATGTGTTTTTGTTTTAGTAGGTACATTAATATTTAAACATATTCACCAAACTGCTTAATGAGCAGTTGCTTCTTTGTGTGACACCAAAAACAGCTCAGACTCATCTAGAAACTGCAGATGCTGAAGGTGTCTTTAGGCAGTGTACGGTGTATTAAGCACCATGGCATTAGCAGGAAATCCCTCAAGTCTTTTGATAAAATGTGTATTAGGATATCCACAAACGTATAATTGACCTAAACGATGATTTAAAGCAACCTTCTTAGCAGAATCACCACTTTAACGACTCCGACTATTTTAATAAAGGTCCTTCCTCCTCATCCAACAGCTACAAACCTGACTGTTTTGTGTACACACCTGTAGTCTGGACAGAACATCTGGCAAACAGGTTCCTGTTCCTGACACTTGAGCCTGACAACTTGGATTTTCTGAGCTCGGGTCACTGTTAACGTAAAAACACAAAAGATTCATGCTTCCCTGACAAATGAACACTGAATGATTTTTTTTTTTTAATGACTATGTGCTTTTGGTGAACTTTCTTTTTCTTTTTGTTCCATTTCATTCTCTTTTGGAAAGCCTACTGGAAGGTATAACAGACAACACTTGAATTCAACCCTTTTGAGCCCCCAGATTCATGATTTTACTATTTAATGTGTTCTGACAGCACCTTAACTGCTGGTCCATGATGGCACTGAGCAGAGAAGAGCAGAGTTTCTTCATGTCTCCTTCACAGCCTCCTTCCTCCTCGGGACGAGTGAAGTAAAGCTCCAAACAGGCCCACTGCTGATACTCCTGACTAAAAGAGAAAAATACTTTAGGAAACGTTTTTGTGCAGATCCTAAGTTGCAAAATAAAATAATAAAAAAAGCATTCATCACATTTTTGTTTTATGAAGAACCATTGACCAGATGAAAAATCTCAAAGCAAACCGCTTTAATACTCGGTTTAACATTTGTCTTCTTAAAATAGAATTTTAAATTATCAAAAGTGTAAGAAGCTTAAATGAGCTAAAAATGTGTAGTTAGCTGAAAAAGCTAAATTTAGCACATAAACAGCTGAAAAAGGTAACAAAAAGCTACAAAAATAGCTGAAAGAGCAGAAAAAGCTGAAACTCGTAGAAAAAAGCTGAAAGGAGCATAACAAGCTGCAATTAGCAGAAATAAGTCAATTAGTCTGAAAGTAGCAGAAATTACAACGAAAAACGAATTTACCTGAAAACAGCTGAAATGAGCTAAAATGCTAAAAAAAGAAAAAACAGCTGAAAAGGTGGAACAAGCTTGAACTAGCAGAAGAAAGAATAAATAACACATTTGCTGACAGAAGTGGAAATGAGCAATTAAAAAGTGGAAATTATCTGAAAAAAGTTTAAATTAGCAAAAAAAAAAAAAAATAAATAAAAATAAAAAATAAAAACTGCTGAAAAGAAGCTAAAAAAAAAAGCAGGAAGAGGCTTAAATTACCAGAAGGAAGTGGAGAAAGCACATTTTTGCTGCATTAGGCTGAAAAAAGTTGAAATGGGTGCAAAAAATGTGGAATTAGCTGAAAAAGCTTAAATTAGCAAAATAACAGCAGTAGCTGAAATGTCAGAAAAAGCTGAAACTTGCTGAAAGGCGCGTAACAGTCTGAAATTAGCAGAAAGAAGTTAGACGAAGCACAAAAATGTAGTTAGCAGAAAAATGCTGAAAGGAGAACAAAACATCTGAAAACCCAGCTGAAATTAGCTGAAATTAGCTGAAAAAATGTTTAAATTTGCACAAGGAAGCTGAAAGAAGCTGAACTGGAACAAAAAGTGAAAGGAGCAGTAAAAGGTTGTAAACAGATCTGAATATATGAAGAGTATAAAATGAGCTCAATTCATTTTCTATGAGAAAAAAATGGCAGAAAAGGCTAAATATTTCAAAAAGCTAAAGTTGCACCAATACCAAATGTCATAGCAGGATTGTCCTGAAAGAGTTGAACATTTTGATTTATGATTTGTAACCAGCACAAAAACTGTGGAATGAGAATTGTGCCAAAAAATATATGGAAGAAAAATGGATCACGAAAGTGTGAATGCTTCATAAGCCTTCACACAATACAATAAACCTTTTTCTGTCCAATAACTTGAAAAGTGTTTTAAGAAAATTATGACTAAGTGAAAAAGAGAACTGCTTGAACATTTCTGTTCAGAGTCCCAAAAAATACTTTTCTCTCATTCTGAGATTCTTTCAACAATAAGAATCTTATAAGGGCATTTGCGTTAATAAATAAGATTTGTTTGCATGCCGTATGAGAATACAAATGTGTGCATTTAAGACACAATTTGCGTCTGAAAAACTGGTTGGAAAAAAATAAATGAAATGCCAAAATTAACATAAAAGCAGCCCCCCCACACACACACAATGTTGCAGTTGTTTATTCTCACCGTTGTGTGTCAGACAGGACGTCTTCACTTCTTTTTACTCTGAGCTCATTTTTCAGCCATTCTGAGAAACACAGCTTGACAGACAACAATAGTTAATGATTATTTAAATTATCAGGATTATTAGGAAACATTGTTCCATTTGTTTTTGATCATTAAAATTAAAAAAAAAATTGTAACAATAAAACATTGTAAAAAAACAACAACAACCAATAAAGATTTTGTGTTGGTAATTGATCAAATTATGCAGAAGCCTAAGTAAAAATAGGGTTGTTCAAGCTTTAACAGTCATTCATTACAAAACCAAACAATATTGTACATTCTGCATTAAACTGTTTTTCTTAAATGAGCAGAACTGCCAGTACGGTCTGTTGAAGCAGACTTATGATGTTAAACTGTGAAAATGTTTAACCAATACAACTTTCAAATAGGTATTTAGGAAAACAACTAGAAAGAATCCATGTTCCTCTTCTTCTGCGTCACGTTTACTTTGTTTGAAGTAAAAATATATGCATGCTTGTCTGTGTGTTCAGCAGAAAAGTGATCCAGCTGTAGGCAAAGTCAGCGTACAAGTTTGTTGACTGCATTCCAGTAAAAGCAAAAATCATTAATTTCACAATATTCAACAATAAATCAGGTTGCCTAACCCGATACTGAGACTGTTGCTGTAGCTGCTGGAAGGCAGTGTGGCTCCACAGACGCAGGGCAGTCTTCCTCCAAGTGTTATTGTCCGTGATGCTGCTCCAGAGGTTGACTGAGCTCTCTTCCTCCTCCACGTTTTCTTCTGCCCAAGAATTAGCCGAAGGTCTTCTGGCTTCAGGCAACAGCCTTGGAATGAGATAAATGAGCTACAAAAGACAGCAAAGAAAAAACAACAACTAGGTTTTAGGTAACATACAAATAAATCATAGCAAATATTGTATGCACTTACACAGTGAATTAATAACAAGAAGAATATTGACTGATGTTTAAAGGGACTGTCTAGAAATGAATGGAAAAATGTGCTTGACCAATAAAAACCAGGAGATCAGCCAGGCCAAAATAACAGAACAATTCTTCAAGAACAACTGGGGTTTGATTAGTCATTCATTTTTTTGTTCTACCTTTTTTTTTTAATTTAACGCATCTATTTTTTAAACTCGGGATTTGTTAAGGAGTGGAACATCACAGTCAACATTAACAAACACAGTCAGCCTATTAACGCTACCAAACATCCCAAAACATGAAATTATGACTTTTTTTTAATACAGTATAAGAGTAATAACCAATTATGGTTTGTCATCATGCAGATCTATAATATACAGTAGAATTAATTGATAACAATGATAGGTTATCCTAAAAATGCAATAAAAAATACAAAAATACAGAAAAAACAAAAACAGTAATGCCAAACACTTTATCTTGATTAAAAAAAGAAACGTATTTCCCTGCTCAGAGCCGAACACAATCAACCTGAAGGTATTCACTCATGTAGAGAGAAACCACCATAACAACAGGATAATGGCAAACAAATGAAAAGAAAATCACAACTTTGTGTTGGTGTGACAGTAACAGGAACAGATACCTTTTTATAAAGACTGCTGGGGACGTACTGCTGCCGAGATGACGAATCTCCTTTACAAATCCCATAACACACAGCTGCCAAGCAAAACCTGGACAGCAACAAACACATGAAATTCACATTTTCCACTTCAGAACCGACACTTAACCATATAATCGCAAGGACATTGTGCACATTTACCCTCTTTAGATTATATGTTGTTGAAAAAGCATCAATAAAACACAGACACTCCTGAAAATCTACTGCTTAAAAGTGTTTTTACACAAACTTCCAGATGTACAAACATGTCGTATAACATCTCAGTGGTCTATTATGTGCAAAGTAACTGACACAGTAATTTATTTGTCCTTGTCACACTGAATACTGGAGCACAAAATATTACAAAGTTATGCTGATTCTGAAGGAAAAGGCATCACAGCACACATCTGCGTTGTAGTCTGTAGCAGCTGACAAGACGTCTAATCCATGCCTCAATGTTTCCCTTTGGTGTCCAGATCTAGAGCTAGATGTAATTCCAACTGCTTTTAATATCTCCGTGTTATATCTTTAACTTGCCCCGATCTGCTTTGTTCTCTAAAGTTTTCTACAAGCTGTTATTTTAAATATTTATACTGTATTTAGCAGAAAACAAAATCATCCAGATCAAACGTTGGATACCTTACCTGACAGAGAATAGCATGTTGGTGCGTGTGTTGCACAACAGTGCAGAGCCGAGAGCTTCTGCAAAAGGCACTGGTTGAGGATGAACAGGCGGCGCCAGCTGAACCAAAGTGCTGTGTAACGAGGAGGCGTGAAGGTGGACCACAAACACTGCCAAACCGAGCACATGTGCAGCCGTCAGTGACGGCCCCTTTGAACACAAGAGGTTTGTGAAAAGTTTATTACTCTGAGTAGAAAAATCAGGTGTAATTCTTTTAACCGTTGTGTATAATTAAAATACTCTGGGGAGTTCTCATAAAAGGAGAGGAAGACCCACAGGTGAGTTTGAAGGTTTATGTACCTGTTTATGAAATAGGTCCCAAAGTCTATGCAGCAGGCTTGAGAAGAGTTGTGTGTTAACAAGCAGCACACTGACTAAACTGGAGGCCCAGAAACTTTGTCTGAAAAGGTAAACAAACAGATCAGCAACAATTCCTTAACTGTAAGTAAAACAAGTGAAATTTTGATTACAAAATCATTTTGGGTGACTTTTAAGTCAAAAAACTTTAAAAGTCTGTGAATTTAGCCGCTCTGATTTTTATACTTAATATACACACATAAAATTCAATTACCAACTGAATATTCTGGTTATGTAAAACAAACTAAAACATAACAATGTTCTGAAAACAGATTGTTTTCCGATTGAGTAGAGGTAAAAAATGTAAAAGTGTTATAATTTTTTTTGCCAAGCATGGCCATCGTGACATCACCATTTTGATGTTTAGGATTACAGTATTGTGTTAAATGAATGTGAAAACGAACATACTATAAAAAATAAAATACAGTATAAGCTAAATTAAGTGACAATGAAAATAACCGCTAAAAATAAACACGCATTAGCGATCAAGATCACGACTGTGATTTTTCTTCAGCCTGACGCTAATCAATAATTAAAATGATCCTTTGTTGCCTATTTGTGTGACTTTCACTGAAGCAAAAACACCCCACGCACTTGTTAGGAGGATTTGCACGGGAAGCGTTTAACTGGCACTGACAGAAGTTTTGCAGAATCATACTGACGACCTGAAAACGACAGAATAATGAAATAAAGACGGGCTTTGAATGCAGCGCAACCCATGATTTTATATATACTGTATATATACATATATAAAGAAAGATATATAAAAACATACTTTTACATGAAGCTCAGGCAGCATGGGAGACTCTGTGTAAAGTGTAATGACTTTTTGTCCAATCGGCTCATAAGGACTACCAGTGAAGACGACGCTCAGAGTGTGTGAGATCCTGGACAGCTGGGCTGACGTCTCTGAGGGTACATGACCAACACGACACGCACAGAAACACTATCAGCACATCATTAACAGCTTTTATATTTGCTTAAAACTGTGAATTATTTGTCCCGACCGCTGGGAATAAATATATCAAATATACAGTATATCTGATTTCTGCCCACCTCCATCACTTCCACCAAAGAGCAGCTCTGTGAACTCCTGCAGCTGAACCTTCAGGATGTCCAGAACATCATCGCTGGTGTTCAGACACGCTGTGCTCTCTGAAAACATCACCGTAATCATTTGGTTTTCAACTGTTGCATGAGCCGTAGGTGTAGGTGCACAAATACCGGACTATGAGAGCACTGAAAAACACCATTTGAAGATTTCAACGCAAATAAGCTCTGAAATATTAGTTTCCTCTTTTTTATCTTTTTTAAAAAAGTGATGAACTTCTCATTCAAAATTAACAAACGTTTTTTTAATCAACCTTTACAATTTCACACTGCTTCTAAACTTTATCTTAAGTTTGCAGATTGTACAATCTGACAAGTGTAAACTTTAACTGAAAAGAGAGGCATTCTTATTGTGCTTCACACTGCACTGCCATGAAAGTTTATACACTTTGTTTATCTCTATAAAATGACTAAAAGGTCAATATGAAACTTTGTTGTTGCACAAGTTAGAGTAAATTAGATTTATTTAAAGATTTCCAACATAAATGTAAAGAGAACACACTTGACACCTATTTTAGTGTCTGCATTGGCTACATGTGCATTTATAAAGTTATTTTATTGGTTTTTAAGATACTTAACAGTCAAGTCCTACACATTTATCAGACTTGCTTTTAACTTGCGTTCCATCAGGTCTTCAGATTTTATCATAAGCTATAACTAAAATCCACAAGGTTTAATTTTCCTATTATACAGTTCTCCTGAGGACGGCTGAGACTGTTGATGTTTTCAAAATAAAAACTCTGGACTTAACTTGTTCGGTTTGGGTTTTAGTTAAACTCATTACCGGTACTCACAGATTTTAGAAAGTATAACGTTCAATTAATCTGTTATCTTGGTGTAATTTCTCCGTCTTCTAGGACGTGGCAAATCCTCCCAAATAAAAAAACAACAACAAAGCAACAGGACTTCTGTTTTTCAGTTGAATATATATGATTTTTTTCCCATCTGAGGAGCTTTCTCAACACATAGTTCAAAACTTTAAATTAAATGAGATGCTCCGTTTATGCAGCTACAGCCACAGGCAGATTATTCTCGCTAACCTCACACCTGAAGGGCGTTAGGGTTTTTGTATGCTATGTATCACGAAAGAGATGTTTTGGTCACGTGCATGACGGTGTGTATTTTTTATTTTAGATTGCTTTTTCAATTTTCTCTGTTAGCTATGACGTGCTTATAGTTGTAGTTTAATATTAGTTATTTGTAATTCATTTTAATCATAGGGCACTTAGCTTTACAGTCCAATGTATGAACGGTGCTTTAAAAATGTGTTGTATTGATTGAAAACAATCTGTGTTAAAGGATACCCACTGTTTTGCTGCCTTTGTTTCCGGCAGGACTCCACATACGATGAATATTGTGCGGGAGGGATCTTGTCTGCTCTGCATACAATACAAAAAAAAATTCATACTGAAAATATGCAAAAATAATTACAGATAAGTGCTGGTTACTAATCATATAATTCAACTTCTATTTCAACTTCAACTTGAATATAGTAATAAAAACCTAATTCATGAAATTCACAATAAAAACTTAAATTTATTGAACTACATGTCTGTGTTTCTGATCATAACTCACTTTTTCAGAGCATCTATAAAACTCATCAGAGCATCAGGCTTCACTGGAAGCTGCAAACAGACGTGAAGAGAAATGTTTATTTGTGTGACACGAACACTGTGGCACTTCAGATCTGGAAACTAGCAAAACAAGGACTCAAGCTGCTCACCGGTCTTGGCTTTAGCAGAGCGGGAAGAAACCGTGTCAAAAAGTACGGCCTCCTGAAAATACTGTGAAAACAGCAACGTGAAAGTTTGATGCAATTTCCATATTTGAAAGAAATTAATTAATGTGATGTACTTCTATTCAAGGTTATTTTATGTCTTCACAACAGAGTTATACTGTATTTCTGTAGGGGGTTTTGTGTGTTCTTTGTAGATAATGCATGCTTGATAGGCCTGTGTGTGCCATAAACGTGCTGCGGCGAGCTGAAAGCGCGATGCGTTACCTGGCCTCCATGACTGTGGCAGAGATCCTGCCGGTGCTGTCGAACAGAGACACAGCCTTCTCCACATCCTGTGCAGCCTGACACCGAGGCTGCAGTCAACACAGACATTACAACGTTACCCAGCTGTGACATTTCCCATCTGAACAGATTAAAATGAAGACATCTGATCAGAAAACGAAGAACTGTCCGATTTATGCAAACAGTGTGTTGAGTTTTTCCTCTGGGTGTTATCTTTTGTTTTCTATAGTTCTGAAAAAAATGAATAGAAGATTGGTCCAAATGTCATCCTCATATATTACCATAACATCATTTCAAATTGGAAATACAGGAGGACGTTTAACCTTTGCTATGTCTAAAACCATCTGAGAGAAAATGGTAAATAGACTGTACTTACTGTATATAGCACCTTTCTATCTTATCAAGATCCTCAAAGCTCTTTACAAGACAATCTGTGCCCTCATTTACCCGTTCATACAGCACTCTACCTCTACAAAGACTAATCAGTGCTTTATCACATTCTTACAGCAATGGGACACACATCGGAGGCAATGAGGGGCTCAGTGTCTTACACAGGGACATTTCAGCATGTGAATGCTGGTGGAATTGAACCCACAACTCTCCCATTGGAGGATGACTGCTCTAACCACTCAGCCACAGGTGCCCCTAGAAAACTTTTTTAGTTGTTATCTGAAAACTGACAAAATTGATCAAGAACCAGCTGTTAAAATAACAATCTGACCACTGAGTGCAGCCGTTACCTCCACAGAAGCACCAGAAACATCCTCATATAAACCCATTTCCTCCACCGACTCCTGTAACACACACACACACACACACACACATGTTGTATTACCGTTTTCAACATATAAGGTAAATAAAATAACAGACAGTATTAGTAAATGGCATTCAGTCATTTTGGACATTTAATTTTCTTTTACCTTGAGGTCAGCCAGTCTGGTTTTAGCCAGAGAGACGTACTCCATGAGCAGGCCGCGGTGCTTTGCAGGAACATATGGAGGGTGCAGGATATGAACCTAAAACATGAAAATTAAGAGTCTGATGCTGGACATGAAAACTGGAACGTTCCTCAGAGTTTGAATGGAGCTATTACATCTTCTACTCAGCTGAAAAGAACATCCTTTGGAGAACACATCAGCTGATCTTTTAAATACAGTTAAAGGAAGGAACACAACATCAATTTAACAACTTCACATGGGTGTTCATTAAAAACATCTGCATTGAAAAAAAACTTGTTTACATATTTAAAAGCTAATAAACCAGGAACAAAAACTGCTAAATAGGCATCGGCTAAAGCAACAGAGTTTATTTTTATTGCCCTTGTAAAAGTAGAGATAATAAATAAAGTTTAACTGAGCACAATGGTGATAAAACTAATAAGCTATATTCAAAAATAAAAAAATAGGTTAACAAATAAAAGGTTTTAAAATTTTGAGCTGGTGTAGATTCTCTGTTATCCAAAATTTGGTCCAAAAAATGTAGGCTACAATAAAAAGAAGTCCAGTAGCTTAACTGTTTTTATTTTATTTTTATTATTATTTAAAAATATGATGATTTGAATTAGATTTATAAAATACATTAAACAAGCTGCAGAATCACTTTTAAATAACAGTAGAAACAGACTTTTTAAACTAATTTCTCCCATCTGGTAAAAATAAATAGAAAATTCTGCTGAAACTTGGACAAGAAGCACAAATATAAACAGCTGAATCAAACTACAAACTTTAAAACAGCTAATTAAGTATTGCATGCACATTTTATTCAGCTAATTTTATAAAATATTGAAAAACAGTATTTAAACTGGATCTCACCTTGAGGTACTGAGGAGGATCGAAAGGAACCAGGTCAGAGAGAAACTTCAGCAGGAACACCAGAGATTTCTTGCTGTTCGCCTGATAGCTACTGCCACCACCAAAAGACATCTAAAAATACACAAAAAAACATGTTTATAAAAACTTTGCAAACATAAAACAAACCTAAACTTGAAAAATAAAAGCTCCTCTTAGCACTTCAACCCTGAACAGCGTGCTAAATGTACATTTTTGCACATTTAAACCAATGTTTCATGTTCATGTTTTGATTTTCCAATCCCAAATTTTTTCTCTGTTGCTAATATTTTTATGGGACCACAAAAACTCAAAAGCAACCACTATTTAAACAAAAGTCTTAAACAGTGCTTCACGCACTTCTGACATAGTTCATATCAAAGATTCTCACTCAGCTATAGTTGAACCCCAAGGTTTACGTCTGCAGTTCCTTAAGAGTGTATAAAAATACTTACAAAAAGTGTAAACAAATAGCTAATATAAGGCTTTACACTGCATATATGTTCAAAAAGGGGGTGGGGGGAGTCTAAATCTATTATTAAAAGCTGGTGTGAGACCTTGAACCAGTCGCTGTAGGAGGGGAAGATGCGGGGACCCTCCAGCGCTCCCTGCCGAGCTAACAGGAAGGCGGTGATCATGTTCTCAAGGTCATAACCTTCAAACGCAGAACTCAACAATCTGGACAACATCTCTGAGAGGAACAAACACACAAAGTGGACTTGTGACTGACGATTTCCACATTTTCTTCTTCTATGAAAACCCTTTAAAGCTCAGCACAAAACCCTCACGTTAAGCAGTTTTCATTTAGTCACACGTGTAGCAATACATGTTATGGTGCGCTTACCCCTGAGGCTGGACTGGGCAGACTGGTTATAAACCAGCAGAGTGGAGACGAAGCACAGGACATGCTTCCAGTTGACTTCGTGGGTTTCTAAAACCTGTTGTAAGTGACGCAGCAGCTGCTCCACGCCGGAGACCACAGCCAGCTTTTACAGGAACACAAGCACAGTAAAGACCCGTTACATTTCATATATCCAATCAGGCACAAGACAATAACTTCAATATTTATTTCAACCCCACTCTCCAAATAAACATCATCGATTAAAAACAAGCTACAAATAACCCACATTTTTACAGACATTAAAAAAAAAATTTAAAAAGAGTTGATGCAGAAAGCAGCTTAAACGCTGTCAAATATATTTCATAACAAAATGATGAAGCAGCAGCCGTGGATTTTCATTAACAGCTTTGAGTTATGAATTTGTTAAAAATCCACATTTTGATGTGAATTCTAAAAGAAAGATGGGCATTTAAATCTGAGCAATTTAATCAATAAGTGTGTTTGTAGAGATATTGGGCAACTTTATTAACGTTTGAAGGCCCAAACCCAGTTACAAAATGAAACAAAAATCTAATTTACCTTCCGGAACAATGAGGTCAACAAACGACTGGCTCTTGCAAAGGTCCATTCATTCTGTAAGGCGATGGCATCTGACACTGAGGACAAAAAATACTGTTTGTTCCCCCACATTAAAGATTATGAACCAGATTTAATTGAAAATAACTTGTAATGAATGGTCTCACACGTCCACGAGCCATAAAATTGATTCAGACAACGATACAGATAGATACGCTTTATATCAGAAATTAATTATCACAGCTTCACTATAGCTTTCCATAATCCTTAATCATGTGAAAAGTAACAACAAAACATGTTCAATTTTTTTTTTATATCAACTGCGGTTATGTTAGATATAAAAAAAAAATTGCAAATAAAAGTTCAAATTCTGGTTGTTTACTACACAAGAAAAACTTAGTCTAGTGTCAAAACTTTGACAACTTTTAAATAAAAGCTAAGGTTTTTAAGTTGGAAATGGTTGAGACTATCAACATAAAAACTACGAGACTTTTTTTTAACCTGTTAGTTGAGGGTTGTAGGTGAGAGTCTGTGTGAGGGAGTGAGTGAAAAACCGCTGAAGGGCGTCAGACGAGACTGAAACTCCATACATCGATGAATCAAATGTATGAATCCTGTAACAAACACAAACCAGGAGAAGAAAAATGTGTTTTCAGTATGAAAGTAATGGTCAAAATTCATAATCAGGAATATAACAAAGCAGCAACAAGGTTTTCATGCAACAGGGCACAGAATCTTGGATCATCTAAAGATGCATTTTCCAGTCAGCCTATGGATTCAGACAGACTGACAGGTGTCAAAGACAGTGTTCCAGTTTAAATTAGCAGCTTAATGTTGCACGCATGGCTGCGACTCAGAGTGTAAAGCATGTAAACTGATTCAAGCAAATGAGGTCTGATCATAGCGCTAGGTGCACCGTTTGAGCCTTTTCATGATGAAGAAGCTGCAGTTTGTGTGAGTGTCATCATTTACTAAAATATCTCATGTTGCTCAGTTCAAGTGTTCATAAAAAATGTACTACCAGATATGTTTTGTTACCATCTCTTCTTATTTGTCTACCAGTGCAGCAAAGAATGTTGTCAGTGCTTTACCTTTGAACAAAAATCCATTCCAAAACGGATCACAAAAGACACATACTAGTATTTTGAACCTTTAAATAATTATCTTCATTTACAAACTGTGTATTCATTAAAAAAAGGCAAAAGCTGAACCATAGCTGAGCTCCTCCTTCACAAGTCTGCACTGTAAGACATTTGTCTGCAGCCACCAGAAGCCCTGAAAAATAAAGAAGGAAACATCCCATTTCAATAGCACAGAAACATCTAGAATGCAGCAGTTTGACTCAAACACACACAAATATGTGGATTTAAAGAGTGTGGACTCACAGACGAGCATGTCGTCCAACATTGAGCAGCACAGTGCGGAGACCTTCCTGTCTGCAGCTGCTACATCTCTCTGCTCACACCCCGTTTCTACCAAGACGCCAATCACAGCTGAAACACAAGAGCAGGTGCTCAAGCTCAATGTTTCTATGACGAGCACGTTCCAGTCTGACCCCAAGTATTCAAGCTCAAGTCAATTTTATTGTCATTCTCATCACATGTAGTACACTAGGTGGAATGAAATGATGTACTCAGGGTCCCAGTTACAACCAAAAATAGCAAAAATATAAAAAGTGTAAAGAAACAGTATATGAGGATCTAAGAGATATCACGTCAAATGGTACGTTAAAAGATCTAAGATATATGTTAAACACTAATATTGTAAAAACAATACGGTGTAACAACAGCAGCCCGAACATGAGTCTGTGTGAGCAGATGGATATGAATGAATAGAGCAGCATGAGATCAGCAGCAGCATGAGATCAGCAGCAGCATGAGATCAGCAGCAAAGTGGCATTACAGTGATTTATTTTCCCTTAAAGTGATTATTCTGATTAGGGATTCACGAGTTTAACAGCTTCAGGGTAGAAGCTGTTCCTCAGTCTAGTGGTTCTACACTTAATGCTTCTCAACCTACTGCCTGAGGGGAGTGGGGCAAAAAGTGTGTGTGCTGGGTGAGTGGGGTCCTTCATGACGCAGGTGGCTCTCTTCCTGCATCTGGAGGTGTAAATGTCTGTGATGGTGGGGAGACTGACTCCAACAGTCCTCTGTG
>JARVLU010000002.1:11915283-11927891 GCA_031762415.1 Simpsonichthys santanae | reverse complement strand
GCAAGTCCATCACAGGGCCACATGGAGACAAACGAGACAAACAACCATTCACTCCCTCACTCACACCTAGGGACAATGTAGAGTCACCAATCAACCTAACATGCATGTTTTTGGTCTCCCATCTCCCGATCAGTGCATTTATTCCCTCTTGTCTCCATCCTCACATCACTGGCCTTGTTGTGCCTCCTGGTTATTTATTCATGTTTGCTGCCTGCAGGTTTTCATTTTTGTTAAAATATAAGTTATGTTGTGTTTTGAGCGTCTTTGTGTCTGTTTGCACTCCTGGGTTTGAAAGCTCCTAAAACTGTGACAAGTGACCCGTTTTAGAAGAGATACGGAGCTCCAGCAATGACTTCTGTGGGATTATATTTTTTATTTAGTCATTTTAAAAAGCCTTGAAGAGACATTCATCCAGTGTTGGTTTAAATCAGTTTTTTTAATTATTATTTTAGAATAAATTATAAGAATTTGCCCCCAATATGCTAAGAAATTACTATTATTTTATTCTGTAATTGTTAAAATATTTACTCACAGTAAAAAAAAGTTTTTATTTTGCATCTGTGTGCTCGTCCTTTAAGGAAGACATGTTTTATTACACAACTTTTTATCCATAAATAAAGATTAAACTCAAATACTATTTATTTTACATGCTGTTTTTGCACTACAGTACAGTATTTTAATTCAGGTATACAGTTTAAACAATTAGCAAATAATTTAATCACATTCTTTTTATTTTATTTTTGCACCTCCGGTTTTCTACCACTCCTGTAAGGCTGTTTGTTCTCACACGTGGACGAGATGTGCCCTTTAAATCCAGGATCTGTTTGTAAGCAGCTGCAGAGGATTAGTGTCCCTCGCTCAGACAGACACAGACGATGGGAACAGGAAGTCAAACGAGCAGTTTTATGGAACCGACCAACATCTGAGCATCATGCATGAGGACATGTATGAACTTCATCACAGCTGACCGGAGCTCGATGGGGTCTGGAGCGAGTCAGAGAGAAGCTTCAGGTAAACCCACTGATGTCTAATCAGCAACTAGAACTGACAGGAGGATCTGATTAAAGAGTTTGTGAGATACAACTTGTTATCAATTTTAAAATCACAGTCTTTCAAATCTTTAAACTCTCAATGCTCCTGACAAATGAAGACACTGATTTAATTGTTAAAAAATGTAACCAAACTCACCAAACAGTTCAACTGAGGTTAAAAATAAAACAAATCAGCCTTTTTTTAAAAATATAAATAGCATCCAACAGGAAACAGTTGACGTGAATTTACACACAGGATTGGATAATTTAGGACACTTAGTTTATTTTTTTTCTTCCAGGGTTGGCAGATAAGTTACACTCAGAGCCACTCCTCTGAGGAGTCTAATTATAATTAATTATCAGTCAGTTTAATCATCACTCTTCCTGGAAGTCCTCATAAGATATAGTCCAACAGCCTGAACAGCTTTAGGAAACTAGTATAATCCAATTTAACTGGGCACACACACACACACACACACAGGTACGTCCAAGTCAGCAGGTACAGTTTAGATCACCTTCAGGCCAAAGCTGACGGTGGGTTTTTAACAACAAGCAGCAGGAGGTGAAGAGGAGGCTGATGATGACTATGATGGTGGTCATTTCAATGAGACAGTTTATTGAAACGGCTCAAATAATTCTAGTCCTGGTCCACATTAAAGCCAACTTCTGAACAGCTTCTACCCTGAAGCTTTACAACTGTAATGCCACTTTAACTGGACATTTGACACTTTATCCATGCTGCTGATTTCTTACCCATAAGCTTCTGTATTCAGATCCATCTGCTCATAAATGACTCATGTTCGGGCTGCTGTTTACTACACCTTATTTATAGTTATTTTAAGTGTATATCTTAGATCATTGTACAATATAATATTTATTTTTATTCATATTTTATATATACAGTATTGCTTTTTTGGGAGGGCCAAATTTAAAATCTATCAGAGGACTCGGGCCAAGTGCAATAATATAATACATTAAATGCAAATACATCTTTAAGTAAAGTCCATTTATTTATTATACAGTTATTTAACCTTCCGTTCTGTATAAAGAACATTCCAGAACACAAAATACAACAAATAAGTCATATACAGTATAAGAAATTCAAAGAAATATTGACATTTTGATATTTCAGTATACAGTATTTATAAGTAGTGCAAAATGTAAAAAAAAAAAAAAAAGCATGTCCAACACCAGCTTAATAGCAACAATAATATGAACATAAATAAACAGTCCCATATATATGATAGTCAATGGGCTGAGTTTTCCATTTAACATTAAGGTCAAAGGGTTGAATGACTGAGTGAAAATGCATTGATGCTTGAAAGGAAACTTTATTATAGTAAGGACTGCTTGGAGGGCCAACTTTGGCCCGCGGGCCCCAATTTGGGCCTCTCTGGTTTAGAATACTGTATTTGCAGAAGTATATGTTTAAAAAAAGTTTGCAACAAGACATATCAAAATAAAAATGTGTCAGAGTCTTTTTAGTTCATCTGAACAGGATCTTCAAACATAAACCAAAAAGTTCTACATTTTTATGGCCAATTATTTGCAACAACAACAACAATTTCAGCAGGTTATAAAATTATAAAGAGGTTCCAGTGAACTTGCGGAAGAATTTGGACATTAAGAATCAAAAGTGTGGTTTGATTTTCAAACAG
This sequence comes from Simpsonichthys santanae, assembly GCA_031762415.1. NCBI lineage: Eukaryota > Metazoa > Chordata > Actinopteri > Cyprinodontiformes > Rivulidae > Simpsonichthys > Simpsonichthys santanae. The sequence goes on along the minus strand of JARVLU010000002.1, from coordinate 11,925,202 downwards.
GTGTAAAACTTATTGTAGCTCTTATTTTGGTTATTAACTGGAAATACCCTGCTGCTCCAGGACACCAGTAACCATTTTGATGGTTGAGGGGGTCTTAAAACCATCACGATTGGTGACATTTTCTAGGTTTATTTAGTCACTTAACTCTGATCTGTGAATTAAGAGGCTTCTAATCCCACAAGAAGCAACAGATAACTTACAAAGAACCCATTTTAAATCAGATATTGAGGCTATTTGTTACAAGCAGTCTGTCACAAAGTTAGTCTGTTTCCATTTATTTAGTTAAACGTGAAAAAAAAATGCTTAAGGTAAAACATTGGTCATAAAATGACATTTTACCCCCAACAAAATAAATCTTGAATCTGAACACTTGATGAATTAAATGATTAATTTACTGCATTATTGTTGGATTTATTTCTATTTTCTTAAAATCAGCTGTTTCAGGTTGTTGTTTATTAAAGCTAAACATGTTCTCTTTCCATCTTTTGTCAACCTCTGGGTATATTTATGTTAAATGGTGCCATTAATGTGTATTTTTCTTTCATATTGTGGCCAAATGTTGACGTAAGATGGGATTTTATTTGCGAAAATGCCATTTTGATCACTCAAATATCCAACGTTTAACCATAATCAGCTTTCTACTTCGTGTTGACCTCAGGAAGGATGAATTGTTTTAATTTTCTTAATGACCATGCTCTCAGTTTCAGTGATGACCCTCTCGCCTCAGCCCAGCACTGAGACAGATTCGTCCAGCTCTTCTGATAGTCATCCTGTCATCATCGTCACTGCTCCTTCACGAGAGGACATCTACGCCTCGCCGTCCAACATCACCATAGCTGATGCCGTAAAGGAGCGGAGGCCTGGTTCTGCTCCATTTATAGTTGGAAAGAAAATAACCGGACAGTAACTGCACCTGCTGCGTTATGAGGTAATGTGCAGGTTTTAATTAATCATTCCTTAAAACTGCAAAAAGCAGGTGCTTGTTGACTCGCGCTCAACTTTTCTTTCAGTATACAGTATGTAGATGATAACAGAAGCAAATATAAATTACTGTCAGAATATAAAATCTGTGATATTTTTATTTAGGAGTTGCAACCTAGATGCCATAGATTAGTTTACCTACTAAGTGATGAAGTCAGTTTTATTTTTAATCTGTGACTTTCACATTGAGCTGATCTGTTTGCTGTTAAAAGTGTTTAGTCATGGTGCCAAGATCTAAAGAGTAAAGCCTTTAAAGTTCAGAGAAAGCAGGTTGAGATTTCAGTCTCAAGGAAGGCAGGAGTTGCTGATAAAGCCAAAGTTTGATTATTGCTATTTCATGAACAGAATTACATACAGTTTGTTTTATTCTTTTTAATTGCAGGTTTTCAATTCATCATGGACTTCAGCTGCAGAGGCGTGGCTACGGGTTTAACGGCGAAAACTCCGGAAAAGTTATTTGTTGTCCACAAGGCGGCTTCAAAACAAACATTAATGGCGGCTAGCTGAAGACTAGCTAAGTGTAGTAGAAGATCAGGTCAACGTTTATTTTCTCTTGTGAACTATTAAACTAGCCGTGAATATATATATAAAAACAAAACATGGACAATGTCGGAGAGGACGAGCCGGACACTATAAGGCTGAAATCAATTAAAGACAATAAAACTTTCACAGTTCCTCAAAACGACAGGGTAAGTAAAAAGCTCAGAGGAGATGCTCGCCAAATTCAATTATTAATTTAGGTAGTTTAAGGATTTGTGTATCCGCCACGATACAGCACATTCAAATACAAATGAACTGTATATTAAAAAAAATCTATGTAACCAATGCCAAAATTCAGCATATGTTTAAAATAGTCAATATGTAAATTATAAGGGAAATCATAAAAATGCATGCTAGGTTGTGTTGTGAAGTTCATCTGGTTCTTTAAAAAACATACTAAAGAAATGTATGTTTCAAGATAAAGGGGAGGTCATAATGATTTACTTCACAAGATGATGTTCAGTCCAAATAAATCAGGAAAAAAAATTCTATATTGCAGTCATTGGTTTAGATATACTGTACTGTACTTTTATAACCAGCCATCCAACCATTATTTACTTGCTTCTTTTTAGGTTGTCACCATATGTAATTATCAAATGCATAATACTGTATATTAAACAGGAATATGGATCTGAAAGCAAGAATATCTGACATATAAAAAATGTATGTTTTGTTGGACGATTACTTGACTCAAACATAAATGTATGTACGGTATGTTATGCAGTAGTGTTTTATACATCTTAAATCTCGTTAAATCAAGAATAAATAAAAATTTTAACTTGCCTGATTTTCCAGTTTGGAAGCTGCAGAAGCGTCAGAGAGTTTGAGAAACTCAACCGAATTGGTGAAGGAACGTACGGCATTGTGTGTAAGCGTAACTTTGTTGTGCATCAGTTTGATTGTAAAGATGTCCAAGAACTTAACATGTTCTTTTTTAAATTTAGACAGAGCCCGCGACACAAAGTCAGATGAAATTGTAGCGCTGAAGAAAGTCAGAATGGACAAAGAGAAAGATGGTGAGACCCCCAGTTTGAGTAAAAAAAAAGATCTTTATTAAAGTTTATAATACCAAATAAGAAATAATGTTGAAGCAGATATGTCACTTTTTAATGTGTTAATTTGGTTTAAAAGTTTCCATTTTTACACTCCTGGCTATTTATCTCATAATGTATTCTTAAAATAGTTTTGTATTTTTATATTTAAAAAGTCATCTTTGTTTTCCTTCACTTTAGGATGCGCAATAAACTATATAAATCAAGACAAATTTAATTAACTCTCATCAGACTTTAAAACAGGTTAACATCTTTGTCCATCTCAACTGTGTACAATGTATGATTTGTTTTGTGTACTGTACTAGATTGATGCTTTTAAACCGTTTGTGTTGTTGAGGTGTCAACGTGTCAGATCTTCTCCTTTCCTGTCAGGGATCCCCATCAGCAGCCTCAGAGAGATCACGTTGCTGCTGAGGCTGAGACATCCCAACATCGTGGAGCTGAAAGAGGTTGTTGTGGGCAGCCATTTGGAAAGGTATTACGCAGACACACTCAGAAACCCAAAGAACATTTGCAGGATTTGTGATGGTGTGGTAGTTTTTACATTTAGATGAACTACCGTCCAAATCTGCAATTATTGTGTGTAAAGTTGGGGCTTGAGCAGCTTCACAGTTATCTCAATTAGTTTTGAGTTTGTTTGTATAAGATATTCTGCTTTTTTCTATATACTGTAATAGTTTTTTGTTCTTAAACATAAAAATAATCCTATTTACTCCTGCAGTTCACCACATCTGAATATTTTGTTCCATATTAACAGAAAAATGTGAAAAACCTCTTTATTTGTTGCAACAGACTTTATGTCCACCACTGAATGTGAGCCGTGTTTTGTGTTTTATTTGTCTTTTTTTTTTCTTCCGTTTCCTGTTCAGTTTGTTTCTGGTGATGAGTTACTGTGAGCAGGACCTCGCCAGTCTGCTCGAAAACATGCAGACGCCGTTTTCAGAAGCTCAGGTAAGCTCGAGGCGATCTCCTGAAATCTTTTTGACTCGCAGCTTTAACAGACGTAAACGTACTGTTTAAAATGTCCTTCTTTAGTTCATGTTGTTTTTTTTCAGGCTCACATCCAACCCCACACTCTTATGTATATAAGTTTTCAACAAAAAAAAAACTTCATTTTTATTAAAAAGGCTTTTTTTATTTTAATGCATATTTTTATGTTTTGTCTTAAACAGAAATTTTAAAAAGAATAAAACAATTTTGGTCGGCTTTCCTCAAAATCCCTAAATAAATAAAACAAATTATTAAGGTAAATGTAAGGTATAGTTGTCTGTGGTTTGCAACACTTTGAATCATTTTTATTTATTTATATTTCCCAGGTCAAGTGTATTGTCCTTCAGCTGCTCAGAGGCTTGGAGTATCTGCACCACAACTTTATTATCCACAGGTCAGTCCCACATCCTCACAGCTAATAACAAACTCACACTCACTGTTTCATTTAAACTTACAGAAAATGTTCTAACTTAACAAGATTCACAGTTTTAATTAAATAAAACTTGTTTATGGAAAGTAAAATTTCAAACAACTAGACAAGGTTTGAGATGTGATGGGAGCTAGCTGGTTTAATTTAAATACAAATGAAATTACAAATTAGTTTTCATTTTTATGGCTTTACATCGTTATTTTATAACCAGGAGTATGTTGATTTGGCATCTGATTAAATGCCTGTTTGTATGTGCATGTACATGAATACATGCAGCATAAAACAAATAACCAAATGTTAAAACATGGATGTGTCTGAGTTACTGAGGCCAGTAAATCTAAAGTTTATAGTTTCTATGAGGAGATGCTGAAGAACTTTGTGCACAGGTCAAACTAAAGTTGGAGTGAATGAAGCTTGTAGTCGTAGCTTCAGAAATGAGCCGTCAGCTTGGAACGTTTCCCACAAGCAACAGTTTGCAAATACCGCACTTTAACGGGACAGAAGATGTGCAGCTGCTTCATCCTCCTCCTCCTCAATCTCGTTATCAGGGACCTGAAGGTGTCTAATCTGCTGATGACGGACAAAGGCTGCGTGAAGATCGGTGAGTTCTCCGAAAGCAACCGCCGCCATCACGGCTTTCACTGTAATCACATTACATCTCCACTGACCCACCCTGAACCCTGCCACCACCCATTCTCACCTCCATCAGTTTTAAAGTAACTTCCTTTTTATAAAAGAGACTGTTTTAGTTCTAAAACCACGATCTCTGACGTGTTCGTTGCACAGAAGGTGGGGTTGATTCAAATCATGTAACTGATTTAGTACTTTGACATGAATTACCGTATTTTTCAGCGTATAAGTTGCAGTTTGTTTTTATTTTTTTGCAGATTTGTCAGTCCTGCAACTTATACGCCAAAGTGACTTATGTATGTTTTTTACCCCTCTTCATGATGCTTTTTGGACTGATGCAACTTATACGTCGGAGAATACGGCAGTTTGATTTCTCAAACGGCTGCATCAGGTTCTACAGGAGCAGCTTCTGATGTTTTTAGCCTGTTGATAAAATTAAAATAACAGGCATTAGTTTTTATGAATTAGGATTTACTTTGTGCTGAGCAAGTGCTGGAAGCAACTTTTTTATCGTTACAGACGATTAAAAGGGTCCTTTGAACGTAAAACAAAAGTTTACTTTCATAGTTCAGCTTCCTGTTTGCTGTTTCTGCATCTTGGGTTTACATTTTACAGCAATTAAAAAAAAGAAAAGTCTTTAATTCACTGACAAATTAAAGATCTAACGTTCCTTGACAGGGTTCCCAGCGACTCTGGAAATCAGGGAAAACCTGGAAAGTGACGTTCACGTTTTCCAGACAGGGAAAACTCAGAAAATCTGAACACTGATCTGCTGATTAAAAGATGAAGTCCCTGAGATTTTAACGTGTTCATGCTAATATTCTGGTATCATGGAGTCCATGTTCTGCTTCTTCAGTCCATGTGGTCCATATATGATTGTGTTTGATGGTGGTACTTATTACTGGTAGGAATGATTGCTGTAAGCTACAGTTTCATTTGACTGAAACATCTTCTGGAATTTCAGGATTTACTCAGGAGAAGATCAGGGAAATCTCTGGGAATTATATTTTTCATAGAACGCTGGGAACCCTGGTTGATAAAACTGCATATCGCCCAGAGTTTCAATCTAAGATTATTTTATAATCCAGCAGAACAGCTCTGAGCAAACACAACATATTTACTCAGTGTCTTTAAGGCTAAAGACACTTTTGTTTATTGATGTAAATGAACTGCGGCGGCCCTTTTGAAATGGTTTGACTTTAAATAACTGATCAGTTGTAGATGAGGACTTTCTGGTAGTTTCATTGAACTCCCTTCACTTGTTCATGAGATATTTTGCTAACAAACAGGTTTGATTCCCAACAGCTAATGCTGAAGTTGTAGATGATTCAGCTATGACCACATTGTTAAGTTTAACTTTAACTATTGCGCTTTCTGAGGTCAGCTGGCTGTGGCGGCCATCTTGACTTGGTATAGCACCAAAAGTGAATCGGTCATCAGACACACAGGCGGCTGGCCTTTTGCACGTACCGCTGCGATGACTTGTTTTTGTTTTGTTTGTCTTCATGCAGCCGACTTTGGGTTGGCCCGGATGTACGGCATCCCTCAGCCCCCCATGACCCCCCGAGTGGTCACACTGTGGTGAGTGTTTCCTCGCCGCACACGCCTCACTCACCAAGCGCAGAGCAGCTGCCATGTTTTAGACGAGACTGGATACGGATTAATTTGGTCAAACACAACAGTAGCAATCCTCAGTTCTCTCCGTTTAATAAATAATCTCGTCACGTCAAGATAAAGAACATGTTTTATTAAGGAACCGTTTGATTCACACTTTCTGTGTTTAGTTGTTCGTTTTAGGTCCATCTGTAAAAAAAAAAGAAAAATGAGGTTTCAGCTCGACTTCAGCTGTTTTCTGTGTTTGCTTCGTGCACGTTCAGCTCGCGTCGCTGTGCTTGTGCCGCCTCAGTGGAAACTTTTAATCTCCTGCTGTAATCCACCTTTTGTTGTCTTTGTTGGCTCTGTCCCTCCTTCGTGCAGGTACCGAGCTCCAGAGCTCCTCCTGGGGACGAAGACCCAAACGACAGCTCTGGACATGTGGTGAGGAATCGCACAGTTGAAGTTCGGAGGCTAACGCACATCTGGAACAGTGAGTGACGCAGGGCGTTTTCTGTCGCAGGGCCGTCGGCTGCATCCTGGCCGAGCTGCTGGCCCATAAACCTCTGCTTCCTGGAGCCTCTGAGATCCAGCAGGTGGACCTGATTGTGCAGCTGCTGGGAACGCCCAGCGAGAACATCTGGCCGGTGAGACTCCAGCTGTTGGTCTTTAGAGCTAAACCTCATCGAGACAAACGAAAGGATGCAGATAACGTGAAGTCACAAATCCCATCTTCTGATGGGAGCGGACGTTTAAAGTTTATGGGCGTTTGTTGTCGTCCCTCTTGTAAAATTAGGAACTCAACAGATGTTCCTGCTTTGTGTTGTTGATTTCATGTTAAACATTAAAGAGAAAGTTACTGCTGCGACATCTGGAGATGCTCCAGCTCTTTTACAGTTAGATGATGTGATTTACCAACACGTAGGATTGTTAAGAAATTTAGCAGTTAATGCAGGATTGATGTGTTCTGATATTATCAGTACTGCGTGTTGTATAATATATGGTAAAGTACTGTATTTATATATCACCTTTCTATCTGATCAAGATACTGAAAGCACTTTACAACAATCTGTGCCTCATTTATCCATTCATGCAGCACTCTACTAGATCTATATAAAGATGAATCAGTGCTTTATCACAGTATACACTGATGGGACACACATCGGAGGCAATGAGGGGTTGTGTCTTGCCTGGGGACGCTTCGGCATTTGACTTCTGGTGGAATCGAACCCCCAACTCTTGCATTGGAGGACGACCGCTCTAACCACTCAGCCACAGCCGCCCCATAATATATGATGGGGTATCCTGTGATTCTCAGCGGTGGTGTGGATTTTCATAATAAACAAAAATGAGACCTGCTGAGCCAACGTAGACTTTTGATGGTCTCGTTTGGCACCAGATCCTTTAAGGCAGGGGGTTCTCAAACTCCTCCGTTTCAACCGCACACCTCTGAAGGGGGATTTGACCCCCAAACTTTCACTGAAAACCAGATTAATCTGCACAAACAAAATAAACAGCGGTCGCTTCTGTTCTAATCTTGTTACTATTCTGATGAGAACACGATATTTCAATTAAATTTTATTTCTCTAAATCATCTCCAGACCTCATCCCCTCTTAGTGTCCCAGGATTCACAGTGGGGTCCCCCACAAATCTTTCTATTTATTCCCATTTAATCTGCTCTCGCAGATTTTCTTTTGCACTGTACAACAAGAACCCAGTGACTGTGATCTTTTATTCTTTGAAGCTGAGAAGCTGTTTTTGTGTGTGCTGCAGGGTTTCTCTCAGCTCCCCCTCATCGGTCAGTACAGCCTGAGGAAGCAGCCGTACAACAACCTGAAGACTAAGTTCATCTGGCTGTCTGATGCAGGACACCGACTGCTCAACCTGCTCTTCATGTACAACCCACAGCGCAGGTAGCCCCGTCTCATTTGACTGGTCTCGTTTGTTTTAGAGTCTTATTGACGTTTCTCTGCGTTCCTGAACCAGAGCGACTGCCAAGGATTGTTTGGAGAGCTCGTACTTCAAGGAAAAACCTCTGCGTGAGTTTAAAGTTTGAAGACGCGTTTTAAGACGACTCTCTGCTTTCCTGGCGCGTCGTTAAATCCAAACGGTTCTGCTCCTTCCAGCGTGCGAACCGGAGCTGATGCCGACGTTCCCCCACCATCGAAACAAGCGCGCCGCTCCTCCGGCCGAGAGCCACTCCAAGAGGAGCAGAGTCTGACGACGGGGAGAGACGAAGACGAGGAGGCGACCGCTCCTGCTCCTCAGGTTTCGGAGCAGAACTTTTAGGAGCAAAACCAAAACCGTCTGATGAGTCAACGTCTGTGCAGCTGGAGTCAAAAACTGAAGAACATGTTGGACGTTTTACACGTATTATTTAAAAATATTGTAATTATAAATCCTACAGATCTGATTGTGCATATCAAACCATTCCATATTTTAAAAATAAACAATTATTAGAAAATCAAACCTCATTTATTAAAGATATAGAAATGTTTTACTGTTTGTATGAACTGAGGTTTTTAGTCATTTAAAGCCGACAGACACTGGAGAGACGGTGCAGTGGGAGTTATGACCAGAAGACGTGAAGATTTTACAAGTTTTCTTCAAAAAGAAGTTAATTTTTCTATGATCTTGTTTTGAGATTAAGGAAGAAGGATCTGAATTCTTCGCTGGAAATCAAAAACTGAACAAACTTGGATTTTATTTATTTTTTTTTTACTTTTTCTTTAGCATCCAAACTAATCAATATATTACGTTAGCCCATGGTGTTGATATTCATCTGAATTTAATTATTATAACTCAAGTCTTTTTGTTAAATTGAGTTTTGTGTTTTTTTAAGTTTTGCTGCTGAGGTCATTTTGAGATGTTACACATTTTGGTTTGTTTCTCTGAGAACAGGAATGTTGTGGTCTCTTCCATGGATCTGCCCACAGCTGTTCTGGATCTACGTTGTATTAGTTTCGATTATCTGCCTTCAATAATCAGCATTAGATTAAAATCTGACCTGTCAGGTTTGATCCTCTCAACAGTTTTTAGTGCTCAAGAGTCCTTGTGGCTTTAAACTGAACTGAATACAAGAAATGACCTCCATGAGTGGGATTACGGTATTTTATTTATTTATAAACATTTAAAAAGTAAATTTAGACAAGTAGATGTAAAACAAATAGAAAATCAGTCTTTTCCCCCAAATTAAAATACTTTGAATTCTTCTAGAGCCGAGCTATTCAACTGGCGCCCCGCGTGCCATTTCTGACCTGCTGGTGACTTCAATCTGGCCCATCCATCCATCTTCCATTTATCTGGGGTCGGGTCGCGGAGGCAGCAGGCCATGTAGGGAGGCCCAGACTTCCCTCTCCCTAGCCACTTGGGCCAGCTCCTCCAGGGGAATCCTAAGGCGCTCCCAGGCCAGCAGAGAAACATTTGTCCCTCCAGCGTGTCCTGGGTCTCCTCCTGGTGGGACGTGCCCGGAACACCTCACCAGGGAGGTGTCCAGGAGGCGTCCTAACAAGATGCCCGAGCCACCTCAAATGGCTCCTCTCGATGTGGAGAAGCAGCGGCTCTACTGAGTCCCTCCTGGATGACTGAGCTTCTCACCCTATCTCTAAGGGAGAGTCCAGACACTCTGCGGAGAAAACTCATTTCAGCCGCTTGTATCCGAGATCTCGTTCTTTCGGTCACAACCCAAAGCTCATGACCATA
>JARVLU010000002.1:11894848-11905040 GCA_031762415.1 Simpsonichthys santanae | reverse complement strand
CGCCCCCCCCCCCCCCCCCCCCCCCGAAGACAGCCTAACATGCATGTTTTGTGTCTGTGGGAGGGAACCGGAGTACCCGGAGAAAACCCACGCAAGCACGAGAAGAACATGCAAACTTCACACAGAAAGACCCCAGGTCCAATCGGGGATTGAACCCAGGACCTTCTTGCTGTGGGGCAACAGTGCTAACCACTGAGCCATTGTGCTGCCAACATTTGGTTTTAGCATGAAGGCATGGCTGCTTTTTAAAAATCTTAAGACTTTTCCTTGTAATTAGGATCCTCTGGTGACCATATATGAAACCTGGATCATCAGTTTGATTTAAATCACACTCGTTTACCCCGTGAAGATTTTTTTTCCTCCTGATTTTACTTAAACATTTGAATTTTACAAAAAAAAAAAAAAAAATCATATAATAATAATTGTCATTGGAACAATATGCACCAGTAAATGAGTCACTTATCCTCCTGTATGATATGTAGCTTGTACCACTGGCTCTTAAAGCTGTTTTAGTTTAGATTTGACAAAAAATACAATATAATCCATTGACACAAACCTCATAAAAACGAGTGAATTCAGTGTCAACTAAAGGCTAGATGTGCACTGATGCTCGCCAGCAATGACTGCTATCTGTTCTGCGTTTACATCATCACGTGCGTGTTGATGAAAACACAAGTGCCAACTTGTGCTCTATTACTGATCTGGGCCTTTTTAAATCTATTGTAATCTTAAAACTTTTTTTTTTTTTTATTCAGGCGGGCTGCGACAATCTGGCACGTTTGTATTGTTTGTTATTAACTTTTGTACTGTGAAGCATTTTGTGCACCTTTATAAAGTCATAAAGGGCTCTACAAATAAATGTTGATTGATTGACTGACTCCATAGGGTTGCCCTTTATCGCCACAACACTAACAAAAAAAAAAAAAAAGTTGATTAAATCAAATGTTTAAGGCCGGGATAGAAAACACCATACAAAGATCAAAACAAAAGGACCAAAACACATTTAACTTTGGAGGTAAAGTCTGACCTTCTGCGAATGGCAGCATCAAGCACCCAGGGGATGTTGGTGGCTCCAAGCACTAAAACACCATCATTGTTGTTGCCCACACCTTGAATAATAAAATAAATAAATAAAAAAAACAACGCTTCAATCATCATATATATGACCTTTTTATTCAGACTGTAGAAAGAAAGAAAATATCTTCAAATGTGCTGTTTAAATTTCATCCCGTTTGTAATAATTTTACTCAAGTAATATGATTCATAACATTTATTATTTACATTAACAACATTCTCTGTTTTTCACGTTTAGAAACGTTATGGCTTTGTAACTTTGACTTATAAAGGTACATGCTATAAATGTAAAAACAAAATAAATTTACACAATTTAAGCATAACTTGGACGCTTGCACAGCGCTCAGTGTGTTGTTTTTGTTTGCCTCACCTTGCATTTGGACCAGAAACTCTGTCTTAATGCGGCGGGCCGCCTCGCTCTCGTTCTCATTCCTGGAGCCGCACAGCGAATCCACTTCGTCGATGAAGATGATCGAGGGCTTGTGCTGGCGAGACAGATCGAACAGGTTTTTCACCAGCCTGGAAGGCAAAAAAACAGAGTAAAATTACAAACCTCTAGTCATGTCTGAACTTGTCAAAACTGCATTTGTTTTCTATTGAGCCCGCCATTCTCACGAACATTGTGTCCAACATGTACAAACTTACTTCTCACTCTCTCCCAGCCACTTGGACATGAGATCTGAGGAGGACACAGAGAAAAAGGTGGAGTTGTTGGCCTCAGTGGCCACAGCCTTGGCCAGGTATGACTTTCCAGTTCCTGGAGGACCAAACAGCAGGATTCCTCTCCAAGGAGTCCGCTTTCCTGAAGATAAATAAATACTCAAACGAGGGCAGTCAAAGTGAAGAAATGACAGCCAAACACGGGCTTTAGTAGCATCGACTTAGTAATTCTAATCCACGTTTGTAAATCACTTGAAAATAGATTTAAACTCCACTGGATCTCGACAAAAGACAATGTATAATCACAGTTTGTATGATTAAAGATGTAAACAGAATTCAAGAGTAAAGATTTGAACAGTACCGGTGAATAGATGAGGGAATTTGATGGGGAGGATGACCGCTTCCTTTAAAGCCTCCTTCGCTCCCTCCAGTCCAGCCACATCGTTCCACCTAACATTGGGCTTCTCCATCACAATAGCACCTAGAAATGTACAGTACAATGAAGATAACTTATTACACCTTATCTGCCCAGAACAACTGAAAATAGGAGGATTTTATGTTAAAACTACTTGGATATTTTGATTCACAAGATAAACTTTTGCATCTTTCTTTCAAAGTCTTCCAGTGTGCCTTCTCTCTCCTTTTAGTGTATTTTAGTAATTGAAACATCTTTCCACATATTTTATGGAGACTGAATTGTGGTTCACAGACAGAATGGTTAGAACGGAGTCTAAATCTAACAATAGGCTCAAAATATTATATTAATCAAATAAACAATAAGAGCCTATAGTTTTCCAGCACAGTTTCCTCAAATGTAATTATTTTTTACTCAAAAGTTGAATCCATACAAGGCACCTACCCATGAGTTGTTCCTGCAGTTTTTTCTTTTCTGGATTTTCACCCTCACTGTCACTGTCACTCCTTAAACAAAACATACATAGAAAACATGACAATACAATATGGCTGGGTTCCAATTTAACAATGAATGTGTTTGCTGTGGAGTGATGCCATACTTATCATTGCTCTGTGCCTCCTTGACAGGCTTTTTGCCTTGTTTGTCTTTATTCTTCAGATAGTCCTTAAGTTTCTCTGCTCTGTCCAAGTACTGCATGCATTTGGCTCGTATACTCTCCTTCGCCTTGTCGCTGTGGGCCTCATCTGGAAACCAAGATTCAGTCACCACCAGCACAGAGAATCACTCAACTCCACCTTAGTCAGTTAGGTGTTACAGTCCAACACTTACATTTGATGGCATGTAAGAAATACTCCACAGCATGCTGGTACAGGCGCAAGGCCTCTTCATAATTCTTTGCCTTGTCCTCCTCTGTGGCTTTGGTGACAAGATCAATGGCTTTCTGTAGGGCATGCACAGATATGAAAAAGAGGTGTTAGGTGGAAATAAATAATATATGTAAAAAAGCAGGACTTAGAATTGTATCTTTATATTCAGTTTTGCAACACATATTGGGCCCTGTGTTGATTAAAACATTTTAATCATCCTGTTATTTGAGCACAGCCACATTAAGGGCAAGATATCTTTATTATCTTGCAACAAAGATTTAACCTTACACATTTATAACCTACAGCTCATCAGTATCACTAGTAGAAACGATCGGGTTGTACATGGAAAGTAGATTAACAAGTTTTATTAATTTTATTATTCAACCTTTATTTATGCAGGTAGTCTCACTGAGTCACAAGGACTCATTTTCAAGAGAGACCTGTTTGGGAGCAGATGGTGGGGGTCAAGGGCCTTGCTCAAGGGCCCAGAGTGGGGCAAAATAGGGTGGAGGCAGGTGTGGATGTTTTTCACCTTTCCCACCCACATTTTGATGTTATCAGTCTCAAGTGGAGTGACTGCAGAGCATGCTAACTACCATGCTAACATTAGCTGCCTAGGTTAGCCTCTGCTTCAATATTTTTTTTCATCAAACCGCAACCAGTTGATGTTATAAAATAGTTTGTTTCCTAAAATACATAAAGAATGAGAGACAGCAAGAATTCACTACTATCGATTCATAAAACTTATCAATACAGTAGTTGTTTTTTTCAATGCAATTGACACAAGCGTATCACTGAGTGTCCAACTTACTCCTTTACTCCAAATGTTTTATCTAGTTTAACCATGTTAAGTTGTGGATTTACCCGTTTTTACCTCGAATGACACATTTTAAAACGTGCAACTAACGGAATATGCGACCTGTCAGAAGCCCTACAATATAAAGTATATGACAAATTGTTGATTGTTCGCCAGATACGTTTCGTTTTTAGACTTTAAATGGATAGTGAAGGAAAAAAAATATGCCCAAATGTTAGCTCAGCTTTCAAAATAAACAAGCATATTGAAGAGCGCTACTGGATGTCAACATCTTGTTGTGATTCTCTAAGTCAGAGGCACAACTTCAATTCTCTCATTCGGTAATTAAGGCTAACTTTCATAAAGCTAATAAAACTTTGGGGACTTTAGAGGCACCTCCAAGATATAAAAACAGTAATTTAGCTCAAACTCAAAGGTTACATCTAAAACCGAACACAAACAAGCTGGTGCTAGTTATGTTAGCCAGCTGACGTTAGCATACCTACCTGTAATGTTGACGTTGTCATTTCATCTCACTTTTCGGCTCTCCGCCCAGGTTATATTTTCTGACCCTCCCCAAAAGTGGATACGGGAAAACAAATAGTTAACAGCTCTATTTTTTAAGGTAACGGGTTATTCGGAACATGACAATAGAAAACAGTAGCTAAAGCACTAGCAACGACCCTGCAGCCGCTTCCATCAAATGAGTACTTCCGGTTAAAACTTTCAAAGTGCCCTAGAAAAAGGTCAGTGGCTAAACAGAAGCATGTCTGTCAGAAGTCGCAGATAAATCACAGCTGAGCTTCTTGTAAGTTATATTTTATGGAAAATATAAAATGTTTATGCTCTTAATTTTAAAATAAAAATATGCACCGTATTATCCGATTGAACGCATCCAATGTCAAGCCGAATGTAGTTACTGCCACCTAGCGGCAAAATCTGTTACAACACAAACTTTAAAGCATATCAACTGTAATTCCATTATGTAGTAAAACTACACATTAGAGTCCAGTTTTGTTCTTTTTAATTTTATTTAATTACTTTTTGCAGGTGGGGTGGGGGATCTGGAAGACTGAGAATCTACACCAGGATAGTTATGACCATAACTATCTATGAGGCAAACATTCAGTCTAAAAATGACTTAAATGTGTAGATTTGAATGAAACTTGGAAAACTGATATGTCAAGATTTACATTTTTAAATAACGCATACACAGACTAATTTGTATTAAATAAGATGTACTGAAAAAGTAAAACCGATTTGATGCTGTGAGGCACATTATTAAAAACATGCCAATTTTTTTTATAAATTATAAAAAGACGCCACAAAGCTTAATGTAATCAAGTTTTATTGGTAGGTATTTACATTTTAGATAACTACATAACTATTACACATTGTATACTGCATCTCGTAAGGAATCTAAAATACTTTGCATTTAACAAGTTCTTGCAGCAGTGCTTTATCCTCTTGTGGATTTTAGTTTTGTGATTGTGTAGGACGCAAGCTGCCACAAATAATACCTTTGGTTAAAACAAGTTCTTTGATGCATTAATTTGCATAGACAACAGAGCCATAATTGCAGAAGAGTGAAGGTATTCATGACGAGTGTACATTCACAGGTTTAAAGGGGTTAGTGCTCTGAAATTGAAATGGGACGGCCTGAAGCTTGTTTGAGGTTAACCAGGTTAACAGAATCTGAACAGGTGTCGGCAACATGACCAACATAAAATCACAAGCTTCTCAAAAACCCTCAAATGTAACAGGAACTAAATTTATGTTGAGCTGACTATCTGAAACACCACATGTGATGTGAAGTCTACTTCTGCTTTAATAAAATTAACCAAAACTTGAAAAGGAAACAGGAAATAGGAACTATACAATGCTGTGCTTTCACTTTCATTTAAAAGTTTAAATCATTAGAAAGACATCAACTTTATAACAGAAAAAAGTAACGGAGAAAGGAATAATCTTATCCAAGTACGGAACAGATTTTGTTTGTTTTCTTATGGTTTAAAGTCAGTGGACACAACTGTATATTGTCTGAGGCCCAAAAGAATGTAACTTGTAAGCATTAACTTAACCCTCCTGCTGCCCTTGGGTTAAAACAACTCATGAGGTTTCAATTTTAAACTGAAGCCATGGATCATTTTAACCCAAGGGCAACAGGAGGGTTGAGCATGAAGCTGTTACTAAAATACATTTGAGGCTCTGTCACGTGTTGCTGGGGCAGAAATTCCATTTCATTATTGGGGGGACATTAATTAAGAGCAACCCTTGGGGATGGGGGTGGGCATAGATTAATAATACTAATAATAATAATAATAACAACAATAATAAGAATGGTCCTGTCTGAGAACCAAACTCCCGAGACAGGAAAGTGACTCACCACTACAGTAGTGAGAAGCTGTCACAAGTTGAGTGCTTACTGGACATTCTTTATTCATGCTAACTCCCCCATCAGTGCAGCTTTCTGCACATTTCTAATGCCTTCAGTGAAGGTGGGGTGGGCGAAATACATTTTTAAAGGCATAAAAGCGCTGTTTTGTTTGTAAAATGGTAGATCTGCTTTGTGTTTTTATATAATGTTTATTAAAAGTATAAGTTTCCTCAAATGATTTTTTTGGATGGAACAATCTCTGTTTTTCCAGAACTGGGTGGGGTCTGACACCCCCCACCCCTGGGGTTTCAGCCTATGGCGTGCTGGGCAAACCTTCCTGACACACAACACAGTTGTTGTTGTTGTTAGGGTGGACAAAATAAATGTAAAAACTAAGTGAAGTGGAAACTTAGACACTTCGATGGAAAATGTGAAAATGTAAAGATAAGAGGAAACAAAGAATCATTACATTTCAATGTCAGGAAGTCATGCTGTCAGGAGATATACATTTAAAAAACACAGTAACGTGGTTTGAGTAATACTATTGCATGTGTATGTTTGACGCTTAAAGCCTCCTATTGTATGGAATAAAATAGAAAACATTACGGAGTGGTTTTCACTCCATGTAACAAGGCACAGTTGGCGATCCTGATTACAAACAGTAGTTTGGGATAATGTGCAGACACACTATGAAGCCAACACAAGTGTGTGGTATGGAGAGACACGGTTGCTTCCTCGTTCACATCTCTGCTCAGGAAACTGCATCGTGACTCTAAAACAGCATCTTCCTCATTCTGACACAACAAACAAGCGCTGTAAAAAACACCTAAAGGATGTTGGAAGGCTGTTATGGAATTATAGGCAGAGAGGAGCATTTAACTCATTTATCTAAAACACTTTCTTTGTTAGACATGCTTCAACATGTGCTTGGCGTGCACAGGTTTTTTCCATAGCTTGAGCACATCACTGCATCTTACCTTTCCTTACATAAAGTTTAAAACATTATTCTGTGGAATGTTATGAGACTCCTATCATTTGTTTGTTGAAAAAGTCTTCTTACTGCCCTCCGTTTTACCCCAGCTCTCAGTACAGGTGATCGCCGAGGCTGACGGGAAGCTGGAAGGCATACTTTTAAGACAATAAGCGAAAAGACCCACGCCTTACACTTCCCCCCGCAGCACCACCTCAGGCCTACCAGCAGCTGGGAATTAGGAAACTGGACAAAATGTAATAAATTGTAAAAGAAGTCCTTAAGTTTTTGTTGTCGCTGTTACATGCTTCACGTCAGAAGGCCCATACGAGCGAGCTTCGCCGAGAGGAAGGAGTGGAGGACGAACACCACAGGCTTAGGGCCCGAGTGGAGGTCGAACACCTGCAGGACGAAGGAAGGAAGAAGTTAGATAAACACAGGAAAGACAAGAAAAGATGGAATGAAAAAAACAAACAACAAGAGACAATTTTAATCATCTATTCCTGACTACGGATGGATGGATGGATGGATGGATGGATGTATGGATGGATGGACAGTATATACTGTATATTTCCTAAACCTGCATTTTATAGACATTGATCTAAAATTTACTGTGGGAGTGGCTGAGAGTCATCCTCAACACATACTCCAAGCACAAGGCAGTATGCATTTTTTTTTTTTTTTTAAGAAATGCTTTCATTTTTGTTATTTAATTTCATCTGTTGGATGAGATTAAAAAGTTAAGCTTATACATCTTTTTTTTTTTTCCTTCCCCAAAACTTACCATTTCCCCCTCAGGACCTCCGAAGTCCAGATAAAGGTTCCGTATTCCATCGTCGGCGGACATTTTGAGCTTGTTGTAGGGGTACCTGAAGAGCACGGAGCCCCCAGTTTGGTCCACCAGCTCCCTCGTCACAGTGAAGCCGTTTTCATAGTGAAGCATGAGCCGAACATCCTGTCTGTTCAACGTGCAGCCTGACAGAGAGGGCAGTTAAAAAGGAAATACAAAAACAGATTATGTATTTTATATCACACATTTTTTTTTCTAACTTTCCTATGCAGTTTGATCAGAACCGACTTTAAAAGAGAAATATTTGTAGGTAGATCCTGATGCATGCTCAATAATCCAGGTAGAAAAACATAAAAAGTTAAGTCAGGTCCTCTGGATGGATTCTTCTTCTTGAAATCTTTGCTGCGAACAGTCAAAATCATGTGAGCAGCTAGTTTTGGCTGTCACCAGCAAACTGGTTGATCCATTACGAGAAGGTGCTATTTATAAGACTGAGTTTATTGCAGCTCCTCAGACTGACAAAGTCTTTTGGATAAAAGACGAAATGGTTCAACAAGAAGAATCCATCCAGAGGTCCAGACAACTTTTTTTTTAGGTTTACAGGTAGAAATAAATGGCTTAAAGTATGAAATAATTTAGGGAAGTAAGAGTGACATATAAATAATAGGCAAAAAGCTAACAAAAATACTGTATATATTTTAATAGTAAAAATAGCCAAAAATGAGGGTTGAGTGACTTAAAGGGCTTGCAAACATGATCAAACTAAAATACAGATCGCTCATTTGAAAATAGTAACAAAAATATTTTTAAACAATCAATAAAGTTAAAGGTTCTTTTTGCAAAATCATAATAGACTGGACAAAAAAAATCATAAAGTAAGAAACTAATACTGAAGACAAAATTTCTCATGTTGATGGTTAATGTGTATTTAAATGAAAACTTTGTAATAAAAATGTGTGACCGTTAACCAAATATAACAAGCGTTTGTTTACCCACGGAAACAGCTGCAGTGACTGAAAATGGGTCAAACGTTAATTTATCGGCCATATTTGTTAACCTACAATCCACAGCCAGCTGAATGTAGGTTAATCATGAGACTCATGCCACTATGGGGTTTGTACTGGGTTAATCTGGGTGCTCTGTTTACATTGAGTGCACACCCACATTTCAGAAATGCATTCGATTCATCTAGAAAACTACTGGAAGTAAACTCTTTCAAACCGCACCATTTCATATAGCTCAAGAGAAACTTTTCATGTTTTATTTCATACGTTCCCACGAGAACAGTTATGTTTCAACACAAAGGCAAGTTTATTTATTATTATTTTTTACCATAAAGCTCTGCCAGCCTTCCGCAAAGGAACATTACATCCTAAAGTTCATTACTGTTACACGAGAGGCCCGAATGTTCTTGCACAACTGTGTGTTTGTGTAGCAGCAGGACAGGGAGGGAGAATAAAAAAAAAAAAAAAAGACTGAGTCTCTGTTTCTACAGACAACTGTTGTTCCACTGCTGCCTCCTGCCTGTGTGTTTCTGACAGAGCTGATCTGAGCTGCAGCAGGTTGTTGTAAAGCAGCTGCTGTCAGGAGCTTCCTGTCACCCTCAGAGCACTCTGACAACTACAGATTTGTAGAAAACATTATGTGATGTGTGTTTGAAGAAATGGGATTAACAAGTCATTTGTTTACTGTCCTGATGCATGCTCAATAATCCAGGTAGATGAATCTAACAAGGTTAAATCAGGTCCTCTGAACAGATTTTTTATTTGTTGAAATAGTTCGTCCCCCATCATGAAATTACTCCTATTGATTTGATTGTTAAGCACTTTGGTAACAGATGTTTTAAATGTGCTTCATAAATAAAGTTGGCAACTTTATTCAAAAGACTTCTTCAGTCTGAGGAGCTGCAACAAACTCAGTCTTATAAGCAGCGCTGGATCAACCAGTTTGCTGGTGACATCCAGAACTAGTTGTTCACATACTGTACAAGAAGACCATCAGTCTAACGATGGATTGTTAGCACCCTGATGGTCGCTTGCTATTCACAGAGGGCTGAGCGATACAAGCAATAACAGCATTGTAAGAGGGGGACTGTTGAACATGGCAATTGCAAATGTCCTCCATCAGAAACTGAGACCTCACAGTCCAAGAAAGCCAACCTGCCATCTTTTACATCTTCTCGTGTGAACTTGATATATTTATCCACAGAGTTGATGTGATCAGTGAAATGTTGGACTTCCTGAG
>JARVLU010000002.1:11853284-11867549 GCA_031762415.1 Simpsonichthys santanae | reverse complement strand
AGGCTGTTAGACTCATGAACATCTAACCAGAATAATCACTGTGAAAAATCACATCATGTTGCTGCTGATCTGTTTCACGTTGCTGCTGACAAAAATCTGTTTCATGCTGCATGCACTCATGTTCGTGCTGCTGTTTGGAGTAATGTTATTCTATGATATTGGTGCTTATAGTGTATTTTTAGTTGGTGTTTTTCTTAGTTCACATCTTAGATCTTAGTAATGTTTTCTTTGACATTTTATTGTTGGATGTAACTGGGACCATGTGTACATAATCTTGTTTCATCACATGCACCACATGTGGTGCGAATGACAATAAAGACTCTCTGACTCTGACTTTATCATTAAACTTAGCCTGTAAATTATGAAAACACTGGAAAAAATCATATTTTCTGAGCAACAGCTTAAACTGTTGCTGGCTTACAAACATTACTTTTTAGAATTTTTTTTTTTTTTAGTTCAGTGAGATTCAGTCCCCAAGCATGGAAACCATTTTTGTCGAAGGTCATCATTCCACAAATATTGCAGAGATGTTTAATAACAAAATATTTTGTTTGAGTGGTTCCTAAAGAAACAGATTATGCTATTTATGGAGTGAATAAAAACCAATATCTCTATTTTAAAGTGTTTTTTCTCAGTTTTGGGAGCATTTAAAGCAACACTTGTTCACTGATTTAGCAGATGTGAGATCCTCTCAGTGATTTAAATCCAGATTCACTCTTCGGCCCTCCAACGGAGACGCAACATGACTTTTCCATCCAGGTGCCTTTGTTCTTCTGCTCCAGCTGAGTCACACCTGTGAACATTTCAGCAGGCCATGGACTCACCTTCATGAATTTTCCATGACAGAAGCTGCAGCAGCCTGCGTGTCCCATCCAACCTCACGCAGAAAGATGAACTCATTCTGCTTTTATTGTTCTTTTAGTCTGCTTTAGAATTTATTTGTAAATAAATCAATGTAATTCAAATAGAAATCAGTGGGATTTTTTTCGTTTCTTTTTTTTTTTTTTGCTTTAATAAATGGAGAAAATGACAGAACCTATAAAGGAAGTTTCTACTTTTGTTCTAAGAGACATCCAACAGACTGAACTTATCTAAATGTGTTCAATGCTGATTCTTTTACACTTTAATTCTGCACACTGAGCGCTATTTTATTCATTCATATTGTAAAATATTCATCTCATTCAGGAGACGGACGCTGACTTTTGAGTTTTGTAACTTTTATACATTTCAAAATATTCAACTTTTTATATCCAACAAAGTTGAGTCAGGTCATCTGGACAGTTTCTTTTTTTGTTGAGATGTTTCATCCAAAGAACTTCATCAGTCTGAGGAACCACAACAAACTCAGTCCAACCCACACAGTGGACCAACAAGTTTGATGGTGATAAGATGGTATCTAGGGTTCGCCCTCTATCCCTTTATAAACTTTATAAATGCTCCTGCCATAGAAATACATTAGTCTCTTCAATTCCTTTAAAAATATATATACTGTATATATATTTGTAAATCTGCTTCAGACCTCGGTTTTTCTTTTTAGCTTTTCTTCATTCTGCATCTTTAGTTGTCAGCTAGCCTTTTTCTATTTTTAGCTTGTAGCTACTGTATTGACACTTTTGGTTTTGAGCTAAAATTTTGCTGATTTTAGTTTCCATCTAGCCTTATCCTTATTTTAGCTTCTAGCTAGCAATTTAGCTTTTAACTAGCCTTTTAGATAACACTTTTGCTTTTAGCTTTTAACCAGACATTAGCTATGTGCATCTTCTATCATTTTGCAACTTTTAGCTAGAGTTCCGCTTCTTTTAGTTTTAACAACTCTGTTTTCACTTCTTCAGCAAATGTTAGTGAATTCACACTGAACTGTCTAAAATATTGACAGACTAAAATATTTTTAAAAACAGAACCTTTATTACCATCGTTCGTTTGTTCTAACAGTTGTTTTTATGACCCTGAAGTCCATGTTGTATCATCAAGCTGCGTTTTGTGGGCTGAACACTATAAAAACAGTCAAACTCACAGATGCAGCTTTGGTCGTGTTTGTTGTTAGATTTTATTGCAGCTGAGGTTAACTTGGTGTTTATAAAACCAGAACAGATGGCAAGCGTCCACAGGGAGTGAAGGAGGTGGGAGTTTCATCTGCTCGCCTCTCACCGCCGTCATCATGCTTTGTGGGTTAAAGGTGCAGCTTCACCCGTTACATTCACAGTGTCTCCGCCATCAGACCTCCCCCAGCAGGGCCAGGGACGTTCTAAGCAGCATCGGGAGGAGGCCTCGTTATGCAGCAGCAGCTATTTGTTTCTAATCCTCTTTTTTTTTTTTGGATGAATAAAAATCACAGTTGTTTTTCTGTGTACAAGCTTCTGTAACTTACATTCATGCCCAAAACGCTCTAACGCCAAACAAAATGTCCAAGTTCTCCGCTTTCTGTCTCACATCGTCCCCTTCGCTTCCTGCGCTCTCATGATCTGCCTTTTCCTCCGTTCGACCCCACCCCCAGTAGCTGTGAGTGTCGGGGTGGGGGGGTGGGGGGTCATGGTGTAGCAGAGAAAGCAGATGCTGAAAGCTTTAAAAGTGAACAGATCTGCGCGTGTGAGTGAGACGTGGAAGAAAATGCAGCTGTGCAAAGCAGACGTGAAGATTCTTTCTATAAAAAGGTTCTACACGGCTTCAGAAACTGTTTAGATCTAAACAAGATGTACTAAATGATACATTTAATGCTTCAACCCAGCAAAATTAACTTTAAAGCCCCTTACTGGATTATAGATGTCATTCGTCTGTCTGAAACTCGTCTAGGTGTGTGCACTGTGGTCAGTGCAGGACAAAGTGTTTGTCTAAGCCACTCGGTGGCTCACGCTGCTGATCGTCTCCGTGCGGCAGAGCTGCGGCGAAGGGGGCGGCGATGATGCGTGGAGCTGTTTGTGTTGAGACTGAGGGTGACGCTGCGCGGACGTGTGAGCTAACGCCTCGACGTTGAGCTGACGCCGCAGCTGCGGCCTCGGAGCGGCCTCCCTCTTCGGCGTGTTGTTCAGGATGTCCAGGCTCCGGCGGCTGGAGGAAACGACGTCGACGACGAACTTGGCGCACTCGGCGCAGACGTCGCGCAGCGTGCAGCCGTTAGCGTACAGGTGGGGGAACTCCTCCTCCACCGAGCGGCGGGACAAGGTTCGCACGGATCTGCAGAAGAACACGGAAAACGGAAATGTTTTTACAGTTTTCTGTGAATCCGAAGAAGCAGCAGGGGCTGCCACCTAAAGAACAAAAGTTTAGTTTTCTTTTAAAGTTTGCTTAGAAAAAAAAAAAAAAACATAATTAGCAATTCTATATAGATTTAAATGTTTTCTATTATTGTTATTTATCTTACATGGTTTCTGCCAATTTCTTTTTTTTTAATAATCCACTGTTGAACTACTTAACTCTTTGTATGAACTCAGCCTCTTTAGGATGATGCATTATTTAAGTGAGCCGTGTTAAGACCTCGTCCTGTGTTAATATGTTTTGACATCTTCCTCCAAAACCAAGAATTTTATGCCAAATTTCAATTTTTTAATCTTGTCTGAACTGCTATCAGGTAATTTCTGTCCTAAAAAAATAAATAATATTTCTCCTTTTTTAATTAACATTAAAGTGTTTCAGTTTAATCAA
Organism: Simpsonichthys santanae; assembly: GCA_031762415.1. Lineage (NCBI taxonomy): Eukaryota > Metazoa > Chordata > Actinopteri > Cyprinodontiformes > Rivulidae > Simpsonichthys > Simpsonichthys santanae. Next base: position 11,863,910 of record JARVLU010000002.1, on the reverse strand, counting down.
AAACAGGATTCTAATTAAAGCCCTGGCATTCCTTGAAGGAATGCATATCACCCGCCAGCTTTCATGTTGGAGATTTAAACTAAAATCTTATGCTGAGAACAGATAGAGTTAAAGCCGTTTTGGTCAAACTTTGTAAATGATGTAAAGGATGGTGCTCTGAGATATGTTGAGGATGATGCTCAGCTACTACCACCCCACATTTTAGATCGACATCTGTAAAGATGCCAGAGTTAGAGCCATTTTTGTGTTTGCTAAAGTGAAAGGGATTGACTCCAGAAGGTGTAGTTGTTCGTCCATTGATTTCTTTCTGAGTGTTTTAACTAAAATCCAACAACAAAAATGTCATTTGAATTAATTTAGGTGAGGAAAACGTCATAGTCACTTCATCTCATTACTTTATGTCAAAAACAGCTGCTCAAATTTCTTTCACCTCCCTTTTCACCCTTATATAATATGTTTGTTATATTATATTATGACACTGTCAGAAAAAAACACACATGGTGTAATCCATCTGGAAATCAGCCAAACATGTGGGGGGAAAAAAGCTACGCTTAATCTTTCTAAGCTTATTTAAAGAGAAACATATAAACAACACGATGCAGCGGAGGTGGGGCAGCACCGCTGCTGTCACTAACGAGAAGATTAAGGTCAGTTTGAGTGATTAAATAACATTTAACATTATAAAACATATCACGTGTTCTAGCTGTACCGTTGGGTCTCGGTGACAGGTGTTAGCAGGTTAACATGACACCAAACTAACACACACGCTCTGTTTCCCTCCAACTGGCTGTGAACCGTCTTCACAAAGACACGAGTTGTGAGGATACTAATGACAGCTGGGTAATTATTACATAATGACCGCTTAGAGGCCCGGAGGAGTGGTTATATAACAAAAGAAGAAGGGAGTGGCGGAGGGCAGTGACTGGATTGAGGCGGACGTCTCACACACGAGGGATGTTTCTGCTAGGAAAAGGCTAACAGTCATCGAGGGAGGGGCTCGCTTCAATAGTTAAACTTCTTAACTTCAGTTCTGTGTGTTTGGAAAGAAGCAGTCTGCTGAAACCTGAGCAGGCAAACTGCAGCCATCTAAAGCTCCTATTGTGCAAAGTGAAGAAATACAGCTTTATTGGCCCAAACAAAAGAAGAGGAGTTCAAAAATGGTTCACTGAACTGTTACATAGTAACAGATTTTACTGAAGCTTGTCGATACTTGTGAGTTCAGTGATGACACTGATTTTACAAAAACACCTCTGAGTCAAAATGAAAGTGTTCTAACAGTTGAAAAAAGTCATTAAATTTATAAATATGGCAACAATTCACAATTAAGCTCATTTCAGGACAACATGTCCAACTCAAACTCTAACAAGTGATCCAAATCAGTTGAAACTGCAAATTAAACTCAGTTTGATAAAATTCAGATTCATGTTCAGTTCATCCAGTTCAAAACAATCAGATTCTGAATAAAATGCCAGTTTGGATATGAATGTTAAGAATCAAATAAATTCACTAACTCTAATTCAGTCTCCCACCCTGGGCAAGCACAGCATGGTGGGTGCCCGTGGAGAGGAATGACTCCATTTTTGCTAACAGAAACCTCCAGTCGAACCAGGAAAGGAGGCCACTAACTGACATTTAAACTGTTAATTTACTCTTAATAACTTGTTCTCAGATGTGGGCACAGCTAACCAAAAAGTTATTTGCTAACAGCTGATTGGCTAACTAAAGAATTTGCTTTGCTGACGCTAAACCGCTAAACAGTTTAAAAATACTGTATACTGTATATATATATTGGAAGTTAACACTGCTGCTGACACTGAGACTGTCTGTAATGTGACAACATTGTACGTGAACACAACTCTGAACGGTTCATAAATCATAGATAAAGCATCCATGTCCCATTCATGAGAGTGATGCATTCAATGTTTGTTGGACGTCTTCCTCAAGTCCCGTCCGTCCGTCCATCCATTACCTTTACCTGCTTAACTCACTTCGATGATCCTCTTTGTGGTTAATTACCTTTATAAACTAAGTACAATGTTGCTGTACATCATCATCAATATTCTCTTGGTAATAAATCTGTTTGTAGAATTACGTCCAAGAAACAGTGTGAGCATCAAAAAGCATGCTGGGTATGAATTATGTGTGCCAATGTTTCTGAATTTTTATGATGTTTCTGAGTGTGAAAATGGGTTTTCATGTATTTTTTTCCCTCGATCTGCTTTGGTTTGGCATTCATGTTAAAGTCTCTGTTATTGGCTGTAAACTGACACCATGAGGGTGGTGACATCATCTTGTTGGTGCTCAGCTATGCCTTAGCTCTGCATAGCGTAGCATTGCTTTGTATATATCACCATTCTCATTATTCTCCATTCTCATTGTATGCTTTTAGTGCACAGAACTGTCTTTAAAAATTTGCTGACTTAAATTAGCCAGATTAAAGATTTAGCGGAAGATAGTTTTGCTAAAGTTTTTCAAAGTTAGCAAAAACACTAATCCGATAAACAGAAAGTTAGTTCCACTATTGGATTAGCGGAACTGTGCCCACCACTGTTTCTTAAATTGATTTATTAATAATATTAATATTAATAATACCTACACTGCAGGTGTTCGACGAAACCCACAAACAGCCGTTTGAACTGATAAAAATAAATACAATTTGAAAGTAACGCTGAGACAGAGATATATTCCCATTGTTTTTATTAGGTTAATTTAATTTAATTCAGAATTTAGATTTTAAGAAACTTAAACTGTAGTACTGATGCACAGATTAAGACAGCAGTCAAGAAAGATTTTATTGTTTGAAACGTTTTTTTATTTTTATTTTATTTATTTATTTTTTAAGTGGGTGGTTTAATACCATTTTTGGTTTTCTGTTTGTATAAATCTTTGCTTCTTTTGCCTCTCAGTGCCCCCCTACAGTATAAGTTTACATGATTGTTTAATAGTGAAGAACCTTCACAGCTGTTATAATTATCATGATGGCATTAGACACACAATTATTTTGGCTTCAGTATTAGCTAAAATAACAATGACCAGGCTAAAAAATGCATCTTTTGTGCTTTTTAATGTAAACATATTTCTACCTTGACGTAACAAAGACTCACTTGTAGACTTGGCTTTTGTGTCCGTGACTTTTTGGCGTGCTGTGAAATCCCACAGTGTACACAGGAATATGGGCCATCTTTTTGGAGGGAATCTTCATCTGGAGGAGAGGAAGATGAAGAAGCAGGATGTGAGGAAATCAGCCAAACTGCGCTGAGGCACAGCAAGACGACGACAGCTCTCACGTTAAGAAACAGAGACACAAATCTAAGAGGTTTTAAATGAATTATACAAACAAAGTGACATAAAAACCCAAATCAAACACACGTTTCAACAAATTATGCCGTTTTTTTCCTACTACAAGACACACTTAAAATCCTTACATTTTCTCAAAAATTGACAGTGAGCCTTATAATCCGATGCGCCTTATGTATTCTGGTTGTGCTTACTGACCTTGAACCGATTTTATGTGGTACAACTGAACAATGTTGTGAGTTATTGTGAATGAGTTGAATAAAGTTTGACTTATCTGACTGTTTTGTTTCGCTTAATGTGCCTTATGTATGAAAACAGACCCGTTCATTGACATTGCGCCTTATAGTCCGAAAAATACAGTAATCTGAAAACAGATGAGCCACAGCACTGCACACATCACGAAAAATGCACGCAAAGTCCAAACCTACAGAGCACAGAACCACACATCCAACATGGGTCGGGACTAAGGCAACAAGCCAGAACCAACAAAACAACAGGAGAAAAAGTGACGTCAACAAAGAAGGCAGCTCGTCCAATAACATTATGTTCATAAAAGGTAAAATAAATAAATACAAGTTTATAGAATTTTACACTATTTTTATGCACAGTATGTCCTAATTTAAACATTAAATTCAAGATTATTAGTTTCAACTGAACAAGACACAATCAAATTTGTAAAATTAAAATCAAAATATAGATATTTTTTATAATTTAAAAAAATGCAGCATTTTAAAATGTTTTTACAAAATACGAGGATATTTAAATATTGTGATAACTGGTTACCACACTTTTAGTTGACAAATTACACACAAAAAAATCAATTTTTTAAATTAATCACAAATCAATTATTTCCATTTGTAGCTTTTAACTTGAGAGTTATTCTGAGATTATTTGTTTCTTTGTAGATAAACTAAAATACAGACGCGAAAAAAACTGCAAAAAAAGAAGCTGAATCTACTTTGCTGCATCTTTTCCAAGACAGATTCATAACACAACTGAAAAAAAAAAAAATCATTAATAAACAAAGTCAAAGGTATGAAGTTACCTTTGCACTGCAGGAGCTGCAGACTGACCTGCAAGAGGAACAAAATTAATAAATTCCTGTTTATTTCAATATCAAGAAATAAATATTTATATTAACATCAGTGTCTGGTCTATTCTTTCAGCCTGGAGGAATGATGGCATTTTATTTAAAGGAGCATGTTTTTTTTGGTTGTTTTTTTTAATTGCAATTTAATTTATATGAACTGTATTTTTCAATATGAACCAGAAATTAACTAATTTCAATCAGTTTTCCTGCAGTTTTCAGAAGTCATTCAACCAAATAAATAAATTCTCATAACCTTTTCTTCAAGTATTTTTACATGATGCAAAATTCATTTTACTGAAAATATGAGTCCTCGAGGCTCAATGAGATTAACCTGCCTAAATAAAGGTTGAATGAATTAGGGCGTATAACAATTTAAGTGATGCTCAATCCTCTAACACCTTTTTTTTTTTTTACATAGAATTTAGAGCAACTTCTAAGGTTGAATTGACAATAATAAAATAGTCTTAAAACTCCCGGGAGGTCTAGTGAAAGTTGTCTCTGATACCTTTTACACAGCAGGCATGTAGACGGCCAGGAGAGGAGAGGAAACTTGACTCTGCAGCAGCAGCAAACCTTAGAACACAGAAATACTGAGTGCACGTACTGTAAACACCGCAGAGACGACGGCAGACAGGAAACATGGCTACCTTTCCTTTCTTCAGGTTGTTGTAGAGCTCTTTGCTCTGGAGAAACTTCTCCATCTCTGCTTTGACCAGCACTCGACGCACGTTGATGACCTCATCAACCGTTAAGGCGAGACTCTCCACAGGATGGCTGAACGCCTCCTGAGGACAAAAAGACAAAGAATCGTCCGGTCTGCCCAACTTTTCATTTGGACAACATAAAAACTGAACCAAGACTTATTTCGTTTTATGCTAATGTTTATTAAATGGTTAATATTTAATGGTTATTGTTGCACCAGGGGTCTGAGAGTAATGACATTTTGCTCCTGTGTATGTCCTGTACATATTGCAGTTTTGACAATAAAGTTGACTTTGAAATCCTGAAAGTGCAAAAGAAAAATGAAAGCCGAGCATGAAGTCATCATGAAAGCCGATAAAAAACTTAGAAACTGTTTTTTATCTCTGAATGCAGAAAGGTTGGTCATAATGAGATTTAACAGCGTCAGTGTTCGTGTGTGCCTGTCTGTTAGCAAAACATCTCATGCGCCACTGTGTGGATGTTATTGAGACTTTCAGGAACTGTTTCACCTTTGGAGTCAATCCAATTCAAGATGGCCACCAGGGCAACTAACCTTCAAAAACAGAAAAAAAAAAAAAAAAGGCTACAATTGAGTCACTTTTACAGATACTGTATTGAACTAAAATTTGGAACAATTTGGCTAAGAGTCACCGACAACTCAAACTCCAAGTGCTACTTTGTGGTGTAAAAGTTCAGCTTAAAACTTTTGCATTAAATGTTGTGGTCAACCCTGTTTGTTAGCAAAATATCTCATGAGCCAGAGAGCAGACTTTAATGAAACTTTCACAAAGGAACACTTGGCTGTCCCTCTACAGCTGATTAACTTTTAGAGTCACACAATTCAAGATGGCCGCCACAACTAGTTTACATTAGCTAACACAAACATGGCTGTAACTCAGTCAGTGCTGCAGGTGCAGAGCAGAAACCTGATGTGGTTTTCAAGGTTTGACCAAAATGTCTTTAACTCTATTGTTTCTCAACACAAGATGCTTTTAGTCTGAAAAACTGTGGCATGAAAGTCAACGGGCGATATGCTTCAAGGAATTCTAGACAGATTATTTTTAAAAAGGTGATGTAGCGCTTTAATACTGTGTTTTATAATTCCATTATCTTATCACTAAAAATGAATTTATTTAGGTTTGACAAAATAATTAGCATAAAATGAGATGCTCATGTTTGCTTGTTGTTACTGACACGTAATCCACTTCCGAAGAAAAGATGATCCCATAGATGATGGTCAAGATACTTATACAGATCAACACAATGATTTTTATCTTTTCTAATAATCTTTTTGAGCACATGGCATTAATCCAGTAGTCCTGAGCCTAAAGGTTTATTTTTTATTTCATTTTCTTAAGGATTACTTTGACTGAAATTACATTTTATCTCATTATTTCAAGAACCCTTCATAATCTTTCCGTATTTAGTGGATGTTTTTGCCTTGATCAAATGTTGATGCTTTTGAGGCCAGAATTTATTTGAATGATCTTGTGATGTTCAGAGCATAGAGCAACAATTTTATCTCACCATCCACTGGTCTCCTGTTTTAGAGTTTGACGTTGATTCAGGTCCCTCTGTGGCCTCATCCACTGAACTCAGAGACAGGCGGGCAGGAGATGGTGGCACCCAGCCGTGAACTGGAAAGGAGGCTGGAACGTGAAAATGAATTAAAAGTCGGTAAAAGGAAATAATGAATTAAATAAGGACGTATCAAATGAGTCCGACAGAGAGTCAGAGAAAAAAAACTCAAATCTCAGCCTAACAACTCCATGAATTACACATCAGCCTCTTTCATTCAGCCCCGTCTCAGATCTCAGCCCCTCAGAGCGTCTGTCGATTGCCTCTAATGCAGTCATGTATTATTAATCTGATTTCAGGGCCGAGATTCAGCTCGTGCTCTTACATCTGTAACTTAGATCTCACTGTGAGGTCTGCACGAACTTTGCAGACCACACGCAGCTGAAAGTGGGCGCCTCTTCAGGCCTGCAAATGGAAGGTGTCAACTTGGCTCTAATGGAAAGTAAACAGGCTGAGAGGGAGGCTGGAACAGGCCAGTAAACATCATCTGTAGTATAATTTGGATCAGCTGCTCATGACAGCTGGGGCTTAGGAGCTTACTGTACATCCTCACACAGACACATCTTGGGCACAGAAGCCCCCTGTTGGCAGAGTAGGGTACTACATAAACCTTTATCCTGCCAGTAACTCATCTTGAATGCCTGCTGCATGGATTGCACTGCAGGTTGGGGGTCACAATAGTTTTCCAACAATTGTCTCTGTGCACAGACAGTGAGGCAACTAATGCATGAATCACAGCCATCAATCAGATAACACCCTATGCAAGGATTTCATACAGCACACACACTTTTGTGTCTACTCTCCATCACAGAGTCGGACTTTATCATAACATCTTTATATCAAATTAGAATCCATCAGAAGTCTCTTAGCAGCTTTGTGGCTGATGTGAATCCCTGTAAACCTGCTGTCCAGAGGTGCTGCATCACGGGAGACAGACACAGCTCGTATTTCACCGAGGTAACGTAATTTAATAACATTTGTGTCTAAATCAGAAACTGGTGACATAATGTCTCCGAAATCCTTACATGATTTTACTGCATAGAGGGTTAAAAAAAAAGGTCAGCAATCTAAGGGCACTTAATTTTAATGTTTGCGGAGTTTTAAATTAGTTTAAGGACCAAGTTCAAACTAAAAATGTTCCAAATTTGACACATAATGACGACTTCTGTCTTTTATCTCAAATGTGCTGATGATTTTATCTAAAAACATAGTTTAGCTCTTGTTTGCTTTTAATCAATTTTACAGACATATAAACACTTAAAACACCTTAAAACTTTAAATATATCCAGATCAATCCTAAAAAAAAGACTCCAGAGAGAGGTTAACAGACATTTTCTGCTTTCTGTTTAGATTTTTCATGCTGTATGTTCATGTCTATATTAAAGTTTATAATCAGATTGCAACAGCTTTGGCCATCAGGTAGGGAGGTCGACTAGTTGGAGGGTCAGAAGGTTAATTTTCAACACCGAACCTACTCCACCACCACATGACCTTGATATTATTTTACGTACACTACAGTATATGAATGTCAGACCATAAGACCAAGGGGTGCAGAAGGTGCTGCACCCTCTAGTGGAGACCAGAAGAAATGCATGTGCAAATACAGTACACAATGAAAAAAAAACTACATTATTATTGCTGCATATATTTTGATTAAGATGATATTTTGATATTAATGAGTTTTGTTAATCAGGTAGACCATGGAAACCAGAACTATTATACATTTGCACTAATTATTGATCCACTTAAAAAAATGCTGGATTTGAAATTTGTTGCTTACTGTTAGTTTAGTCATTTGTAATTTGCCAATTCATTACAAATCAAATTTACAGTTGACTCAAATTCAACCATAGGTAACGTGAATGAACACAACAATAAGCGGCGGATCATTTTGAACTTTGTCTTCTGGGTGAAAACGATGGTTAGCATTGCAAAAGTTAAATTGTGTCAGCTGGACAGGCTTATTATTTTTTTTTTTTTTTGGAAGAAACGTTTCACCTTTCATCCAAAAGACTTCATCAGTTTGATACCTGCCAACAGGATCTGCCGTTTTAAATAACACCTTATTGACGTGTTTCAAACCAGTCTGCTGTGAAATTCCCAGAAACTGGCTTTGCACATGCAAAATGGAAGACCATCAGTCTAAAACAATCGATTATCTTCCAGCAAGAGACGCAGAAAAGACTAAAAAGGTATAACCCAACAGCCTGGTTTTTTTTTTTTTTTTTTTGTACTTTATTGATTGGATGTAACAAAGCGACAACTGTGTACTGTGAGTTTGCTGTCAAGGATCAAAACGTTATTCAGGAGTGAAGAACTTTTTAATTTGTATGTGGTTTATATCATGCTCAGTCCTGGGGCTTTTCATTTTGTCACTATCAGTATGACTGCTGCCTAAATTAGAGCAACAATAAAAATCAATAAAGCTGCAAACTATGAAGGTTTTGAATGCACTGTTTTGGACCTGATAATTATCAGTGTTGTGTATTCTGTAGTTATTTGCTCGGCTTTGCGTTAGCTTTGTTGTTGCCTCGTAAAAAGGCATGGAAAGTGCCGGCACTTTACACTTTGCATAAAGAGTGTAAAATCTAAAACAAAAAGCGCTCGGAAAACTGGTGCGAGCGAGACGTTTTAAAGCAATTTGCAGAATCTGGAAATGTTAAAAAGCTGTTATACAAGTGTGGATCGTTTACTAATAAACCGTGATAAAATCAGAACGTTTTATCAAACGCATCACCTGCAGTGCAGCCATTTTGTCTTTGCCTCTGCCGACTTCAGAATCGCTTAGAAATGTCAAGGATCTGCTCCTCAAAGACCTGCTCTCAGAAAACAAGTCTGATATTTTTCTCCTTTGAGAAGAGGAGAATTAAAAGTGCAGTGAATGTGAATACCCCGTCTGCAGAGGGAAACAGCATCTTCCCTTTAGACAAACTGAAAGACTGAACCACTTCACTGAGCTGCACATGCGTTTGGTTAGGATTCAATAACAGCACGTGTACAAATGATGATGAGTGGTTTCATCTTCATCTTCAGTTTTGTTCAGGGGTTTCCAGAAGAGCTGCAGTTATTTTAAAAAGTCTGATGTTTTTTCCCCAGTAATTAAGATTTATGAAATATTTCAGGATGTACAGGAGACGTGTGTTATTCAGATGATCTCAGGCACTAGATGGTCTGTTCATGCTGTTTGAATCTCTGTGTATTAATGTGAAGTGGACTGTAAGGGGTGAGACCTCTGTAATGAGGAGGGGGTCCAGCACCGGTCAGCGTCCTGGACCTGGGTCTCACGTCCCGCAGCCTGATCGTCTCACCCAGCTGGGCTGAGTGCGACAGAGAAGGAGGCGTATCCCCTCGAAGTAAGGCGAGGTCCTGCTCCGAGAAGGACCGATCTCTCTTCAGAGGTGTGGGGGAGCTCTCTCTTCTCCTCAGCTCTTCGTGGTCTGGAGACTCTTCTTCCTGTTGTGGTTCAAGTGTCGAGTGGAAAGGTAGAAAAGATGGAGAAATGTCAATGTGACACACACCAAGTTATCACTATCAGGCAGTGTTTTTAAATCCATGCAGCTTCAAACTAAAAGTTGAAGGCATAACCAGAAAACCACAAATAAAAAAACAAAAAGTACCTGAATCAATCTGCAGAGGAACAAGAGGCTGCCCTAATTATAATAAGACATTGTTTTTAGCTTGATTGTAATTTCATACCAATCATTCCACATTTTCTCATGCAACAACTACAAACCCAAAAGTAATTTACTGTACAAGGATTTTATATGATAGACCAGAGGTCTGCAACCTGCGGCTCTGGAGCCACATGTGGCTCTGTGGTACCTCTGCAGCAGCTCTTTCAGACTTTGACCAAAACAGGTGTGCATGGATGCGCGTGCACGTGACGTCGCGAAAATATTTAAATAAAGCTCATTTGAACATTTCTAAAGGTAATGTTCAGCTCAGACACACTCTTGCTA
>JARVLU010000002.1:11840530-11853184 GCA_031762415.1 Simpsonichthys santanae | reverse complement strand
TGACCAGGAAAGCCATCTCCAACAAACTTGAAGTGGTCCTCGGGCCTCCAGTTGACAGTGCACAGTTGTAGCAGGCTTTGCGTCTCCGGACACATCGTAATTAGAAAGCAAAGTGGAAAAAACAGCTCTTTTTATTGCAAAGGTTGCAGACCCCTGTGATAGACCAACACAAAATGCAGCATATCCCTCTCCCTTTGGGGCTCTTTACCTGAAACAATATATCAGAGAGACACTCAGATTTGCAGGGTACACATGGTCATGGTTTTTGAAGGGTTTGTTGTTTTGTGTTTAATAAAGTAGTCTTCCTGTTTGATCCTTTGAATTTTTTGTGCCTCTCGCGTTCCCAAGTTTGAAGGGGTCTAGGCGGACGCCTCTCATCCAGTTCCTGTTCCCAAATCTGAGGATGTCTTGGAGGATGCCTCACTTCCAGATCCTGTGTCTTGGTCTGAGGGGGCTCAAGAGGATGCCTTCCACCTAGATCCTGTTTCCAAGTCTGAGGGGGTCCTTGGGGACGCCTCTCATCTAGATCCTGTGTCTGAGTACGTGGCGGTGCAGGGAGACACTTTTCGACCAATTCCCTTCTGCTTTATTGCCACTTAATTTTGTTTTTAGGTTCTGATTTCTCTAAAGCTTTCATTTTAAAGTTTTCAGACTCAAGTCTACAGAGGTAATTTTTTAAACCATTTTGGGGAAGCATTTGTGTTTTATTTCAAAACTAGTAGTTTGACATTAATATTCCCTCTTGCCATTTGCACACTGCACAGAAAAGACGCCCTCCTGCTGTTAAAAAAGTAACTAACTTTTACTTTGAGTTAATTTAAAATGAATTACATTTTACTTTTAGTCTGGCAAGTTTATTTTGAACTGCAGTCCTTTTTAAAATCATATTAGCTCTACTCGAGTAAAATTATTCTTTCTGACGCTGTTCACTTTCGATCCCACAGAGAAAACTGAACTGATTGAGGCTGTCAAACAGGAGCTAACATGCTGCTGTGCCAGACACAAAAAAATCAAAGTCATCCCCCAAGAACCCCAAAATCTCAGCACTGGAGCTCACCTCAGAAATGTTCATCTCCTCCATCTCAGCCAGTGTCGGAGCCTTGAGCAGGATGCGAGGACGGGCCGGCAGCCGGGGCCCAGGCTCTGACACAGACAGGTCAATGCACGACGTAGATTTGACATTACAAGGACACATCTGGGCCAGACAGGGCAGAGAGCCGAAGGCTGAGGGGCGAGAAACCAAAAACAGCAGTAAGGAGCAATAAGTCAGGAGAATGGAGATCAGAAGGCAGAGATTCTCAGAATATGCAACATGGCTGAGTAATAAAATTGTTAAAAATTATATATTTTTTCTTTCTTTGCATGAATCTGGTATTTTCTTTTGTATTAAAATGTAAAAATATCAAATGTTAATAATAGTCAAACTTTTTTTGTTTTCTAATATCATCCCCAATGACCAGGAAAGCCATCTCCAACAAACTTGAAGTGGTCCTCGGGCCTCCAGTTGACAGTGCACAGTTGTAGCAGGCTAACAAAATGATTGTATGAATAATTTCAGTGTATGAACTAAGTTGCTGTTCCAGTACTTTCTACATTTAATGTTTATTCTAAATTAAACTGGTTGTATTTGGAGCAATATTGACTGTATTTTTGAGAAAATTTAGGCACAGAGCAAATAATAAAAAATAAAAAAATAGGTGAAACTGTTGATGTGTTTAAGTCAAGAATAATAAGCCTCCTCATAAATATGGACTATGTTTAAGTACTGTATTGATAAAGTTTTGTGTGACAGTGAAAAACGATAAGTGAGAGGTTGGACTTTCTGCTAACAACAGTGGAAAGTTAAAAGGTGCATAATGCTGCAAAAAATAAAAACTGTAGTTTTATTTCACTCCAAGATAAAACAGAAAGAAACAGTTGTTCTTACAGAGCAAAGTACAACTTGAAACTGTACTGAACCATTTACTGTACTCAATGTGTTATTTTAGCAGTCTGGCTGTGATGAACGGAATGAAGCTTTAGCATCTTTTTATATTGCTGCTTTATTTTCCAGGAAATATGGACAGTTATAGATACTAGAGTATGGCCAATAAATAAATAAATAAATAAATAAAATAATAATAAAACCAAACAAAACAAACCAAAAAATACCAAAACAATGAAACTAACCATCAAAAGCAATAACTGCTTTAAAGGGGAAAAAAAAAATCTGCACTCAAGTTTAAAAAATGGAAACATTTTAAAAAGACAAATACAGTACTTTAATTTCTTTTTGATGATTTTTTTTGTTAAATGGAAAAAAAAAAAACCACTTACTCTAACAGCAAATACAAAATTTCATCAAATCTAAGACTTTTCAGTTAGTTAGCTGAAAATTGAGACATTTGAGTCTATGTTCGATAAACCGTTTAAGAATTTTAGAATATAAAATTTAAATATTTGAATAATTTTAGAATATACTTGGGTCATTATTTGACTTCTTCCTCTTACATCAGCATCAGACATGCTGATTGTGCTGACCTTGTTCTTTAAATAGCTGATCAATATCTGTGAAATGTGATCACCTCCTCGTGTGCAGCTCTAAACTGAAAACTACTCCTGCGCCTCTTTTGAATACATTTATAAGCTTAGATTATTATTATCTCTACTGTTATTATTGTCTGTTTGTTGGACAACACATAACGCCATTTTCAATTATTAACTGTTATTTGTACTGTAGTCCAGTCTTCCCACTCTTACAGACTGTGCAATATCTTTGTTTAAAACTTTGACATGCAAGGCAGCGGGTGACATGCATGACGTGCATGAAACCTTCAGTTTCTTTAATTTTACTAATCAAGTTTTCTTCACAGCTCTGTTATAAAATAGGGTGTTTGTAAAGACAACTTGTGTGAACCACTAAAATACAGGAACATGTTGGTCTTTAAATGAAACATCTTGTGTTCACATATTTTTCATGTAATTTTAATGTAATGTAATTTTTACTCTTCACCTCTCATCGCCGCCTGATGCGTCTTTGTTACACAATCATGTCATGTGTGAAGAACAGAGGAAGAATGAAGGAGCTACAGTTGATCTATTACCAGCACTTCTCTCATTTATCATTGGCGTTGCTCGCAGACCTTTTTAAACCGTCTTCAGTTTTCTTGCAATAACTTAAAAAAGACTGAAGGTTGTCGTCTTACGCCTGGTACTGTGTGCTGCCACCGGTCTGAGCTTTCTCTCCTGCTTGATCTCTGCCAGGACCCGGTCATGGAGGGACTGCTGCTGCGGTGGTGGAGGGGGAAGGCTGCGCTCTGAAACCTAATGTGACAAAGCAATCAGACCACATCCACAAATCCATATTTTAAACAAATAAAAAGAAGATTTTCTTAGCCCTGTAAGACAAAAATTATTTATTATTCATTTATACACAAATGGAAGTTGTGTACAGTAAATATTAAACATAGCTAAGTTCGAAAATGTAAAAGCGTGCTTTAACTCACTGGTTTAAGTGGAGGTCTAGATCTAATGAAGTCCAGTATCAGTTCATGGGCATTTCTCTTCACTCTGGTAGGAATGTCACCATCCACCTAAAAGAGGCCACACAAACATTAGCACAGTGCATAAAAATAAACCCTTTAAATGCACAGGGCTGCAGGTTATTGAGGTCATTTTATGGTTAGAATAGAACAACACCGAAACAACATAAAAGTTGATTTAATAAATATATGAAGCTATTTAAATCACACCGGAGCAACATTTGCATCAATATCTTATTGTTTCTCATGGTACGACTTCATTTTGATGTATAAGCAGCAAACACAACAGCAATATCCAACGACAGAGCATCACGCTGTCCATTGATTCTGCAAACGAACTGCAGTGCAGAAAAACAACAAGACTGTGGAAAAAGTCATTAATATTTTGTTTGTGAGTCTGAATAATGTAAGTGACTGTGCAGAAGTCCTCCAGGCTGCTCTCTACCTGAAACAGCTCAGAACATTTTCTTTCTGTAGAAAAGTCAACACGTGATGTGTTGCTGTGTAGTTCCTGGAAAGTAAAAATGAGAAGATTCGAAGCCTTCAGTCCCTCTCGTGTCAGAAGTCTGCTGCCTCATTTGAACCTTGTCAGGTTTTAAAAACGTTTCACAGCAGCGCAACTTTAATGGTTTTCAAAATGACAAAAAATGATCAATTCATTGGATTTTATTGAACACGCAAACTGTTTTCATCAAATACAGACACTTTATATAAAGTTTAAAAAGAAGGATGTGACTTAGCTCTTTAAATGTAATTCTGTCACTGTGGTTTCAGACAGTCTTTTACAGTCCTTTCTCTCCTCCGTCCCATCCTACATTTGGCTGTCCTGGATATTTTGACAACTTTTTGCTGACTGGTGACGAGAAGTTCAGTTTATCATAACTCCTAACTTCATCCAGGACTCTGTTGCTCAGAACGTAACACTTCTCATCTCATCAATGTCTAACCAGGCACTAACCAGTGAAACTTTTTAAAAAACTTGCCTCTAAATCTGTTGTTCACACCGCAATGTCAGTAACCAGACACCAACTAGGGGTCCCTATTTAATCTACAAATATTAACTTACATTTAAAAAAATGACTGTATATGACATATTTTTTACTATAAATGTACAGAGGATGAAAATAGTAGCAGCTTTTTGTATTTTTAAATCAGAAATAAATGGGTAATAAGCTTTTGTCACAGACATTTTGTATAGTTCAGCTGCTTCCAGTGTCTCCAGATTAACTGCTTTCAACCACATGATTTGACATTTAAAACTCACACACATTTCCAATCAACATATTAGTCATTACACTTACATATCGCCCGACACAGAAAAGCAAAGTCTGAGCAATAATGTTTTTGTCTGTGTCCAAAACATCTTGAGAACAGCTGGACAAATTTAACAAAACTCACAGAAAGTAAACACCTGATGAAAACCCACAGCTGATGACATTGTGGAGTGATTCAAGATGGCCGCCACAGCAAAACAACCTTAGCTAACACAAAAAATGGCTATGTTTCTGTCGTTTTTACAGATGTTGCACTAAATTTGGTGTGGTAAAAGCTGAAAGATCTTCTCACAGGTCTCACAGGATCACACGAGATCATGTGTAACGTCATTTTCAAGGTTTGACCAAAACAACTTTCTCATCGGAAAATGATCTTAGCCTAAACTCTGGCATGAAAGGTGTATGTGATTTGCATTCTTTCAAAGGGTGTTAGGCCGTTGGTTTTTCTTGTGACACATGAACTGTTGCAGTGATTGCAGCACTGCCTGGACAGAGCTACGTCAGGACTCTCACCATGACTTTGCGTAGCTGGAATTTGCGAGCTCGAATGTCCTGCATCAGCATCTCGAACGGAGTGAGGCTGAACTCGGTGGGCAGGGGGTTGAACGGCTGCTCCTGGACCTTCTTCAGCTTCACTCCCTGCCTGAGCTCCTTCATCAGCTGCACCCACAGATGAGCCTGGAGGAAAAAAACAACAACAGCGACACATCTGCATTCGTGAGCGAGACAACTCTGCCTTCTCCGGGCGAACACACGGCTGTATTGTCCTCTGTGTCACAGAGAGTCGTCTCGTCTCACCCAGTCTCTGTGCTTCAACGCGTCCAGCTCAGCTGTAGATCTGTCCTCCAGAGATTCCTCACTTGAAATCTTCTTCAGCATCTGCAAAATAAAACAGCAAAAAAAAATTACTTAAATAAAAGACTGAATTGTGACAACCATGTTTTCTGTTGCATCTTCTATTGTTTTAGGCTGGTTCAAAAGTTTCATGCTAATAATTCATCTTTCAAGCTTCTAATGCACTTTAGAACTTTACTTTAGTTTGTTGTTACAGTATTTAATAGTCTATTTCCAAACTTAAATGCTTTTACTGTACTATATAAAATTGGATGAGACCATTTGTAGAACCCATAAATTAACTTAAAGTACCATATTTGTTGGACTATAAGGCCCACTGGATTATAACGCGCATTAAGAGAAACGAAACAGTCAAATAAGTCAAACTTTATTCAACCCATTCACAATAACCACATAAAATTGGTTCAATGTCAGTAAGCACAACCAGAGTTAATACATAAGGCTCACTGTCGATTTTTGAGAAAATTAAATTTTAACAACTTGGTTTTAGATTCTTCAGCAAACTTTATCAACGTCATTCAGCACTCAGCATTCAAAGAAAATTAACATTTTGTCTGTTATATTTATTTACTTTTTTTTTTAACTGTCTGTTTAATTTTCTCAAACACTCCTGAGAAATCAGTCAATAAATTTAATCTGTTAATGAAGCTTTGTTTTTGCATTTACATACTTTGCTTGGGGGGGACTATTTTTTTCAGTTTCATTAGTTACTTCCTCTTTTAAGTTTTTCTGTGTATTGTGAACCGGATCAATACCCTAATCAGACACTGATCTGATAACTTCACAAACCTCCTTTGCGTCTCTGATCTTGATGAGGAAGGTCTGCAGCTCCAGAGTCTCCACAAACAGAGCCCGGCAGACGGCCTGGTAGTGCTCAGCAGCCAGACTTGGGTTGGCCAGACGGGACGCACAAAGCACCATCACCTGACGGAGCGTACAAACTGGCCTTGCGCCTCCCTCCTGCTGCTCCTCTTCCTCCTCCTCCTCCTCCTGCCCACTGTACCCCTCATCTGTCGTGCCATTCCCAGTGTTGCTGTTGCCCACTTTGTCTGGGTCTCCGCTCGCCATTCGATCGATGAGGCGTTCCAGCTGCGGGCTGAGCTCCCGCTCCTCACTGTCATCAAGTCCCCAGTCCAGAGCCCGGTAGATGGCCACACCAAGAGAATGAACCACCTGGACCAAAGAACATCAAGGAAAACTAACATAAGGCAGCGGGAAATTTTATAATTTTTCAAATCTAACAAACATATTCAACATTAAACTAATTTTATTTTATTTTTTTAAAACTGTGTACAATTTGCTTTTGTTTGAACATCTTGGTTTAAATATTGCACTGGATATTATTTCTGAATTATAATACGTATCTAAAAGCTAAAAATGTGTAAGAACTAAATTCTCTTTTAGTTGAGAGAAGGTGGAGTTTTAATAAAATGCTGTTTGTTTTTTGCAACGTTCCAAACTACAAGAACACTGACTCTTGTGCAGGTTAGACACTGACTTTGCATAACTTCTCCACAGAAATGAACCGAACATCCACTAAACATACAAAGTTCCATTACTCTATAGTCTGTTATAATATTATTATATTAAAGTGTAATTAAAACCTGTGTGGCAGCAGACAGATTTCAATAAAGGACATAAAATTTGGTTTAAAATTTTTCACAATTGATGTTGAAAATCTTTTTACCACAACGTCTTTGTTTCTCTTTCTCACCTGACGCTCTGCAAACACAGGAGGAGGCCCATCTTCATCTGGAGAAAGAAAAACATAAAACACAATCAGGATATCGATACAGAAAAATCTAACTCTGATTTAATGTACATTCAAAAAGCCTTAAGAACTATAGATCAAGACCACTTTAAGAAGGTCTGGCTGATCAAAACCAAGACATAAAATAATTAGGAGTTTTTTTAAACACTTATTAAAACATTATCAGTTGGGCTGACTGGTCAGAAATGACATACTATAGTAATTCAGCTACACTTGATGAGAGATGCACGTTTACTGAAATGTATTTTTAGTTTAATCAGAATGCAACAACAACAGAAAAATATAGAAATAAGATTTTTTTAAGTATAATGAGCCATGTTGACTGGGTATTTGCTGCCTGCAGAGCCCAGAGAAAGCAACACAGCTGCTCTTCCTGCCAATATGTTCAAAATCCAAAAAATGAAAATTGAGGCAAAACTGGTATAAAATACAAAAAAAAAAAAAAAAAAAAAAAGGATTTAAAAGCATTTTATCAGGGAACCAGTATTACTTAAAATACGATCATTTTGAGACATGAAATGGATTTAAAGTATACAAAGTTCACTATGGGACGTTTCAAAATGTGTAAATTAGAAGATTCTTCAAATGCAACAACAAGATTATGTTATTATTGTCACAGCTGCTGGAAGACGGAGCTCGGCACCCACGTGTCCCAGTTTGAACTTGAGCTTTTGCCCTGCAGTCCAGTTAGCATGCCTGTGTGAGAATAAAACGAGGCTTTTCTCCAGGCTCAGATGTCAGTAACGACACCCGAGGGGCCTGAAAATCCTCAATCAGCAGCTCTTACAGACGAGAAATGGGAGAGTGGATGGACAGGAGGAGCAGGAGACTATGAGGACGGAAGCTCACCGCTGCATCAAAGCCATGGTGGTTTGCACAAAATACTGTATATGTTTTTAAGTACTTACACATTTGCTTTCTGTTTGTGCCTTTGTTAACCAGATTATTCACCCTTGATAATGTTTATGTACCTTCTTTCGAGATCCTGAAGCTTTTGAGAAGGTTTAATCACTTCCTAACATTAAAATTAATTGAAATGTCCTGTAAAATATATTTTTTTAAATCAGAAATTAGTTTTTTAGACCATATAACTGTATTCTGAAGGTATTATTATTATTTTTTGCAGTGTAGATCTTGATGTGGTGGTGGTGGGGGTGTCCATGGCTGTCAACAGCAAAGGGTTTGTAGCAGGACATGAAGATTCGCTCGACAGAGCCTCACTGTTTCCTGTGTGAACGGAGACGCTGCTTCCATTAGCAACAAAAGAACGTCCATTACAACACCCTCCACACAGGAGCGGGACGATAACATGAAGACCCGTAAACCTGTCACACAGGTTCAGATTATGCATGGCCCGGGTCACAGAGTGAAACCGATGATCCCTCCATCAGGTTCCCACAGTTACAGCCCAGCAAGCACAAAAAAAGGACAGGAATCTGGATCGGTCCAGTTCTGCTCCAGGAAAACAGATCACTTACAAAGCCAGAAGCTTCAGGAAAATAAAGTCAGGTTGAAAATAATGCTCATCCTTTAAGGCATGCTGCTCTTGTTCAGGTTTTCACAATAAAATAAAATGGCATTTTAATGCTGTTATAAAAAAAAACACATTTTGGTTCTGAAATAAAAAATAAAAAAAACTGGGATGAAACTTGACTCGAGTTTTATTTTTAGGCCTGATTTTAAGAGACAACGGATTCAAACACACTGAAAAGTGGTCGATCTGCACAACCTGAACTCGCGTTTTACCACTAGTTATACACAGGGTTTATGTTTTATAATTATAAAGTTCCTTCTCTCTAAACATCATTTAAAATCACAGAAAAGGCAGATTTAAAAACAAAAGCCAACTGGTGTCTAAACGATCAATTTATTGTTTAACCAAAAGAAACATTTTCTGATTTTCACAGATGGGAACGAGTGAACAATTTCACCCAGTTGAATTAAATATCCAATAAAAACAGTTTTTATCTTATTCTGATGGTGTAGCTAAAATGAAAAATTAAAAAAATAAATCCCACATAAATGTGACAATCTTTCCAACAAACATTTCAGTCTGCACCAACAATATCTGTTCAAAAAAATCTTAAACACAGAAAAACACAATCTGCCAATGGGCAAACATGGAACCACTTTCCTGAGTTTTGTGTCAGAATTAATGATAAGTTGTCACTGCGCCCCACAGAGTTCCTTCTCATTAGCTTTTGGTCACACACAGTTTAATCTGGCTAATGATGGAAAACATTTCCTCCTCAGAAGCCTGACACCCACACTTCTTTCGTTCACGACACAAAAAAAACTCACCCAATGTGGACTTTGCCTCCTGTTGCCATGGAAATAAGGACGGAGAAATCACAACGTGACAGAAGACATTGGTTCAGAAGAACAGGGTTGATGATAAATAAAACAAAGACAGATTAAAAGTAGGAGCAGAACATTTACAGCCGTTCCACGAACTTCCCCAGAACTCATATACGCAGGTGTCAGAGCTCGTCCAGCAGAGTAACTCTTTCTGACACTCACAGAAAACATAAAAGTAATAGTGCAATATATTTGTTACACTTGCTGCACAGACATAAACTTAAAGGGTCTACTGAGAAAATGCATCTCAACAAAGATGATATCAAATAACAACAATCCAAATTTTCAAATATGATCAAATATGTATGTAAAGGGTATTTTAAACACCCCTTTCAACACAAAATTCAATTTTTTATTTTATTTTGAATTTGTTAAAATAATGAATGCGTTTTTTTTAACTGCATGTAAGCTGACTGGGTAATTAGCTCACAGAGAAGCTGGCAGCAAACAAGGGCCCACATTCTGGACGGTCCCTGGGAGTTTCATGGATGCCAGAAATGCTGCTAAAATTTGCTGCTGAGGTGAAAAAAAAAAAAAAAAAAAAGCTGGTAGCAACAGGCATTTGTCAGACCGCCATGACGTGTCCTATGAATTTCCCAAATAAAAATCCCATTTTTATCATGGAACAGGATTTACACCCAGATAATCAAATGTTTATTGACAGAATTACTGTTAAGGTATAACATCATGGAGATAAATGCACTCATCAGCTTATTGCATGCGTTTCTCTACAGATAGACATCTGTAATTGCCGAGACACGCGTCAGCTTTCAATGTTGCTGCTTGTACTTTTTACCACATTATGCATTTATTCACTGAATGTTGAACAAACTAATTATATTGGGGAAAACGCCAAATTATACACTTAATAGAACTATTTCTGTTGAATGATTTATGGTTTGCCAGTGATTTGTGAAGCTGGGTGGTGCAGCAGGAACATGTGGACTTTGACTTCCTGCTATGTTTACTCATTGAATCAAGATTAGCTCCATCCTTTGCTTGTTGTCCTTCACTGATTAGAAGAAGCTTTCACACGCAGACATTTAGCACCAGGACTAACGACGTTCCTATAATATTTATTACAACTTCTGGTGGGGTTTGCAGACAGAGTGTAGCTCAGTGGAAGTAAAAGGAGCATGTTTGGAAACTATAAGTATCAGTGCAGGCAATCTGTGCGGAGTCATAAAATAGTTTGATCTACAGTATTTCCGTCAGATAACTGTGGATATAAATGTAGAAATGAGAATAAAGGTCGGGTGCCGTCGACTCGCTGCTGACCTGAGATCAATGCTGCAGGAGGACAACTCTCAGATAACACCACACCAAACTAAGAGTTGTCTTTGCATTCTGTTTTATAACTGTGTTTTTGGAAACTTGATTGAAATCTTTTATTAAGAACATTTCTAGATAAACCTCCTGTTAGGATGAACTTCAGCATGTCAGCTGATCAATACAGGATTTACCAGCTGTCACTGAAGTATCTGCCAACACCAGCATGTTTGTCCAAACAAAGATGTACTGAAAC
Organism: Simpsonichthys santanae; assembly: GCA_031762415.1. NCBI lineage: Eukaryota > Metazoa > Chordata > Actinopteri > Cyprinodontiformes > Rivulidae > Simpsonichthys > Simpsonichthys santanae. The sequence goes on along the minus strand of JARVLU010000002.1, from coordinate 11,841,880 downwards.
ACACCTCGGTAACTGAGGTCCAGATGGCCGCAGACGCATAATCTGAACACTTGAGCCTAACATGAGCTCACTGCAGCATCATGACTCGGTTCTTGTTACGGTGGCTGTTTCAGCTCCGGTCTGAGCTCTGCGTGCAGGCAGCTGATGTCAGCAGCATCCGAACGCTGCGCTCAGGCTCGCCTGTTTACCATCAGTCGTGTTTTATTCCAGAGTACACTGATGACGGGAAAAGAACAGCAGTGGGCTCAGAAGGGCAGGTAAAAAAAAAAAAAGGGGGTACAAGTTTTGTATTTTTGAGACTGAAATTAATAAGATAACAAGGAGGTAGAGTTGTTTTGCTTATATGTGTATTTTTATTACTTTACAATAAAATTTTGTGTATAGCTAAACTGTCTTGAGTTCATGTAAATCTCCTCTTCTTGTGTAGATTTCACAGTATTTTGACCTTTTCTTCCTGATTTTGTTAATATAAATATATATAGCCAGTTATTTATTGATGTGTGAAGAAAAAAAAGGTAAAAATCCACAAAGGTGGTTTTCATTGATAATGAATTTTAGATATGACATTACTTGGTATTTTCCTCCTCTGGCCCAGCTGTGTAAAAAGTGAGTCCTGCCCGAATTAATGTAAACAAACTTATTTGTTGCTAATATTAATAATGCTGACTGACTGTGACTCTTTCAACACAGCTTGTTTACTTTTGGATCATAAAGAATAAACAGCCCTTTTAATGAACCTCAGAGCACCTGACGAAGGATCCAATGCGGTTCTGGTCAACTGGAAGTCCGTTAGATTCACTGATCAGTCAATTATAACCAAAAGAAGATGGAAGCATAAAAAGAGTAAAAGTTCTGCACAAAGCTGTCACTGTTGTTTCCACACATCAAGCTGCTTTTCTCTTTGAGTTTCAGACGACCCATCTCGGCTTTGCCAACGGCACAAAAACTGGTTCATACTGATGGAAACTGCCAAACATAAACCAGAACTAAAAGGGCTGAGGTTCTGAAGCAAAACCAACAGTTCCCATCGCCCATTGCTTATCAACATGTCATTCTATCAATAAATAGTTACATTTGTTGTGTCAAAGGTAGACATGTCACACTTTTGTGTTATAGGCAGATTTATGCATACGTTAAGCATTATTTAATAAAAGGGAAAAACAGCAGATAAATCTTCTTTTGACTGTTCCATCTTTAGGGCGTCATCCTCCTCCACCTCACTCTGTCCTCTGCATCCTCTGTCCTCACTCCAACTACCATCATGTCCTCTCTGACTGCATCCATATATCTCCTCTTTGTCTTTTTCCTGGCAGCTGCATTTCTAACATCCTTCTACCAATATACCCACTG
>JARVLU010000002.1:11786221-11798876 GCA_031762415.1 Simpsonichthys santanae | reverse complement strand
ATCTAAAAAAGCTAAGTCTGGTCCTCTGGACATTCAAAAAACAAAACAAAACAAAGCAAAAAAATTGTAGAAACGTTGTAGAAAAGTCTGGTCCAGAGGACCAGACTTAGCTTTTTTAGATTTTTCTACCTGGATTATTGAGCATGCATCAGGGAACACTTGACTTTGTTTAAAATAAAGTGTTGAAAAAGCATTACAATTATATGTGGAAAAAAATAAAGTTTCCTGTTACTTGATATCTAAATATTTTCCTTCAAATCATTGACCAGAGGTATTGCTACAAATTAACTGGGAAATAAATACATGTACTATGTTTTCTTTAAGAACTAGACTAATCATACGTTTCCCCCTCTTTTTTTTCCCTTTGGGACGTTGGACGCTTAAGTTGTGATGTTGTTTTTAATTCATGTTTGGATTATGATACTACAGTAGCTCTGCTAACATCCTTTACTGCCGTTGTACAGATTAAAAAAATTATAACATTGCCTGAATTAAAACAAGGGTCTAATGGTTGTAATGGTTACAACAAAAGCATAAAAAACAGCTGCAAAACACTATTTTTTTGTTGTTGTTTTATTTAAGCGTCAATGTGAATATTGTTTAGTTCTAAAAAAAAAACGTATGTAAGATGAAATGTTTAATATTGTGATTGTGATGTAATTGCCATAAGTGTTGATTCATGACACAAACATCCTGTCTCAGTAAAATCACTACCGGTAAGTCACATCAACATGCCTGTAAACATTGTTTGTCATCATCCTTCAGAAGTACTGCCAAGAAGCCAGATCAATAAATTGTATTCAAATGAGCTCAAGGTGGCAACGTATCAAATTATTTTTGGTTTTTGTTTGTCACCAGAACAATTGCATAAAGCAAACTCAGTCACAAGGTCAAGGTAAGTTAATCACAAAACTAAACAAAAGAAGGAAATAAAATCATCTGTTCTTTCTCTTTCTTGTTTCTCCAGCTGGATTAGTTACACGATCAGACTGGTCTGTCTGCTGGACCTGTTTCTGGAAGGCAGTCTGGGATGCAGCTGCTGTGGCTCTTATTATCAAGCTGCTAACAAGACCACACTGCTAACAGAACCATGGTGCAAATGGGACCATGTTGCTGTAGATTCTTTCTTTTTTTTTTCCACTTTTGGCACCTTGTTTCTGTATTTTTGTTGCACGCTTTGAATTTTATTCAAAGTTATGTTAGTTTAGGGCCTCCGAGCCTGACTCCGCTCGCATTTAGCGTGTAAATTTTAGCCGAACCGAACCTATGAGAATCGCGCTGCTATTGTTCGATGTCTTGTTTTTCACTTTCAGTGACTGGTGCTACTGAGACGTCACACTGGTACAGACTCCGCATTAAATCTCTTAGTTTATATTGTATATCCTCCTTATCTACTGTTTCTTTTTACACTTTATATTTTTGCTATTGTTGGATGTAACTGACCCTGTGTACAGTTTCGTTCCGCTTCATGTACCAAATGTGATGCAAATGACAACAACAAACCTTGAACCTTGAAAAAACAAACAAAAATCTGAACAGGAACGATCTCTGTCTGATATTAAAACATGACCACAAAGTGCTTATTGTAATACAAATGGTTGACATTTCTGCAAAGCTGATTATTTCATTTTAAGAAAACACATAATAAAATAGACTGAAGAGAATCAGTGGCTGATTTTCCCAGCGATGTCAGATAAATTCAAAATGTGTGGTCACACAACACGTTGGGCTCTCACGCTTCATTCATATCTTGTAAACCTACAGAGTTTGGCATTTATTAGCTAGAAATCCACACTTTAAATATGATGCCGGAGTCTTTTTGTCCATGTCTTTAAACTCCTGTGCCAACTCATGTCTGATGCAGGAGGCAGATCAGGGGAAGTCTCTTGGAGTTCATCAGTGGTTTGTGTTTTGAACATTATCAGCCTGCTCTGTTTTAGCTGGTATCCAGCTGAACTGAAATGGCTCCTGTGGAACTAGCAGGTCTATGTCAAGTCTCTTCTGCTCTTTTTCACTGTCAACAGTCCTGTAGCCGAGCAGCGTCATGGCTCCTTTACACACTTCCTGGACACGCTTGACCTTGCTGTATGGCAGCCGGGTGCGCCAAGCCTGGGAGACGTCAGCAGCGTTCCTAGAAGTAATTTGAAAAGCCTCTGCTGCAGTGCCTTTCCCCTTTCCATGAGTCTTCTTGTAGATCCATTCACCCATCTCTGTGGTCATCTCTAAACCTACAAACTCGTAAATGTCATTGACTTCCTTTAGTGGGTCTCGGGCCACATCTTCATAGCGAACCATTTTGTAGCGGCCTTTTAGGAACGGAGGAGCTTTCAGGATGGCCCTCTCGTTGATGCGTATGTGGCTACGACAAATTTCCTGCAAGACTTTATACTCAACTTCTGCTGCAGGTATGTCTTCCTGCTCCAAGACTATGGAGCTATCTCTCAAAAATGCTTTGGGTGATGCCCCTCTAGAACTCATCACAGCTCGAGGGTCCCGGACCAGATGGATAATGCGGAGGTCCAGGCTGGGGTCCTTCAAAAGGGGGTAAAGAGACTCCAGCTCAAAAAAGCGCACTTCTTTTAAAACCACATGACTGTATGTGCTACAGGCTGCCTCCACCTTCTCCAACCCCTGAGCATCACATTTCTGTAAGCACTGAGTCTCATTGCTAAACTGGCCTCGTTGAGTGAGGGAACAAGCCGGAGGCGAGCACAGTGCCCGACTCTGAGTCCACATAAACAAGGAGGACACACTGTAGTTTTCTGGTAGATATGGATCCATTACTGAGAAGTCACACTGGTACAGACTCCGCATTAAATCTCTCACAGTCATTCGGAGGAGCCTGGCACCAGGTTTCTCCACCTTGGACCACACATGCCAGGCGGGCTCCATTAGATAGAAAACAGACGGGTGCTGACTGAAAACCTGACCCAGGAAGGACGAACCCGATCGCCACGATGACAGCAGCAATACGTGAACTTTGCCTTGAGGAGGAGCAGACTCACAGGGACCGAGCTGAACGTACCAGCTGCAGAACAGCATCACAGCTGCTCCCTGCAGGACCACCAGGAGTATTAAGGCGTTCAGATTAACTCTGTATCGAGGAATCATGGTGGTGGATTCCTCTTAGCTTCGACTGGAGAAGAATATCGGCCTCTTTTTGTGCTTTATGGAGAAGAATACTGTCGCTTCTGGAAAAAGAACAAGACAAAGAGAAGAAATGGAAATGCACACATTAGACTGGCAAGCAAGTTACCTAAAAACAAAACCCCTGTTTTCATCGGCAAAGTTGTTATATTCATGGTTCTTCAAGTTGTTAAAATGTGAGAGTGGTGTGTTCATTACTATCTAGTTGAGAAAAACACCACATGCCTAGATTAATCAAAAGTTTATCAATGTAGCATGAAGGACCCATTCTTTCATGACCCTTCTTCTTTTAAGACTGAAAGAAAACATGAATTTTGTTCTTTTGACTGACATCTTTAAAATGAGCTACAGATTTTCCTCAAAATCTAAATGTTTTACAACTGCAACAAAATAGAAAAAATAAAAATAACTGTTGAAAGCAGCTCAAAACAGGACAAACTATTTCAGTTAACAATGAATGTTGATAACTCGTTTTATGATCAACTGATTTCATAAAAACGAGCTTAAAGTTGTTTAAACATTTTCTACCATCCAGATAACACACCTTATCTAGCCTGGGATCAATCTGTTGCGTTATGCACATGCACTTCAGTGTCTTTGCAAAACCGTGCAACACATGTGGAAATTCCCAACAGTTATATATGAATACATTTTTTCCAAACAACGTAAATTTGAATTCATATATCTATTTGCTTTCCTCACTTTTTCCTTTCCTGGCACCATAAAATGTGTCATTTTCTCTTCTCTGTTGAGCTGTCATCTCGCAGCTACATTTATCTTGTGTTTTTTAATAATTAAAGATAATTTAAAATCCAATGAAATTGATGCAACTATAGATATTCTTACAAAGTACAGTATTGTGTTGCTGATATTTGGATGGGGATCTCTGTAAAAAATTCCAGGTCAGGTGGAAACCTTTTAAAACCAGGTTAGCGTGAATGACAGGAGAACAAACAGCAACGTCACTTACAGTAACTGTAACTGGGCCTAGATATTAATCTCAGGGAAGGAATCCAAGGCACAGGTGGTTTTACGTGCAATGTTTTAATTTCTAGTAAGTGAAAACAGCAAGCAGTTTTCATTCAAAACATGAGACTGATCATTAAATTCATGCAAAACCACCCAGGACATATCAAACGTTTTATATTTGTTCATTTCAAATACCAACATGGGTCTTACTGAGCATTAAACATGACAAAATAAATAAAAATAAAAGTAACTTGCAAGCTTTCAGATGAAACTAATGCATTAATTTGCAACGTTTACCTGCTTGTCATTTATGTGTAGAAACATTTACACATGTTCTGCTCAGATTTATTTTTCTGGTTACCAGAAGAAATACATGCACGATGCTCCGGTGACCAGGTCATCCAGAACAGAGCTGCTCGTTGCCTTTCAGCTTCTCGGTGTGCTCCTCACATAAAATTTGACTTTACAGATTGAAATACAAGAGGCTGACACATGTGTTCAGCTCTAGTTTGACTGAAGAGAACTGAATTATTTATTCCAAAGTAATGATGGCATTTAAAACATAAAAAAAGTGTTCACTAGCATGAACACAGAGCTTTTTGTTCAGTCGCATATTTTTTGTGAGGCAGGGCTGGATACGTGTTTGTGAAAGTCCGTAAGGCAAACTGAATAAAGACAGCATTGTAGCACCTGAATAAAGTTGTTGTGTTTCAGTTAGTCAGCAACAACAGCGTGCCCTCAGGGGAGATTTGACCTATGATTTGTTGGCTGTTCATTTTATTCACATTTTTCATCAATGTGATTTATTCTATTTAAGGAGACTTTCACAAAAGATATGTTAACATAAATACAAACATATGAAATTAAAAAGTACTAACTGCAAGGTCATAAAGATCTGTCAAAATAAAAAAATTACAAAGAAACTAAATCTGCAGTTTTTTCCAAAAACACAAAGGGACTTGTTTGACTCTGCCATATTTGTTTACCTACACAAAGGCAGCTTTAATGAAGGTCAGTCATGTGACTAAAGCTTCTACGTGGTTTAAGGCAGATGCCGCTCAGTGCTTTGTTTACATTGAGTGCATACCCACATTTCAGATTGTCCACATTCATATAAACATACAGAAAACTGCTACAGTAAACTCAAACTGCACAATTTGATGTAGTTCAGAGCAGCCTTCATTATGTTTTATTTTATAGTTTGTGCCTTTAAATGTTAATTCATCACATTTATACAATAAATGTAACACTTAATGCCACTTATTTGTACTTTATGTTGAAAAAGGTTGAGCTTTTTGTCTAAACGCTCTGTTTTAATTATCCTGCTTATAGAAAAATACTATTTTATGACAGCTAATCTGTTATTTCTATCAGTTTTTGAAGGTGAAACAAACTCCAGATTTATCGTAACATCAATCTGGATACCCAACACAGGGGCCCTGAGCACAAAAAGACTTTCTAATTGAGAGAAAAATGTTTGATGTAATTTCAGAACATTTATCCAGTCAGAGTAAAAAAAGAAGCCGTTTCCAGCTTGGATGTCAGAGTAAATATGTTTGACATTAGTTTGACAAAACACACCATATTGAAAGGCCAGTGTTCCAGATGGAAGGGGACAAAACAAATATTATTTATACAGATTCAAGATCATTTTTTCAATACCTAAAACAACTGCAGCTGACCCTTCTTTTCATAAAAGTGACAAAGTAGGCATTTTATCAGAGAACAGCAATTAAGTCTGTCACAGTAATAAATATCAATAACAATCATTAGTCAAACTACACATTGGAAAAGTTTAAGTGACTTTGGCGATAAGCGATTTGTGTCTAAAATATCAATACTGGGTTGGATGAAATGGATTCTGATCCGATCAGCTTACTTAATTATTAATTATTATTATTATCTTATTACTGTTTTTCTTTACAATTTATATTTTTGTTGGATGCAACTGGGACCCTGTGAACCAATTTCGTTCCACCACATGTACCACATGTGGTGCGAATGACAATAAAGAAACCTTGACCTTGACTTAATGGTGATGTTGGATTTTATGATTAATAGGCTGCCATGGTGAACAGAGGCCTTGAAAGGTACCAACCCTGATATGTTGCAACTAAGCAAGCTGGACAATGCAGACATGCCCAATTATGTATTCATTAGTTGTTTTATTTTTGGTTTTTAACTTTAAGTTGCTCTGAGACGCTCCTTGTCACGTTTACAAGCATCTCTGCAAGACGTCTGGGAAACATTAATAGAAAATGAGTCATGTCGGAATGACCAAATGGCGTCACTTTAACAGTTATTAAAGTCAACATTACACAACTTATGTCTGAAAAAACCAGGAGGAAATAATCCTTTTAATTTCCTTATTTTGAATAGAAAAATGTGTTCAAAATACAAAATGTTCAATATACAAATCACCTGAATAAGAAGGCCTACACTAAGTACTGGTTTGAAAAACTGGTATTGGTGCAGTACCCTTGTTTTTACAAGAGATCACAGGCTTGTTGATCCAATGGTCATCTTTCTCTAATTTATCTGAGCTCATTTTTACACATTTATCTTAGAAACAGCAAAACTAAAACTCCATAAGCTCTATGATGTATACAGGTTCATTAAGGCTGTTGGTCACCTCAGATACTTGTAATACCTCTGAGTCTTTCTGTCCAGGGTTTATTATCACCAGTGGTAGACCATCCATAACGGCAGGTGGGGCAGAGCCCTGAATAAAAAAAATAAATAAAAAAATTTAAAAATAAAAAAAAGAAGCTATTCGTCACAAAATAAGTTCCTCCTAATAAATAATGTAAATGACTTGTTTACTGAGCTTGATACACTGTATTTTGTTCTGTGTATTTTTCAACTATTTAGACAATTATAAGTAGAATTTATATTATTTTTTAGTGATTCATCCTCAGTTTTGTACTTATTTCGTTATAGGGCAGTACCGTTCCAACAACCCATGTTCTTCAAGCGGATATTTACGTGCCACCAGTGATCCAAACAGACAGGTCCAATAGTTTTATTTGGGTTGTCTGGTTTTCTGCCCTGTGGACACATTCAGCTGGTTTTAGTATATTGATGCCTCTACCTAGACCTGACTAGAGCTCAAACCCAGAAATAGCTGCAGTGAAACCTGCTGAGACCAACAGTGGAGATATTTTATTTTTAAATCTACTTGGAGCAAACAGATGGGACCAGAACAGAGGAAAGTCAAAGAACAGGAACTTTTTGCTAACATGGTAGGATGTTATTTAAACAATTTTGTTGCCTAAATAACTTTAAAGAGTCAACCCAATCTAAGATGGCCACCGCTTAATGCATTTTACAGATACTGAGCAAAAATCTGATGTGGTAATAGCTGAGAGTCATTCACAATACATACTCAAAGAACCAACACTACATGAAAAATATTGCATTTTTACATGAGGTTATATACATAACATTGTTATAAGGTTTAACAAAAATACTCAAATATTTCTCAGCATAATTTGAGCTCAGTCTAAATCTCTGGCATGTAACACCACATTTTCTATACACTCTTATTTTATCATACGTTTCAATTTGTTATTTCATATTAAATATTTTTTATTAGTTAGCTGTAGTACAAACACAGCAGTGGAGGGGGATAAATGCCATGTCACTAATAATAATAAATAAATAAAAACTTGTAAATGTGCCAGGTTTTTTTTTTCCCCCCCTGACATTATTTGCATATTTCTTCCAACAAAGAACAGATATATATATTACCCAATTAAACCGTGTTTTTATCTCTAGCCTACGTCTACAACAATCTGGCCTCAATTCAAATGTTTCTAAGGATATGAAAAAATAAGTTAATATGTAGATGCATGTCTTTACTCCCCCATTATCCCAAGTTTTTGCTGAATGTGTAGTTTCCTAAACTAAAAAACAAACAAACAATATTTTTATGTCCTAGTTAAATGGTAATCCTTCAAAATACAGTTATTTTATTAGAAATGTTAGTTTTGTTCTTACATGTCATAAAACAATTTAATAGTTTCAAAATTCCCTTTTTTTCTCCATGTCAGAGCACTACCATAGGGCTTTTCCTTTATCCCCTTGACTTTCAATATTATTTTATGTACAGTAATTAGTTTTATGAAGTCCAAAACTAATACAATTTTGTGTGTTCTCAAATTTAAGTGTGTCTAAAGTATAAATCCTCAAATTACCACTTTTAATTATCAGCTGGTCATAACTTCATCTATGAATAGTTAATTACTTACTACCCGTGTAGCAGAATATTTCTTAGACAAAATATAAACAGATACAAAAATGCACTTCTAAGAAGGTCACAGAATCTGCGGGGTGACAAAGTTGGGTACAACACCCGTGTTATCTCTACACGCCGGACATCCCTTAAAATCTGATAAAATTGGACTTAAGAAACGCCCTGTCCTTTCCTATGGGGTGAAATATTAACGAGAATAAACTTTGTGTTTCCTTTAAGTCCATTTCTGTGTAAGGCATCCAGAATTTCGAAGGCTTAAGTCACGTCGCTTTAGCTACGTCCAAAAAAAAAAGGTCCCGACTTAAACGGGGTAAAAAGAGTCCAGCGGGCAGTTTAGTCGTTTTATTTCTCTTCATTTGATATCTAATAATTAGAAACGTGTACTTTAACTTGCCTAACGGTGCTGCCTTCCCTCGGTGTCGGTGCGCAGTGTCTCCGTGTCCCCACACCCCCCGCCCGCTGCGCCACCTCGGTGTACCCCTCTGCTCCGCGCCGCTTCGGCTCCGGAGCTCCGAGTCCGAGACGTGTCCAGCAGGATTCAGGGTTGTGGGTGAACTGGTGGGAGGCTGCAGGTCAGAGGCCGGTGGGCGGGGATGAAACGCGCAGGAGGCGGGACCAGACGCGTCTCTCTCATCCAGCGCGCACGTGTTGCGATGAAATCTGCTGAGTCAGAGATCCTGATCACAAATTAATCTTGTATATAGAACATTAGTGTACATTTATGTTAATAATATATTTTAATATATATTTAATGTATCTGTCTTATGTAGGGGTTCAACAGTCCTGGATCAAATGGTTTTAACTGGTGAGAGAGAGGTCTGGACTGCAGGTACAGTTCACCTGGACTCGCTGCTGGTCGCAGTAGTTTAGCACTGGCTTGCTGGAATATGTAAGTGCTTCCCTACATCTGTACATTGTTATAAAGCCTGTGTATTATGTTCTGCAGATGTGTACGATGTCTATGCCAGAGGCACAAATGCACCCCCATACCATCAGAGAGGCAGGCTTTTAAACTGTGTGCCAATAACTGTCTGGATGATCCCTCTTTAGTATGAAGGACACAACAGCTGCAGTTTCCAAGAAGAACTTCAAATCTTGGCGGATTTAAATGTTGTAAGTATGTCCATAAATCACTGAACAGCTCTGCACCCCACTCTCTCACTGATCTGCTGCAGCCATCCCACCGCGTTCCCTGATGTCAGCGGACGATTTGCTTCTCACAGTTCCAGGAACCCGTCTTAAGCGCAGAGGTGACAGGGCCTTTTCTGTTGCAGGCGCAAGGCTTTGGAACGAGTTACCTCTGCTTGTCAGGCAGGCCCCCTCCCTCAGATTTTAAATCCCGTTTAAAAGCCCATTCTATTCCCTGTCTTTCAACACTGTATGGCTTGTGTTGAACCTGTACGCATCACATTGTGTTAGTCATTATGCTATTATTTTGTTTCTATATTTTGAATTTACGTTATGTTATTTGTATGTTGCTGTGTGCTTTGCCAGTTTGTTTCTGTACAGCACTTTGGTTGGCCCTGTCACTGTTTAAAGTGCTTTATAAATAAAATGGTATGGTATGGTATTTAAAGTTTATATTGTGAAGATGGTTCTCCTGTGAACTGAGCTGTAGAGCTCCATAAAGGGCTGTGTTTGCTCACCTGTTTTGATAAAATCATGTTATATTTATTTAATTTTGGGATGATAGCAGGTTTACAACATTCATCTGTACTGTGCAATGCACTTCTGCCAAAAGGCATAGTACAGTATTTCCACTCAAAGCTCATATATATATACAGTATATATATTTCTTCTCATCCATCCATGTTAAGGCAAATTGTAACTAAAGACACTTTTAAATGAGTACAAGACTTGGTACAGATACCAGACTGGACCAGTACTGGTCATGTGGTTCTTGCTGTGTAAAGTAATACAGGATTGAAATAAAAGGATGCACCTGGTTCCTGTGTGATAAGGACTCATATCCTGTTTGCTTCTCAGCATCCATATCCAAAGCTTTCTGGGCTGTTTTAAAAGGAGACAGCTGGGGTGACTTTACCCTCAAGCACAGATCTGGAATTAGTTTGAAACAGTGTTGTGTAAAAAAACAAAAAAACAATGCTCGGTCATTGAGTTTGAGTTTTTTTGTCTTGAACTTTTTTCAATCAATAGATACTCTGTGGGATGGCACCAACTTCAGGCATATTGCTTTTTATTGCCTCTGTAAAACTAAAACTGCAGTTGGGCTTAACCTATAAAGTTTTGTACAGAAGTTTTACAGTTGTAAAGAAATTAAACTTTGCAGACTGAGGTCATCTTCAGTGCCAGTAGTAGCATTATTATTATTATTATTATTATTATTATTATTATTATTATTATTATTATTATTATTTTCATTTACCCTTTACTTATACAGGTAGTCTCATTGAGCCACGAGAACTCATTTTCAAGAGAGACCCGTTTAGGGAGCAGATGGTGGGGGTTAAGGGCCTTGCTCAGGGGCCCAGAGTGGGGCGAATGAGGGTGGAGACAGGTGTGGATGTTTCACCTTTTTCCACCCACATTTTTTTGGGGCTTGAACCGACGATCTTCCCATCACAGGCCCACTGTCTCTAACCACTGTGCCACCACTTCCCAAAGGATGTGTCAGAAGTTGGACTATATTTTGTCTACATATCTGTTAATTCTTCCGAATTAGAGACATTTTTGTGTTGGCAAATTTTGATTAGCTGCAGTGACCATCTTGAATTTGATTTACTTCAAATGGTAATCAACTGGGGATCATTTGGTTACTCTTCGAATGGTTCATGAAAATCTCAAGTCGTTCATGGGAAAGGTTTTTAAAAGCAAATCTTGTGCAAACAGTTGGTGATTTGTGTATAAATTAGCCATGATGCCTGCCCTCCATCCATCCATCATCTTTTACCTGTTACTTCCTTTTCAGGTCATGGGGGTCACTGGCACCCATGTCCAGCTATCACTGTACGATAGGTGGGGGACACCCTGGACAGACCTCCAGTCCATGACAGGGCCACACAGAGACAAACGAGACAAGCAACCATTCACTCTCTCACTCACACTTAGGAACAATTCAGAGTTGCCATGAAAGGAAACTGGAGTACCCGGAGAAAATCCATGCATGCACGGACAGAACATGAATTTTCCACCCAGAAAGGTCCCGAGACGGGATTTGAACTGGCGACCTTCTTGCCGAGAGGAAACAGCTCTACCAACTGAGCCACCATGCTACCCAGTGGTGACTCCATTACTATAAAACATCATTTTAGCTCTGTATCTGTAAAACTGATGGAGTGGAAGCCATTCTTGTGCTTACTAAAGTTGCCTGCTATGATGGCTATCTTAAGTGGGGTTGACTCCAAAACTTTTTTAGTTGTAGAAGTGAATCCAATGATAGCTTTCTGAGAGTTTCACTAGAATCTGTCCACTGGTTCATGAGATATTTTGCAAACACCACAAACACGCGTAGACAAGCCCAAAAACATCCTTCTTGCTTTTGGCAATGAGCAAAGAAACTGAAAAGAAACAAACAAGTAGAAGTTGTGGGCAGGTGTGATGCAAGGGAGAAGAGACAAGAATAACAACAGGGACGGGAAATAAGATGAGGTGAGAGAAGCTGAAGAGAAAAGGGGGTGAGAAAAGATGAAAGGTGATGAGAGTGAAAATTAGGAGGACTGGGAAAAGAGGGGAAAGGGAGGAGGAACAAGGATAGAAGACTCCAGAAGACATGTGAAGAAGATAAAAAAAAGGGAAGGGAAAATTGAGATGCAATGACAAAACACAAATTTAGGAGGAAAGGAAAGGGGTGGGGATATGAGAAAGATGCACAAGAACATACTGTACTCTTCGTAAAATGTCAGTCAATCATGGGGTTAGCTTAGCGTTCTGTGTATTCGTCTTATCTCCCTTGACAGAGTCGACAGTTTGTGTTTGCTCAGACAGCAGATCAGGAGGCCAACATTAAGAGAGTATTGACTCCATCCAAGTGCCTAAATAAACACATATCTGCATCAAACGCCTGTCAGCTCTCCAGAGTCTGAAGGGGTGCTGCTGGAACAGCTGAATGAAGTGTGAGATTTGCTTTTTCTGATGGAAATGATCATAGTTTTTTTTTTTTTTTCCTGTACTGTATTTGCTAAGTTGATTACTTGTGACAATACTTAAACACTTGCAAAGGTGAAAATACAGGTAGTCCCCGGTTTCTGGCCGAGATCCGTTCTTCCGGCCCGGCCGGAAACCGATTTAGACTTAAACCGGAACTGCTCGCCGTGGCGGCCGTAA
>JARVLU010000002.1:11770637-11786121 GCA_031762415.1 Simpsonichthys santanae | reverse complement strand
TCTGTCTGTCTGTCTGTCTGTCTGTCTGTCTGTCTGTCTGTCTGTCTGTCTGTCTGTCTGTCTGTCTGTCTGTCTTTTTCTTTTCTTTTTGGACATTCCAGCAGCAAACATGTTGATTGGCTGATTCATAAATCATATATAAAATAAAGTTTTTCAGTAGCACAGTTGAAGCAAACAAGGTGATTTGTGAAAAGGATTTGGCCGTAGTTCAAATCAATTTAAACAATGTAAGCATTCAACGCCATGCCTGTACTGTAGATCTTCAAAGAGAACATGAGTTCAGAGAATTACAGTAGTTTATATAATGTAGTTTAATTCTGACTGGATTGACGAGCTAAGGAATAGTTAGCAGTACCAACACTAAAATGGATTATTGCCATCTTCACACAACTCAAATCATCCAATTTCAAAAGCAAAGCAGCAGCACTTCCAGCAGGAATATTGTATTAATTATGATAGAATAACCATGTTATGTGAAACAGTCTATGTAAAAGTGTGTTATACCTGCTGTTACTGCTGTGAAATGTTGGGGATTGGAGCTATTTTAAGACAGCAGCACGTTGCTTTTGACCACATTTGAGCTAGCTGTTAGCTCATCAGACTTTTCAGAAATAAATTCAATTTCCTCAAACTGCGTTTGTTCAGAAGGCTATCTACAACAGGTAATGTAAACATTTCTCTAAAAACCATTTGAGTCACCATGAATGTGTCCTGATCAAACTGACAAAAGCATAGACAGCCTTCATTTTCGTTATCATTTTTACCTAAACTCTTTTCTACTTCATCGCCCCCATTATCCTGTCTGTGGCTGTAAAATAAATGTCATACCTCTCCTGGGACATTTGATCGCAAGCAAGACAAAACAACAGGAAAAACACGCAGATTCAACATCCACTAAAATGTAAAATGTATACATACAATATCTCCTTCAGGCTGTAGGTCCCGCTCCTTTCAGAGCAGGGTTTCCTTCTCCATTTTGCTCTGTTTCGTGTATTGTCTGTTGTGAGATGGAGTATACTGTATTCATATCCTGCTGGATCATACACATCCACCTCTTCTTCTGCCATCCTCTGCTTTGTTAACTGAAAACTTCTGCGTTTAATAGCCTTTTTACCTAGTTGTCATCTTCCTTTCACTGCACATGCCCATCTCATTCTTGATTTCTATACCTTTTCTTTGATGCAAACCAGGCAAGAGTTTTTCTGATATCGTCATTTTGCCATCAATACTTGAGGGATACTCCAAGAGTCTCACATATCATTCACATTTCTGTTCTTTCCAGAAGTTCATCTTCCTTTATCTTTAATGTCTCAACTCCACAAAGCAAGACTGGGCAACCATTATCTTGTCCACTTTCCCTTTAATATGAATCAGCATCCTTTTGTCGCAAAGAACTCCTGTCAACACCTTTTATTTTAGCCACGCCTCACCAATTCTTCATTTAGCATCTTCTTCACAGCTTCATTTGGCATTTATCACCAATCCCAGATACCGGTACTTGAACATTTTTGACCTGCTTTGTTACTTTTTTTAATTTTATTTACCCTTTATTTATCCAGGTTAGTCTCATTGAGCCACAATAACTCATTTTCAAGAGAGACCTGTTTAGGGAACAGATGGTGGGGGTTAAGGGCCTTGCTCAGGGGCCCAGAGTGGGGCGAATGAGGGTGGAGACAGGTGTGGGTGTTTCACCTACTAATAATAACAATAATAGTATAATAGTAATAATAATAACAGTCATAATAACCTTTATTATACCAGGTAATTGAGAACCTGTTCTAATTTACAATGACGACCTGTCAAAAGGCAGCAACTCAAGTACAAAAAAACAGTAATGATAAAAGCAAAAGACACAACACAACCTGCATAAATTAACACCTTTAAACATACTACTGTATACTCTATTAAAAGAAAGGGAGCAAAGCATTGTGAAAATACGCAGGCGTCGTAAAAATTAAAGCAAGTACAGTACTGTACAATGATCTTGTACTCGTAATGAACTTTTAAAAGAGGAGAGCAAAATAAACAAATTGAGCTTTAAGTTATCCTGATGCGTGCTCAATAAGGTAGAAAAATCTAAAAAAGTTAAGTCTGGTCCTCTGAACATTCCATAAACAAAACAAAAAATAAATAAATAAATAAAATAAAAGAAATGTTTCGTCTTTCATCTACAAAGTAAAAGACTTCTTCAGTCTGAGGTGCTGTATTCACCTCAGTCTTATAAATATAGCACCTTCTCTCCAATTGCTCACATGATCAAGAAGGACCATCAGCCAATTAACGATGGATCCAGAGGACCAGTCTTAACTTTTTTAGATGAGCTTTAAGGTCTGTTGCAGATATGTTTCATCTGCAACAGAGGACCGAAAAGAGGAGCGACCAAAAGAGGTACAGTACATACTTTAGGTGTGGGGATATTGATGAGGTTACTAGAACACAAACTGTCATTTGGTTTGTGGACAGTAAGAAGTGACTGTAGTTAACAGTTTTTCCATTGAGGGTTTTGTAAATGAACAGAAACCGATGGATTTTTCTGCGAGAGTGAAGAGATGGCCAGTCTGTCAGTTTATTACAGACCACAGTGGTGTGTGTATTAAATGAAGCTCCAGTACAAACCAGATATATTTAATACTTTTCATGTAACTGGGACCCTGTTTACACAATTTCGTTCCACCACATGTGGTGCATATGACAAATAAAAACCTTGAATAACAGCGTTAATGTGAAGGAGTTGAGGCAGACCTCTCACTTTAATCCATATCAGAAGCATCGTCCTCTTGAGAAGCTGTTTGGCAGAGTGTGTGAGAGATGTACAAAGTATTTATTGCAGGATTTGACCCTTGTAATTACAGTATGTTTTATTTTATTTTATTTGATGTAACATCATACTCATCCATTGAGCTTTTTTTTTTTCTTCTTTATTTTTCTGCGTCGTGAGGAGCTGGTGCTGATCTCCAGGTTTCCTTGTGTGAAAGGTGTGGGATGACCTGGACAGGTCGCAAATCCTTCACAAGTGTACATAGAGTCCAACAAGGTTAACAGACCTACACTATCACTCACACCTAGGGACAACTCAGTTACCAATTAATCCAGCATGCATGCTTTTGGTTTGCAGAAGGAAACTGGAGTACCCGGAGAAAACTCATGCATGCATGGGGAGAACATTCACACAGAAAGACCCAGGCCCAGCTTCAAACCATCTGGAGAAGCATCATCCTTTATCAACCCCATTTTATAAAACTTCCAGGTGATGTTTAGGTGTACGTTCCTGAGTATGTTCGTTTGAGTTTTTACGGCTTGTTTTAATTTGGTCTGTGGGTTAAAGTTCCTCCCTCTCATCTTCATGGTTCTGTTAGAACTTGTCTTGATTTGATTTTGTTTAATCCATCCATTATCTTTACCCGCTTCTTCCTTTATGGGTTGAGGAGATCAGCTCTGTCTTTATGCTCAGTCAGTCTTTCCCTCGTTTGCATCCTGTTTTACTTTATAGTTTTTTCTTCTTTCTGGACTTCAGTTCACATCTGGTTTCTATCACCAATCATCTCACCTGTCCTCATTAGTTCTCCGCTCCTCAGTATAATTAATTGTTTTCTTAACATGCTTTATGTTTTTGTGCTTTGGTCATGACAGTACTGTATTAAGACGTTTGGATCCTGGACTTGCCATCAAGCGTGAATTTGACTCCTCCTCCTGCAACAACACCCAGTGACCTGAAATGCTAAGATGCAAATGAGAAATACTTTTGATAAAGCAAATGCTTCGACTCATAAATGTAACAGAGTACAGTACTCTCTTTCAGGTGTGATAGTCCAGGAAGCTCCTTACATCCAAATGGGTGGTGAAGGTTATGCACCGTGTCAACAAGTTCTACATTTTTTTGGCCAGCCACCAAATGTTCTTGAGGCATTCCTTAAACTCATTTGACCTATATTCTATTGAGATTTTGTGGGTTTTCAATAAGATTTGTAGATAAGAAACAGCACGCCTCTTTGAAAAGCATTTTAAAGGATGATTTTGATGGATGTGGTTGATACCCTAACCCCAAAGACTCAAATACATATAGATGCACAAGGAAAAAGTTCTTAAAAAAACTAACATTCATTTGTCTGGAGAAATTCATTTGAACATGAAATGTAAGTAAAACAGAATGATCAGATCTTGTCTTCATGTTTAATTTACACAGAATAAATGAGGCCTTCTAAAGAGGACACATAAAAACACCAACATTAATATTTGAAGAGTTATTTGCTGAATTGGGTGTGACTCGTCATACTTTCTGGTACACATTAGGAGTGAGACATTTCAATGAGCTAATTCTGTGGTTCTAGGCCAGATGAACACACCCATCAAAAACAAAATTATATTTGCAAATATCCAAAAGTCACATGTATTCCCTCCCACTGACTCACTGGTACAGTGAGGATAACCAAACTTCGATCAAAAGAACAATTTGTTGTTTTTAAACCGCAGAATCGCTTTTCTTCAATTTTCAGACACATTCAAATTTTTATCTAATCCTAAACTAATTTTATGTTAGCTATTTTTTATTTTATTTTAAACTCATATTACCATAATAAATAGTATTTTTCAAAACAAAGAGACCTTTTTGTAATGATCGGAGGAAAAAGTTGGCACTGGTAGCATCACATTTTAATCAGGCTAAAAATAATTATGCAATTATAAGCCAATTAATATGGGAAAGTGGCAAATCTATCAATTAAATAAACAACACAATAAAATAAGCAAAGGCTAAAATAGTCATAAAAGTAAACAAAGACTGGGTTGGTGTTATTTAAAAAATACTTTTATGTTTAATTTTTTTTATTTCTATGTTATAAATTTGAATTTTGTTTAAAAAGTGACTTGGAACTTGTCCAAGGTGAAAAATAACCTTTTGATAAATTTATTTAAATACAAAAATGCTCATAACATGTAACCAGTAATGGTAAAATAAACCAATAAACTAAACCAGACTTATAGATTTGCCCTATAATTTAGCTATTACTGTATTTTAAAATGACTCATTCTCGACAAAGTGTGATTGACAGATTTAAAAAAAAAATAACTCTGACATGGTTATAAGGAGAACACACAAGGCTAAAATATCAAAATTAAATCAATTATTTATTTACCTTATCACACAACATGTACTATACAAATAAGAAAAAAATAGAAAATGCATTATTTGTTACAATTCAGTTGCTAGAAAAACAGCAGTAAAAGAGTAGAATTAGAAAACTAAGAGATAAAATGCCATTTTGCTGGTGATCGTTCTGCTGCAGCAAATAAGTATAGATTACTGTATAATGCAGAAAGTCCAGATGTTTTGGATGATAAAATATGGACTTTTTAATAGATGATCTAAAAAGATTTATTTTTATAATAAACGACTCACTGAAAATTGAGTTTGAGCAAAAACAGGTGAGAAATTATGTTTGTGTGATTCCAGTATTGACCTTCCTGGTGCATAAATGTGCAACAAACTTATCCTTTTATGATGTCTTGTTGTCTTTACAGTAAATAGTGTTTGTGCTGAACTTTACCAGGACTACAGACTTTTATCAGCATGCGCCTGTAGTTAAATAAATATCACAGCAGGTTTTTATACCAATGCTTGTCTTGAGCGCAGATTGAACAACCAGTTCCTTTGTGATTGGTCATAACATAACATTATGGTTTCAGATGGTTTTACTGGTGTTGCAGTAGGGCTCTCAGGCCAGAAAGTGCTGGTATTTTTATTCGTTACATTTCACTTTAACAATATGTTCCCCAGGTCTTAAAATAACACGCCTCAACCTCAAAGATCAACAAATCCAGTTTGAATTCATCATGCAGAACATTACCAACATGGCGTTAAAAGACAAACACCGCAGAGGAGCAAATTGACAAAAGGTGTAGGCTTCAGATAGTCAAAACCTAAAAGTAAAAAACATCAGGACAGGTGAGGTTTTCCAACAGGTATGGGTACGGTTGTTAGAACCTGGTTCTGGAAAACGAATCTCTGGATGCGTTCAAAGACCCACAGGAAGATAAGGAGGATGCTGACGTACTGTATCCAGGCAAACTTAATAGTTTCCCAGAAGCCGGGACGATAAGTGGAGGGAGACGGTTAAGGCTGAAATGCTCAAGAAGCTGTTTATAACAGTTATTGTTTATGAGCTTTGATTAGAATCTAAAGAAAACTAAAGTTGAGTAGGTGTCAAATGACAAACACTTGTACAAAATATGACATAAAACACACATTTACTGGCTGTTGTGCAAAGGAAAAAATGAAATCAATGTCTTAAAATTTCAAATAATATATCCATTAGTAACATTCAGACAGGCAGGTTTTGCTTCAGTCTTTGAAGTCTTGGACTCCTGGCCAAAATCAAAGTAACTACCTGTACGTGATCCACAGTCCAACAAAGTGTTTATTGGGAATATTTTTCTGAAATTAGTCATCTTTCCTGCATCAAATCAATAAATAAATTAGAGGTGTTTGAAGGGCAGGCTTCATTAAATATCAGAAATTTTACATATTTTTAGAGACTGCCATTGATGACTTTGTTGCCTCCAGTACTTTTTTAATGGTGGCACTTAGTCCTTTCCAACGCTAAACAAGTTTCTAAATAAATAAAATATATTTTCATCCATCCATAAACTTTAATGTAGCCCAAACGAAAAAGTTCACCACACAAAATATGCATCAAAATAAGCAGTTTGTTTTTTTGGCGTTTTGAATTACCAAGGTGATGTGATTCACCAAAAGTATCTTCTAAATTCCCACAGGGTTACAACAAGAATGTTTTAAATCCAATTTACATGGTTTTCTTTTTTAAATATGAGCGTGCTTTGTGTTGTATGTGCCCATATAATGACAGAATTTGTTCTCTGAGAAATATTCAGCTGGAGCATCAGATAGCAGCTGGGTAATATGTGTCTTCCTCAAGAACATCACGACATATAGGCATGGCAGGGAATTGAACCTGTGACTGTTCAGTTCCAAGTCAGCTGCTCTACCACTGCTCCACTGCTGTCCATATCTCATGAAATACTGGATGGAAATTATTGAAACTCTCATAATGTAATAATTTGAGGTTCCTCCAATACTAATGAGTCATTTTGGATCAACAAGATTTAAAATTACCACAGCTAACTTAACTAACTCAAAAATGACTATAACGCAGTAAATTTTAGAGAACTTGAGCTACAGTTTGGTGAAGTAAGTGGACGATGGCGATCTCTAGCATGTCACAATTCAGCATCGTATTAAATAAATATTTGTGTGTGTACTTTGTGTTTACACAGACAAACTCCTATCCTGCACTTGTTAAAGGATATCTGATGACCTCCATCGGATAACGGATTTCAGCGTTCAGCTCAAAGGGAGAACCAGAAGCTCGTCCCACTGTCCAGACTGGCATCGGACAGGACAGGACTGTTGTTACTAACACAGAAAAAAAAAAAAAAAGGAAAATATATTAATTCAAAATCCAGTACAATAAATATATAAACAAAATGAGTTAATCTGTAAGCTTACAGTTCCTCTCCTGGTAACTCCTGATAATGTTGTTGAGGTCGTACGTACTCGCGAAGGGGCTGGAACCATCGATTACAGACACCTGGTTATCAAAACAAGAAACTATATGAAACGTGAACTCTTTTCAGATCCTGCAGTTCTGTATTTGTATTGTGATAATAATGAGAGCCAGAGAGGGGAAGTTAAACAAAACTGATTGTGGGCAAGATTATACAAAAACTTAGTCTTTTATTTGGTCAAGTTTTATGATCTCAGGTACAACATAGAGACAAAACATGGATACCTTCACCAGCATTGGATGAACAGACATACAGTATGTTAACTTCTCTAAAATGCATTATTATATTATATTTGTCTAAACTACGACTTCCCTCTCCTACATGGTTTTTTAATTCCGTCTCACATTTAATCTCCTCTCAGTCATAAATTTCTGGTGAATTCTGTTTAGTCTGTTATATTCCTCTTCTGCTTTGCCTGTGTAAAGTGGATAACAAAATACCTCGGTTGTTGTGCTGAAATTTGCATGTACAAATAAAAAAGGGGCAGCACGATGTGTTCTCACATTGTAAACGTTGTACAATCCCCGGTGAGGCAGAGGAGTCTTCTGCTGCAGTCTCAGGTCTCCACTAATGAACAGCTTGGCTCCAGGAACAGGAGAGGAGTGCTGCACCAAAGCCAGGCTCTGCATCACTACTGTGGACATCCGCTGGCAAAAGAAAAGCTCCCCTTTAGCTGAAATGGTCACTGTAGCAGCAATGTTTCACTGACTTCACTTAAGATGCAAATGTCAGTGATAAACATTAGACATAGAAAACGGCAACTGGAGGAACACATACAAAGAGCTGGTAGCTGAAGGTGAGCAGCAGCTGAACGCTGTAAACTTGTTCATCAGGTTTCAGAGGAAGCTGCAGCTGGAAGATCAACAGGTCCAACTTCCCATCCATGTTCAGATCCTCCTCTCTCACCTGTAGAGTGTGTGCACAGGAAAATGTAACAATTTAGTTAGTTCAAAAGTTATCATATGGTCATAGTGATACAGTAATCATAAAGAGAACAGTTGCAGTATGTACATCTGAGTATGACCAAATTAACACAGGTTTGAAAATCCTCCTTGATTTAATTATGGAGAATTCCTACTTTATGTTTCTGCTTTCCCAAACATTTTGCAATAAATTTCTTTTATTTCTGTGTTTTTTTTTTTTAACCCTGCAGATGGTTTTATGGTTTAATTCGTTTAATCTTTGTTTAATTTCTACCAGAAATTATGCAGTCGAGATTCCCACATTTGGGGAATTTGCAGGGGTTATCAAAACCAGAATGCACTGGATGAGCCTCACCCTGCGTTGACCACCTTCATGATGATGGCATCTACCTGCCAGGTAAGTATTTAAAAATTATTTTTTAAATCATCCAGAGGACCGGACTTAACTTTGTTAGAGTCCTTGAACTTTCTTCAAGGAAGAGAAATGCATGAAATGTTTTCTTACTGAGATAGTGGGGATCCGTAAATTAGCTCCAAGCATGTTGTTAAGGTGAGGGAATGTGCCCCAGGCGACATAATGTCCTTGAGTACTGGTCGCTGCCACCAGCAGGGTCTGGTACTGGAATCTCACAACTGGCTGTTCTTCATAAGTGCTTTGTTTTATCCAGAAGCCTGAAACAAAAGTAACTTAAGTCAGTATGCATGTTGGCTCATTAAAACAGAGTGTGCTAAAAATAAGGTGTTATAAAATTTATTTATTTTTGAGAAAAAGCAAAGTACAGTACTGTATTTGGTGTCAACTCATGAATATTTATTGTAGTAAGAAAGCTTACTTGCAAATTTTATTGTCAACTGATAGACAACTTTTGAACATTTATTTGGGGTTGTGGGAATAATGACCATGCTCTGTCAACATTTTTCAACATTTTACGCACTGCAACAAGCCAGTCAGTGCCAACATTAAACACTTATCAGCTGGATTTTTGATTTCTGTAGCTGCAGAATTGCAGTATTTGTCCAACACATGGACACAATTTAGTCAAAGCTTTCTGTTTCACAAGATAATGACTTAAATTATTATTACAGTATTAGACTTATTTTTACACACAATTTTGGATTTGTCTGAAGTCATTTTAATTTTATTTAGTGTGTAATTTGGGTGTAAAATGCCTTCAATGTGTTTCTGTTTGAAACTATACAAAGTTTACAAGTCATTTTATTACTTTTAACATATCCTGTGAATGAAGAAACTTTAAAACAATTCACCTCAAAATACCTAAAATAATAGTGGCTTTGAGAAAAAGCAGGAATTGTTAAGTAATATGTAACATCTGTGAAGTTTCTTATTCAGAGGCAGAAACATATTTTGGTGTTTTAGCGTTGTTGATACTAACCTTGGCTCCTGTAAGCAACCAGCAGAGGTGCGATGTATGTCAGGCATAAAACAACAACCAGGAACAAAGTGGCCTTTGTACACACACTCGTTTTGTACCGAATCTCAGCCGGGTGAGAGTACACTTCGTAAAAGGCCATAAGTACAGCCAGGGACAAAAAGAGCGCTTTTTAGCTTAGCGCTAACGCTAACAAAAAACGTAGGTGAAATTTCACTGACAAAGGAGCAGTGCAAACAAGAAATAGCCTCTATGTTATGTGATGTCCATCTAAATGCTTACAGCGCAATAAAATCACCCCACAATGCGAACAAGTTACGTTTTACGATGCTACTTTTGTTAGCTTCTGTGTTAGCTGTTTGTTAGCTTCGACGCCATGTTCAGCGTCTCACGGTCACCATGACAACCAATGTTAGCTTTCAGGCTGCGTTCAATGTCTGTTAAGCAAGGAACTGAGATCCTTACCGGTTTATCTCCGTGTTTTGTATGAGCATGTGTATTGGTTTGTGTCTCTTTGCAGACCTTTTAGTCAGTCAGTAAGCAGAAGTCCCTGAAATTCTGTACTTTTTGTCCAAAGTTTCAAATGTCGATGTAATTAATGTCTTTGTGGTTCTTTTTCTATACAGTAGTGTTGAGCCATGCATCTGTGGAGAGATACAATTTTTTGCTTTTTGAACCCGTCCATCGGACCAGACTCAACTTTTTTTTAGATTTTTCTACCTGGAAAATTGAGCATGCATCAGGATATCTATGGAGAGAGTTTCTTACAGGTCTGAACATTCGTCACTGCACTGAACAGCAGAAACAACACTGCTCAGATTGGGTTGGGGGGTTCTGTCTTTGGGATGGACCAGCCTTGGTCTGAGGGTCCTGTTGGGTTTAAAATGCAGGGATCATGTTTGGAGAAAATCCTTCTGTTTTCCAGATACCCCAGCAATATATTGGATGACAATGATGTTGTGTTTGTTTTTTTTTTTTCTCTGCTCTATTCTGCAGCATTTATTTTATTTTATTTTAATTATTATTTCTTGCTGATTTGACAAGGGCCCAATTAGGATATCCACAGGTTTGGAAAGCTCCTTTGATGATACCAAACGTTCATGCTCATTAATTCAGGCACAAATCCAACAATGTTCAGTCAGGCCATCTGGACTGTTCATTTATTTTTTGCTAAGACGTTTCGTCCTTCATCCGAAGGACGTCATCGTCCTTGTTGTCTTCTTTGATGATGCCTCTTCCACTCCAATTCACACCTTTCATTCATTCAATCTTTATTTATACAGGTTAGGCTCATGCATGTAACTAAAACATTTCTGTGAGCCAGACAAACAAGTCTAACAATGTTTCATTGTGAGGGGTGAGTACATAATGAGGCCTCTCATGCAGTAAAGCTTGGAACGCCACACAGTAGACTTTTTTTAATTTTTATAAAGCCTCCCAGATGGAAAGCAAAATGTCTTGAGCTAAAAAAATAGAAGTCTAGTTGTTTTGATTCTCAACTTTTTTGGGATTACTTACCTAGTGCATACTTTTCTGGTACCTAAAAGATACAAACTGCAGGGTACATACAGGGCATTTACCTAGTCATAAAGTGGTATGTACCAGGTAAGTTTCTGGTACGAATTTGATACATAGATAAGTATCCCTTATAAGTACCAGGTGCATACTATTGGTAAGTACCTGGTATGTGCACGGTAAGTGCAAGATTTGTACTTGAAAAGTACCTAACTATCCTGTGAGTACACAGTACAACTGGTCTGTATTACAACCCTTTTCTTTACATCACATAGTTGTTGTTTGAGGCTGTTTTGCATGCTGTTTACTGTGTGTAGGGACATATTTTACCTGTTTTTTTGCTGTTGGATTTAATCTCTTTCTGGTCATTTAATGTTGTAATTCAATACTGCCTGGTTTTGAATTGGTCACAGGTTGTATTTTATTTCTCTTCTGCATCGTTAAGTTTTACTGACACTGTTGCACGACCTTGCGGTACTTTTGAAGTTGTTCAGCATATGCTTTCTTATGTTTGTTATTCAGTTTTGTGTCGTAGATGCTTTACATTTTGTTATGGTTGCATCTCTGCAGCTGTTTGTAGTTTGCTGATTTTCATTGAAGTGTCTGGATGCTAAAAAATAAATATCTGTATGTTCAGCTTCTGCTGTGTTACAAATTAATATTTGATGTGGAGGAAAAAAATTAAATCAATATTTGGATTGACCACTTAAAAAACGTTTTAATATGCATTACTTTACGTTTTACTGTATATTTTATGAAAAATATTAAACTTTGCACCCATAACGTATGTCATAGCAGTAAATAATAATACAGTACTGTATTTAGTTTCCAATACAGTACTGTACTGGAAAAGAAGATTGAGTTCCCGGATGTTCCGACTCTCTCAGGTAGCCCTTGAAGGCAGCATGCTGTCAGACGGTGACGTCACCTCTCTGGTAGTCGGACGGCTGAAAGGCAGAGGCTGAATTTTTGACGTTTTGTTTTGATCGCGTTTGTTTGGATTTCTGGACGATTCGACGACATTATCCGCTAATTTCGGAGCTCTGACGTCACGCCTCAGTGCGGGGATCCAGCAAAGATGAAATGGATGTTTAAGGAGGACCATTCTCTCGGTAAAACAAGAGAAAGGCTTCGGGTTGTTATGAAACGAGAGAGGACCTTCTTGTCGTGTCACGCAGCTTCCTTTTGCTTTATCACCCTTCATATGCGCAGTAATGCATGTCGTTCTCTTTTTATAGTCTCTGCTTCAACCTGCTGTAAATCAACAACCCTGCACACGCAGAAATGTCGTGTTTAACTGCTTAATCATCGTTTGCAAAACAAATGAGTCAGCTGATTGAACTGTGAGCACATCACCTATGATTTAAATGCTACAAAAGCCCTTTTTAAATCAACTCATTTTGGAATAATTTAATAAATGTTCCTCAGCTGTTCTGTGTTATCATCTTTGGGATAATTTAGACTCATTAAATTAATTAAACTAGAAATTAAACTCATTAAATGTGTTATGACAGTTTATACAGATTAATGTTTCCTGAATATTTAAATCCATTGGCTAAGAAGAATATTGACATTTGTATAGGTTTCCTTGTATGTCTGCTACTTAAAGGCACATAAAACAGCTTATTCCAAACTGGTTTGAAAGAGTTCATTCCAGTAGTTTTCCAGATATACGGATATGTAATTGTGAAATGCCGGTAAGCAGTGAATGTAAACAAAGCAGTCAGCTGAATTCTCTGACAGTCTTGTGTGCCTGAGTCATGTGACTGGCTTGTCCTGGTCATGGTCTGTCAACATGGCAGAACTGGACACACGAAGAAGTCATTTAGGTAGAAACTGAAGCGTGAACTTGCCGCCAAACGTCAACAAAAAGAGAAAGATTGAGTAAAACAGCTGTTTGGAATGAATGTTGGGAATCGAGCGGAAATGAGCAGAGACTGGCATTTAAAGTTACGTGGCGTTTGCAAAGACAAGCTTAACAGTTCAGCCTGAACTTTGTTTTTATCTGCACACTTTACAGAAGAAATCCGAACCTAAATAAACACTAAAATGTCTGACTTCTCCATGATGACCTATTTTCAATCACTTTGGCTGTTGTCATAAGGAAACAAATGCAGATCTTAGTAGGTCACAAATTCTGTCTTCCATTTATTCATTTAAAAACACATTTATCATCACTTTAGGACCATGACATCGCATCGGGTACCTTAACACAGCTTCGGTGTTGAAGCTCTCATCACATCCCAGAAGTAGGCCTCTTATCTGGGTTAATGAAAGCCTGCACCTAAATGGATCCAGCTCCACCTTCCCCCACAAGGCCTCTGCTCATTTTCTGCCTGCTGCATGTGGAGCTGCCTGAATGCACCACGGTGGCAGAAAATGGGTTTAAAATCACTCCAAAGCGCCTGTTTGACGTATAACCTGTTAATAAGCTGCTACTGCTGTCAGTCCTTCTTTAGCTTTGCGTTCTGTGTGAAAAGCTGCTGCAGCTGCTCTTGTTGGGCGTTTATGGATCTCTGTATTGAACAAGGCCCCACTCATCCTTTTAATCTGACTTCCTGTTTGTTTGCTGTCCCTCCCTCAGAGCACCGATGTGTGGAGTCAGCCAAAATACGCAGCAAATACCCCGACAGAGTACCGGTGAGTACAGTGGAGGAGGGGGGATCGTTGGCATTTGGGGGGGAACAAAATGGAGTGATGGAAAATCAAAAGATAAAAAGCAGAGTTGTTGTAGGGGAGTGGAGGAGAAAACAGGAGTATTCACTTTTATGTACTCAAACTGATTGAAGTGTAAACAAAACAAACACGTTTTTAAGAACTCTTCAGATGGATTTAAACCTGTGTCTGTGTGTTTATGTCTGCCTGTTAGCAAAATATCAGAAGACATGGATGGATTTTAATGTACCTTGCAGAAACAAAAAATTGACAAACCTTCAGGATCAGCCCAATTCAAGATGGCTTCCACAGCCACTACACAAAAATAAGCTTGTTTGGGTTTAAATCAGCCAAATTTAAAGGTTTCTCTTCTTATTTTGGCTTCTTAAGGGGTTGCAAACTGAACTCACATGAAGAATTGGCTTTTTTTTTTTTTTTAATGCCGGATGCTCTTCCTGACGCAACCACAGACCGAGCTACCGCAGCCCTCTGTGTGAAGCAGAGAACTGCCATCTAGGGCGGTGGGCCTTGCTCAAGGGCCAGGTGGAAGCAGGTGTGGATGCTTCACGTTTCCCACCTACATTTTGATTTTGTAGATCCGGGGAGTTGACCAGGCGACTTTCCAATCACAGGCTCAGCTTCTCTAACCGCAGCGCCACCACTCCCATATTCCAAATAAACAGCTATTAAGATAAAATTAGGTGTGGTCGTAGCTGAGACTGACTAACAACACGTAATTAAAGTGCTAACTGATTTAAAATGAGTTTTGTTTAAAATGGTGCCATTAAATGAGTCAACTCTGTCTGTTAGCAAACTATCAAATGAACCACTGGATGGATTCTAATGAAAATGTCAAGTGATAATCACTAGATGTTCATCTGCAACTGAATACTTTTTGGAGGCTATCCAATCCACCACAGCCAACACAAAGTAGAAAACATAAAAATAGCCATAGTTTGGTCAGTTTGACAGACAAAATGGAGGAATTTGGGCGGTAGTAGCTGAGAGTCAATCATAATACAAATATAAGTGCTACTCATTGTAGCTCTGCTTAAAACGTTTGTTCTTACTATTAAGGTATTTGTCTCTGTTAGCAAAATATCTTGACGCATTCAGAGACACGTTCACATACAGATGCTAGGCCTTAACTTGGACTAAATTAGGGGTGTTCCGATATACAGGTAGTCCCCGACTTACGGCGCACTCGAGTTACGGCGTTCCGGACTTACGGCGCCGCCCCCCAGTGATGTCATCACACCTTACGTTGCCTTTTTTATGCAGCATTTTAATTTTTTTTTAGTTTTTTTAGAGTATTTTGTTAGCTAACTGCTTGGAAACACAATAAAACGGCGTTCTAAGTGCGCAGTTGTTGTTTTTACATTGAAAAAACGTGTTTAAAAAGACGTAGCGGCTGCCATG
>JARVLU010000002.1:11734218-11746357 GCA_031762415.1 Simpsonichthys santanae | reverse complement strand
AATATTGTTTGAAATTTGACAATAATTAGTAATTATTGTCAAATTTAAAAATAAATGTTGGTTAATTTTTGTGTGTAATAGCTTTGTCGACCACCGGATGGCAGTATAAGACTGTTTGAACCGAAAGATGGAAAGTGAGGGCGCGAGCAGCGTGTCTCTTTAAGAAAATGGGAGGGAGGCCCTTTGACGTGACATGGACTGTCTCCTTCCTTTTTTCGGTTCTCAAAATGACAGACGCTCAGTGTGGTATGAGCTCTTTAGCATAGCATTTTTCACACTAAGCTTTTAATTTAAAAAAAATTGTAATCAAGTTCTCAGCTTCTTTTTCTAGATAAAATCAACTTTTTACAATAAGGCACGGGTTTCAACCGTGAATTTTGGAGCTTCGATAAGATGGAGGTTTTTTCCCCGAGGTCGGCCTTGTAATTTAGCTTCTCAGCTTATCTGCTTTGATTCAAAAACGTGATTTTGGATGGTTAAAATTAATTTTAAAGAGAAAAGGAGGGGTCAGTGAAGAGCACCGGAGTTGTGCCTTTTGTCATTTTCAGAAAGAGAGAGACACGTAGAAATGATAAAGCCGATAAATGAAAATGAGGTCAATCATTTTCATTTATCGTGCCATTAATTGATTTATTGTTTATCGCGACAGGCCTAGTCTAATATGTATCTACAGTATTTGTAGTTTGTTTTGCAGACATGCCAAAACAGTCTGGACAGATTTCTTGGTACCTTCCCTTTAAAGAGACGATTAATCTTTGCATTAAAGTCATGTTTTAATTCAAGTTTGACCTTAATTAGCATCAGAGGAGCCATCGAGCTTTTCTGTCAGCCTGTTTGAAGACAACCGACAGCCACAGGGTCGTGTGGTTGTGTTTGTCACGCTCAACGTGGAGCAGAGAACGCAAAGACGAGCGAGAGCTGTCTGAGGAACTCAGTTCATTAGATTCTAGAGAACATCAATCTTATCAACTGCAAAAACAGCTACAGTCAGGCATTTTTTTACAAGTTTCATTTTAGCTATTTTTTTGTTCTTGAGGCTTTTGAATAACTTTTTTACCTCGAGTGTTTATCAGGTACAAAGTGACTGTTGGCACGGTCAGAATGATCCTGCTATTTCTTTTAAAGCACGACATATCCAACTTGCATGAACAACTCAGCTTTCAGAACAGCGTCTCATTTTTCTGTGATCGTCATAAAAAGCTGAGTGTTCTGTGCTTGTTCAAAGTGAAAAGTGAGTAAAAGTGGCCACAGGAAGGTGAGGTGTGAATCGGTCAGGTCACTCAGAAACTTTGAATAATTCTGTCCTGAGCCCAGAGCCCCTCTTCTTTAATCATTCATGTTCTGATGAAACCAAGTTAAAGATTGATGAGTTGACCTTCTATGTTTGTGTCTTGAGGATAAAAAAAAAAAAAAGCTGTGTTCCTTCCCTGCTTTCAGACCTCACACACAGTACGATTGACTCGGCTTGTACTAATAATTATCTCGTTCACGCACATCGAGACGCACTTGCATCTTAATGAAGCCCAGCGGGGAGCTGTAATTGAATACAGCAGCGATAATGACTCTGTCTGGCCTGAAGATTACTGTGTTTGTGTTTAAGTGAGCGTGTTTGATCCTCAGCGCTGCTCTCATTTCTCACGTATTCATCTCAGTGTGGTAAAGATTGATCTCAACTGTTCCCCAAAAGTGTCTGATGCACTTCTATTGAAGCTTTTCTCATTTTTCTCTATAGAAAATTGGTTAAGATTTTGAATACAGTAGTCGCTCGCTACTGCGCGGTTTTTCAAAATAAGATTGGACGTGGCTGATTGATGGATGAGCTGCACGATCGGCAAGGAATTTTTATTTTAAATGAATTATTTTTAATTATTTAGCACCTGCTGCACATTTGTGCAGCCCACAGCTGCAGAAAAAGCTTCCTCCTGCAGCTGATCAGCTGTTCTCCGTTCAGAGCAGAGAAGTGGGCGTGGCCAAGAGCGCTTGCAGGTGGCTGAGAGGAGCGGAGGCAGCGAGCTGAAATCATGACATTGTGCTCTTTTAGAGTACAGTATTTAGAACATTGTTTAGAATATTGCAAGAGTGTGGGAGGGGTTTAAAATGCCTATATATATATATATATATACTGTATATATATATATTTATTTTAAAATAAATTACTACCGTATTTTCCGTTGTATAAGTCGCTCCAGAGTTTGTCACATCAGTCAAAAAAAGCATCGTGAGAAAGAAAAAAAACATATATGTTGCTTCGGCGTATCATTTTAATTTATTATGTGTCACTGCTGACCCGTGGTGTTTATTATGCGTTTATTTAATTGTCAAAACAGCTCATTTCGCCTGGGTGGTGCGGCGCCATCCATCCATCACAGCTGGAGCCACTAGCTCTCCAGCGTTCCTCCGACTGCACGAGCTGAGTGAAGCGAGCGTGCACGGGAGGACTCGCTGTTGCAGTTCTTTGAAATGTAAAGCGTTAGTCAAAAATGGCGTTATGAATATGGAAAAACAAAGTTCATAAGTCGCTTTGACGTACAAGTCACAGAATGTATTACTATTCACAATTTTTCACTTACGGATCCCCCGCGATAAACAAGGGACTGTATCTCATGTCTTATATGTGCTTTGGACTTCTGGGAATAAAATATGAGTTTATGAAATTTGTTTTTAATTATGTTATACACAGCACTCCAGCTTTTTTTTAAATTAGGGTGGTTATTTTAACTCCAAACATAAAAATTAAACATCCAGCTGTTGTTTTGGTTGGAAGAAAATTACTTATGTTGACTGACTTCTATATATTAAATGATATTAAATGTATCCCTCTAAATTTATGACTTTCTGTTCAGTGTTGCCAGATTTTTTTGTATTTTATTTTGCTTGTTGAAATGCACTGAGGGATTAAAATTAATTTACCATTTTTTTGTTCTCTGCAGTGTTGCAGATGATTACATTGTTTTATTTCCTGGCTGCCCTCTGCTCCGACACAAGTCCGGATCTGTTTTGGAATTTTTTTAGTCTCATTTTTCTGCTCTGGTTCCCTTCATGCTCTGACTAATTTCATGTCAACAACAAATGTATTGGCGTATTACGAGCATCCAAAATACTGTCGCCCTTCCTCCTCTGCTCGCTTCTTTGTCTCCAGTTATAAACTGTTTACAAATTATGAATAAGTCCAATAAGTATAAAAAAAAACTTCTAACTCCGGATGCATACTCACTAATCCAGGTGGATAAACCGTAATAACGTAACCTTGTTCTAATAATATATAGTAATGCAATCGGTTTGCAATAAACAAAACTAAATAGAAAGCTGTAGCTCTCTTGAAAAAAATAAATGAATTAAAAATCCCTGTGTAAAATAGTTATTCTCTACCACTTTACAATAAGGCTCCCCTTATATATGGCTAATAAATAGTTTATAGATACATTACTTCCTCTACAAACACTTTATAAATCATTAATAACTGCTTATTATGCATTAATTAAGGGTCACAGAGACAAAACTGACCAGTTTGTGGCCAAATACTGAGCAAATGTGTTCACCTATATATTTCAGCTAGAGTTGTTATATTAAACATTTCAGACTAAGTTACTACCTTGTAAGCACAATAAGCATTTGTAAACCTATTTTTTTTTTAGGATATATTAGTTGTAGATACTTAAAAGTACTATATTATATGCTACAAAATAGGTTTACAAATGTTTATTGTGCTCACAAGGTAGCAACTTAGTCTGAAATGTTTAATAAAACAACTCTAGATGAAATATATAAGTGGCAAATTTGTCTCACTATTTGGCAATAAACTGCTCAGTTTTGTCTCTGTCACCCTTAATTAATGCATAATAAGCAATTATTAATGATTTATAAAGTGTTTATAGAGGAATTAATAACGTATATGTAAACTATTTATTAGCTATCTATAAGGTGAGCCTTACAGTAAAGTGGTACCGACAATTTAAAACATTTTGTACCAGTGAAGAAGACAGTTTCCTAAAAACAGATTCTAGTTGATGTTGACCTGGACCCCCCAAAAAATCACGAGAAATCTGGAAATCGACTTTTAGATTCGATGTTATTGTCATAAAAATTTGACTTTTTAATTTAGATCTAAATGTCTTATTTCAGCTACAAAAGCTTTAAACATTATTTTACAGCAGACATAAAACAAGACTTCAAAATGAAACTGAAAACGTGAAATGTGAATTTTGAAACCTTTTCTAAACCGGCACACGAGACTTCTAACTTCTAAATTAAATGTTTGTAATTATGAAATAATCTTAGTGTGTTGTAACTGTTTGGACTTCTTAGGACCTGAAAAACTGAGCTATTCTTGAGTTATTTAAAGTCAAGTATTAGTGAGATGAAAAGAGGCCTGGAAAAACATTTTAATTCTACTTTTGGAAGAATAAAACAAATAACACAGATACTAAAAGATGCTGCAGCCTTGTGGTTCATTACTTACTTCACCCACATGATGGAGTTGTAAAACTCCGGGTCTATGGACTCCAGATCTTTGAGAGTCGGCTTCTTGTCCAACATTCGCTTGTAGAACGGCAGCGTGAAGCCGGTGTCGATGAACTTCCCGTGGTACAAAGCCTGCAGGGAGGAAAGGTTTCATTAGAAACTACAGTGAGGAACACCACCTGACCGTCTCTGCTCAGATTCCTTAAAAAACAAAGACTCAGCCAAGAAAACTGATGATGTCAGGTTGGAGCTACAGATCTAATAAAACACAGAGGCGCGTCGTTCACCCTGCAGATGGGATATCCGAGTGTTTTCATACCGTTCGGATTAGTTTTCTTAAACTTGTTGAAACATTTTTAACTGAAGACATTCAATGTTAGTGCTGATAATTCACAGGGGGATTATTCTGTGCTCTTGACAGCATTTAACATGTTTTACAGGAAATTTTGTCTTTTTATTTTAGTAATCACTGCCACCGTTTTCCTTAATTTGGAGAATGCTCGGCCAAGCTGATTACATCCTGACTGCCTCAGCTTATTTTATAAGGTAGAAAAATTAGAGTCACTGAGCTTAGGATGTGGACACAAATGTGTGAGCCTAGAGAAAGTAATAATCCTTTTAGGGAGTGCGTTTGTTCACAGTCGGCTCGGTGGAGCTGCTTAATGTTTCAAAACCATCAAAAAGTTCAGCCAACACTAACAGAGACATCCGAGAACCGACTGAGTCACAGTTTGTTCTGACCGGACAGACCAGGCGTCTCACAACTGACAGAATTCGGGGCAGAGGACGTCCGTGGAGAGTTGAAGGAGTAGAAAATAAAACTGTTCGCTGGAGAAACGCGTCTTAAAAAGACGAGTCAGCAAAGCGCACTTAGGTCCTAAATTTAGGCAGCAGTGAAGGGTGTGGGCCGGGCGCAGCAGTGAGGTCATGGTGTGGGTGAGAGAGGGTGGAGCGTTTGTGACCAACAACTATTTGGAGCTGATCATGGAGAAAGACGTTGAGCTCATCCTGTACACTTTAAATATAAAGTGACTGAACGGTGCACGTCTATGAAGCACGAAAAACGAAGGCGCTGCACTTTAATTTGAAGAAACTATC
Source organism: Simpsonichthys santanae (assembly GCA_031762415.1). Taxonomy (NCBI): domain Eukaryota; kingdom Metazoa; phylum Chordata; class Actinopteri; order Cyprinodontiformes; family Rivulidae; genus Simpsonichthys; species Simpsonichthys santanae. The sequence goes on along the minus strand of JARVLU010000002.1, from coordinate 11,740,798 downwards.
CTAAAGTGAAGCTTACCATTGCGATGAAGCGGCCGATGAAGCGGAAGTAGGTGAGGTGGTCGGGGTTGATGGAGGAGGCGGGGTTTATCTGCAGGCAGTAATTGTTCTTCCCGGCGTATTCGAACAAGCAGTACATGGGGTTCAAGACTTCGTGGGACAGCAGGAAGAACCACTCCCTGCAGAACGACATGACGGAGGACATTACTGCACCGACAGCGAGTTAGAATTCTGTAGAGCTCATCACAACAACAACAACAACAACAACAAACTCATCACAACCATGTGCAGATTTTGGATCAGTCAATGGAAGCAGAACAAAACACATTTGGCAGTTCTGAAATGAAGGAAAATGTTTATTTCAACAAACACTGACAACAAAACAGCATCATATTTAAACCAAAGGACAAATATACAGTAATCAAGTTTACAGAAACAAACATTTGAACGAAACAACCACAACTTTGTCAAAACTGTAAAGCTTTTTAACTTCAACAGGACAAAAATGTGTTAAAAATCCAAATCTAAAACACAGTTTTATACATTTATTGTTCGCTAACGTTGCTCCGCTCTGACTGTAAGATGTATTTCATGTCAAATAATGATGAGTTTAATTTATATCTGGTGAAATTAAACTTGTGAACAGTGAGAAAACAGTAATATTTGTCTTGAAAACAGAAATTTAAGTTTTACTTTGAATTGTCCTCTTCTTTAAACAGAATAAAATTTTAAACCAAATACAAATTTAAATACTTGTGTTTAAAGTTGTGTTTTATGTTCTGTGCCAAGTCACAAGTTTATTTCTGTAGCATGTTTACCACCATGTAAAATAATTAAATGGAAATTATTAATTATTCTGAGCAGGAATAAAGCATCTAATAAAACAAAAGATTAAAGAAATAAACTGAGTTGAAGAAATAAAACCAAGACTACCCTATAAACCAGTGAGAATAAATATAATTTAAGCAGTTATTTAAAATAATCTATAGTCTGGGTAGCTCTAATCTGCAAAGGTAGACTGTTGAACAGATTAAGAACTAGATTAGTCACTTCCTTTTTTAACCATCATTAAAACATATTCAGACAATTAAACTGATGCTCTACTTTTAAGACTGTTTAGTGAAAGCTGATCATGTTGAACAACCTCCAGACACCCGAGAGGACAGATCAACCCCAACGCAGAAAGAATCACAGTGATCCAGACAAGATGCAACGAAGGCATCAATTACAGTAATCAGACTTTAACCTTCGCTCATCATCTGTCAGCCTGAGCACGTTTCCATCTCAAAGACAAACTTTGTTTTGATTTATAAATAGAGGGTTTACCAGCTTCATTTGGGATTATATAAACTTCACACATGAATGACAACAGAACATATAAGATTAATAATGAATGAAACATGGCAGATTAAAAAAAAAGGCACAGTGTGGAAGGATGCATGTTAGAGAGAATGAAGGCCCTCCACCAGCTGCAGCACCAAGCGCTCCCAGGGGCCCCGCCCACCCGTTAACATGTACCGGGTGGGGAGTGTATGGACTGACGGACGGACGGTGAGATGGACGCAGACACCTCCCAACATCCCGTCCGTGGTTCTACCCTGTGGTAGAACAGCATGATGTCACCTACCATAGGGTAAAACCACTGACGTGACACCGGAGACAGAGACACAATGTGAAACCAAACACAGAAAACTAAAATAAAAAAATACCAACAGAAACAGAGAGGAAGACCCGAAGGACATCAGAGGAGGGGGCAGGATGGATACATGTGATGGGGAAGGAGGACAGAAATGCTGAGGTTTTTCAAGAGTTGAACAACATGTAAAATTCAAATGCAAAATAATAAAAAAATACTCTCATAAAAAACAAAACTACAACAAACATTGCTCATAAAGAAAGCAGATAAACTTCTAGCTTTTAAGAGTGGAGATTTAACAGACTAAAACATGCATCTGTCACAAATCAGCTGTTCTAATAATTACATTACAAACTCTACTGGTGTGAATGCTGAGTCAGCAAAAACACAGCACCTATTTCTTCTGTACGTTTTATGAAATCAAGCTACTCCGTTTGAATTTTAAAACATTCAGCCTGATCAGAACTATTGTTTGTAACCTTTAAACTTCTCAAAGTATTTAACTTTATTTACAACATAAATCACCACAAATATGAACTGAGATCTCTTCAATACCTTCAAAACGTCACTCGTGTTTAAAGCGACGTCAGGATATTTGCTTCACTTTTGCCTTTTTTGGCTGTTGATTTAGCTCATTTTAGCATTTCGCTACTGTTTTGCTAACTCTAGCTTTGCTCTGAAAACTTTGACTACCTCAGAGAACTGAGGATGTATAGATTTAAACTAAATCTGCTGAGTTACCTTTCTGTTTCATTCTGCTTAAAAACTGTATTTTATTAAAAACACACATTACCAGGTAACTTTTGCTGGTTTCAGTTATGTGTTCATCTTCAATAAGGTTATTTAAAAAATCCTCCCCGTGTTATAGAAAACAATATTTTGGCCTAAATCTGACACCAAGATGCTGCAGCATCACATCCCTGAGCAAATAAGCTGAACACACTTCTGTATTATTGTCTGTTTAAAAATTCAACTCTGACATCATCAGATCAAATTGAGAAATACGTCTTTAGTCTGAATTTTCTTTAAGACAAATTATTGCAAATTAGTTTTTAAAAGTAGCGAATTAAGAAAAAGAAAGTAAATAAAGACAAATAATTTGATGAACACTGAGCGCCAACATAAACATTTATAATACTGCTGAATCAAGTGAAGGAAATGCTGATGTAAACAAGCTTGTTTCCTCAACAGATTACACGATGAAAAAAAAAATCAGATCAGAGATCAGTTTTAATCTGGGTGACTCACAGCACTGCTTAACGAGTTTATTTTCTACAGATTACAGGTTTAAACTAATGTTTTTTTTATTTAATCTATCACTGTAGCATGTAAAAATAAAATATTTAAACAATACAACTGCAGTCTGAACATGACAGTAATCCTAGTTGCCCTGTTTTTTCTCATCAGCTCATTGAAGCTTTAATTTTAGATTGAATACTGGATTCAGAGAAGAAGAGTTGGAGCAGAGAGCAAGACCAGAAAACAAAAATACCTTCACCAACATTAACAACACAAGCTTTAAAAATTATAACCAGGTTAAATAAGTCCCAGAAAAAAAAGGCAGATATAAAACCAAGATAGAAAGTGAGAAGATGATCAGAGGTTTTTGTTTTGCTGCTGCTCACCTGGCGATGCCGCCATAATCCAGCCCCTCCTCTCCTCGCATGATGATGTAGAGTCGGCGTCGAAGATCGTACGGCTTCACATTCATGATCTGAAAACAAATAGACAATCTGCATGAACCTTTTACAAAGAATTAGGAGCAGTTACAAAAGTTATATCAAGATAATTCAGTCACTTTCAGTGTGTTAAGAGATTTAATCCTTAATACTGTATTTTCATTTTTGATTAGATGTGTGAAATTTTTGAGACATGAGCTTTATATTCTTTGGGGAGAAATTATTCCGTTTAACCTTAAATATTAATCAAAATTTTCATTTTAATCATCTTTTAAGTTGTTTCAGTGTGTGAGATAAAATTTCTGGTGAAGCAGCTTTGAGTTTTTACTGTCCTGATACAAAGTAAACTAAAAATGTTCCCCACATAAAGTGGGAAATAAAAACTTAATTCTGTTTTCAGTGCTGATTTTGACAACAAATTAGTAAAATATACAATACTGCATGTTCAAAATTTCTGATGCTGATAATTTGTCACAAACTTTTAAGACAGGAAAACTAAAAGCAAAAGTAAAGCCACAATTTTCTTTTTCTTTGGCATATTTTAAACACTTTAACCATTAAAAAAATTATTTATTTAAGTATCCTTTGTTTTACCACAAAAGTCCAGGTCTAGATGGCTATATGAATAAAAATCAAAAATAGTCATAAAAATTCTCAATACAAGAGAAAAATATGTCAATAAGAGAAGATACAGTAGTATAAAAATAAAGCATGTTAAAACATGAAGCTATAAAAAAACTACACTAAATAAGACCAATATATTCCACCATCAAGTTTCTTTTAGTGCAGATGTTATTAAGTGAAAATTAAAAAAAAAATAGTGTTATTGCCCAGGTAAAATATTTTCCTGTTGTTTTGAACATTTTCATCTTTAACCCTGCAAGAAAAACATAACAGATGTTTTGTGGAGCGTTCGGTGCAGACCTGCTGAAACGAATCTTCAAACAGTGTTTGTCGGGACACGGAGATCTTCACGTGGCTCGGCAAGGCATTAGACTGCACAGACACACGAAACAATCAGGAGGTTAATGATGAAGAAGGAAACAATCAGGTTTTTAACAGTTAATAACAATAATCTGTGGAAAGGCTGCAGACAGTTTTAACTGTTAGCTCAAATTCTTCTTCAGTTTTACTTCTCGTGATCAAATGTCCTTACTGTTTTATTTGGTGGCTGTTTTCACAAACTCCAAACCTAAACTGGTTTGTTAAAGTATCAGTTACCCACTCAGTCAATTCTGAAGTTTATTTTTTTATTTTATTTTTTTACCAAATCTACCAACTTTAGAGCGAGGTGCTTTTTTTTCTTTTTTTTTTTCAGGACTTAAGCATTTAGTTACTTACATGACACAGGAAACGGAACTGGTGGTATTTCCACCTGAAGCTGCGATCGTACGCGCCTGGTGAACCCCCCTGTCGTGACCTGCACACACACATAAAGACAAAAAGAAAAACGTGGTCATTTCTGCACAATTTAAAGAAAAGCCTAAAATCACCAGAAACATAATCCCTTTTTAGGAATCCGTGACGTTTCAGGCAGAAAGAACATGCAAAGTTAAATTTGCACCACCCATTAGGCCCTGACTGGGTTCGTCTGGGTCTCACAGACAAAGGTGAGCTTGAGGCTGCAGCTGTGTTAGTATAAGCTCCGCCAGTGCGTTTTGCACACGCTGAATATGTGCTTTGTCAGCAGGAGAAAGTCTGAGATGCAGAAAGAAAGAAAGAAAGTAAGAAAAAGACTTAAATGATGGGAGAAAAAGGAGGAGGAGGGAAGAAAGTGTTGGGTTTGCGCTTGCAGAGCTGCCAGGCACATTTTGGTTTAGGTTAGGAAATGGAGACCGCAGCGACAGAGCCTCGTCCACAGAAACACACACCGCTGCAGCACTCCGACTTTAAAACAGTAAAGACTCTTTCAGGAGCCCTCTATGGCCACCGGCCTAAAAATACGAGCACAGATCACCAGGAAAAGCAGATACAGCTCCACAAATGAAGCTTACAGTGGCAACCACACAGGCAAACACAGAAAAGCACAAACACCCACACATACACACACATACATGCCAGGGCAGTCTGCAGTGGATCTGCTGCAGCACAGCTGCACATTATCCTGACTTCTGCAGCCAGATTTGATGCTTCAAGGCAAAGCAAACATCCACAGGCTGAGGAGAACAGCAGTGTGTGTGTCTCAACATGTTGCTATGATAAAATGTGTTTTCAATAAAACATTTGTGATGCTAAAGTTGATTTAATTCAATAGAAACGTTCAAAACATGAAAAAAAAACGAAAGGTGATGAACATGAACAGAAAGATGTAAATAAAATAAAAAAATTGTCACCTTTGTCATGACCATTTAAAGTTTGATGCAATCAAGAAAGCTGTGTAAACTAAAAACTAATTCTGTGCATGTAGTGAGATAAAAGAAATAAAAAATAAATCCATAATTTGATTGAATATCTTTGGAAGTCTGCCTCGATCTGCAACATCCATTTGTTTTTTTTATTTCAGGAGGTTTTGCAGGAAGGCCTGAGAGAGAATAGTTACCCTGACTCAAACCCAGGTCTGGGGTCTTTAAAGGTGGTGGTTCGTGAGTTGTGGTCCACAAAATATCGGACTCCTTCTGCGGTGTACTTCATCTCCCAGCCAGGGGGCAGGGGGTGCTCCTTGATCATCCTGAAACAGGGAGATGGGCAATAAGCATGGTCCCGATCGGAGGAGCCCCGTTCCAGAGAATAAAGCTAACATGCGTCCCCTGCCAACCTGCGGAGCTGAAACTCTGTGCTAAAACTATTGCGCCATGTTTAGACCCTCCATTGAGGTTTTAAGACTATTTTAATAAGCTGGAAATGAAATAAAACAAATCCATCTGTCATCTGCGAGTCAGAGAACTTTATGTTGTCTTTAAAATGCCCGACTGTGTCTGGATCAGGGGTCTGCAACCTTTAAAATCAAAAGAGCCATTTCTGCCCTTTTGTTCACTAAATTAAACATGTCCAGAGCCGCAAAACCTGCTACAATTGTCATATCAACTGGTGGCCCATGGGCCATTTTAAGTTTGTTAGAGGGGGGTTTTCTGGCCAGTAGGTGTGAAGTTAAAAAACTAAAAACATCCAATGATTGTTAATATTTATTTACATTTTTTTACATTTTAAGACAAAAGAAAAGACTAAGTCCTTCCTTCCTTCTTTCTTTCCTTCCTACATTCCATCCATCCATCCATCCATCCATCCATCCATCCATCCATCCATCCATCCATCCATCCATCCATCCATC
>JARVLU010000002.1:11720768-11733680 GCA_031762415.1 Simpsonichthys santanae | reverse complement strand
CATAATAAACATCTGTTGTTGCTAAGAAAAAAAAAAAAAAAAAAAAAAAAAAAAAAAAAAACCTTGGATGCTTTTAAATGCCAATAAAAAGGTGATTAAAATGAAGGGCAGACAAATAAGATTATATCAAACTTTAGTTCACAAAGGCTTCGTGTCCTTTCGGGTGTTGCCATGTTTTAAATTTGTCTGGGTTACATAGGTGTTTTATAAATGTTCCTTCTGTTGAATAATAGTCCGTTTAGTGGAAAACACTTCAACATTTGCTTTATAATAATAATGTGGATGACTGATGATCATCTGTAAGAGCAAACACTCAAAGCAATGTACCACCAAAACAAGCACAAACACACAATCTTGCACTTTTCTTGCTCGCGGCCTCACCCTTGGGTCCGAGGATCGTCCCACTGTGTTGTCCGCGTGTTGTGGTTGACAAAGTACACCCTGCCATTGTCCTGACGTTTCTCTGCAGACATAAAGAAAACGTTAAAAAAAGACGTCTCAATAATCGGACAAGGCTCAGAGGGATCACCTGAGTCTGTTGTTTTGAGAAAGACTAAACAAAAATGTCACAATCATGAGCGAAAACCAGCAAGTCTGTGTGGTATTTCACTGTTGCTTGAACTAATACCTCGCTGGGGTCAAATCTGTGTGTGTGTAACTACAGTAACGTGATGAAATAGCCACAATATGATGGTTAGGTATTTTTCTTATAAAGAAAATATGTATTTTTATAAATGTGTATACAGTTGTGTGTGTTCATGTGTGTGTAGTAGTCCACTAGTTTCATGAACAGTTAGATGGTGCCCCATCCTCCTCCCTCCATCGCTCCGACATCTTTTTCTCATTAACAGGAGTGTGCGGAGGGCCCAGAAACAGTAGTGCTCACATTGCAACCCTTACTTGCTTTACTCTTTCCACCCCCCACCCCCCACACCCGTTTACTATCCCGCTTGAACCCCCTTCAGTTTTTTTCTTCGTCTTTCTATCTTTTCTCCCATCTTTCTTTTTCATATAATCCAAACCTTGAAAAAAAAAAAAGGAGGGAAGCGACCGCAGGAGAAAAAACGAGCGCGCCAGAGAAGTGAATCTGAGCCAATGATATAATTGAGGTTTTCTTCTTTGAGGTACCGCAACATGTTGAGAAGGCATCATGGGCAGAGTGAAGGATCTTGGAGAGAAAAAGGCTGCGGGGATGAAGTCTGTGAAAATGTAAGTGGAACGGGAGCTGCCAGCGGCGTCCGGTTATGAATGACTGTGTGTGACATGACTCTGTATGGATCTGATTACATTGCTCATTTGGGAAAACAGTGAACGATGAGGCGTCCAATCAATAATAGACCCTGCAATTTGTGGATTTTAGCGTAAAGGGAGTCCTTACAGTGATAAATGAGTAGAGAAACAAACAGAAACCAATAGAAATATCCAGATTTCGTTTAACAGAATGAAAAACTAAATCAGTTAAGTGGAGACATAAATAAGTCAATTAAAGACTGATTTGTTGACAGCAGACGAGCAACAGGGAAATGAGACAAACCACATTGTTTTTGCTTTCTTCTGTAATTTAATTCTGTAATTGTGCAACAGTTCACCCAAACTTCAGACTCAAAGATAGTTACAGATTTAAAAATCACATTGTGAACATCTTTATGTTAACACGTTGCGCTGCCACTCTGGCTACAGTCGAGTTATTAAAATGACCAACAAGAATCAAGGTGGAGTAAATCTATTTCGGTTGTGAGCTCGTTGCAGAGAGAAGATTTAGAGTGTAGGCACACGAGTGTGTTAGGCAAACTCACCCCATCCAGGAGGCAGCGGGCCCAGCGGGTCATTTTCCACCGGAGCGCCGGACGGCTGAGGGAGAAACAGAGAGACAATCAGGACACCTTTCTGTCACTCTTCTCCCTGCTTTTGCTCAGCGTTAGTCCTGGTTTCATAGCACAAAGTGAATTTCTCCTGTCTGAAGGTCTGGGTTCTTACTGCTGCTTTTGTGAAAACTTTTCAGGGAATAAAATTTAAAAGATGAGCTAGAAGAGTTTAAGTAGAACCTACTATTTAACGCTTTTCCAAAGTATGAGATCTTCTTAACACCTCCTTACCACACAAGGCCCAGATTGAAGGGTGAGTGTGTGTGAAAGGCAGAACGAGGTGGTGGTGGTGGTGGTGGTGGAGGGAGGGGATGGCTCCTCTCTGTAGCAGCAGCGAGGGGCGACTGAGGGAGCTGGCCGGCCGGCGGCTTGAATGCTTCCAAAAAACGACACGCTCGGTAGGAGGATAAAACAACAACGCTGTTCCAATGAGCTCACTGGCTGGATGCAAGCCCCACCCCCACCCCTCAGCTTCCCGCTCAACACCTCACATGCACTCCACCGCCTCCTCTTCCTCCTACCACCACCACCGAGGCAACCCTCCCGACCCCACCCTCAGGTCGTCGTCCACCTCCTCCTTTCTCTAGCGCTGCTGTGAAACTAGGCAGGGAAGTGTGATGTCTGAGGGAACTGAGGGAACATTCATGCATGTTCCAGACTGGACACCCCACCTCCTCTCCGGCCCCACCCACTCAAATTCTCACAAAAGGCACCTTTATTCATCCTAGGCCTGGAAACTGCTGTGGGGTTTACTCAGCCTGTACTCATACACCCACACATTAAAAACGTGTGTGTGCCACAGTGTGGAAAGTTTGTCCATGGCAAACAGTCAGTCAGTGTGAACACGCACCAACATGCATGAATATATATCAGCAGAAGTGGAAAAGTAGCTCAAAAGATGCTTGTTGAGAGTTAAATGGTAATGGTGAGCTTTCATGCAAAATGATGTTTATTAAAGGACTGGTCAAAAGAAAGTCCAGCATCATAAAGTTGACCACCAAGCAGAGAGCAGGCACAACCCCCAGTTTACATAAATAAATTATTAAATTTGCCCCCTCCTCAAAAAATGCTGAAACTGTCATTTGGAGAGTTTTGGCTTTGACACAGGTAAATACTACTTTTATTTTTGAGGTTTTGAATGCAAGGTGACAAAAAATACAATTTTCCCAAATGAAATTTGGTGTCTTTCCAAAGGGCTTTCTGAGACACGATGAACTTAAAGGTACTCACTGTTAGGCCTGTCGCCATAAACAATAAATCAATTACCGGTAATCACATGATGAAAATGATCAACCTCATTTTCATTTACCGGCTTTATGGCTTCATTTTGTCTCTCTCTACTGAAGACACAGGATGACAAAAGGCTCAACTCCGGTGTTCTTCACTGACCCCTCCCTTTCTCTTTCCTCTTTAAAATCTGTTTTAACGATCCAAAATCGCACTTTTGGATTGTTAAAAGCAGCTAAGCTGAGAAGCTAAGCTACGAGCTAAGCTAACAGGCCAACCTTGGGGAAAAACCTCAGTCTTGTCAAAGCTCCAAAATTCACAGTTGAAACCCGTGCCTTCGTCTAAAAAGTTGTTTTTCTCTGCAAAAAGAAGCTGAGAACTTGTCTACTGATTTTTTTTTATTTTTTTTTTAATTAAAAGCTTTGTGTGACAAATGCTATGCTAAAGAGCTCAAACCACACCAAGTGTCCGCCATTTTGAGAACCAAAAAACAGGAACAAGAGACAGCTCAGGTCACATCAAGGGGCCTCCCTCCCATTTTTCTTAAGGAAACATGCTGCTCGTTCCCTCACTATTCATCCTTCGGTTCAAACAGTTTTATACTGCCATCCAGTGGTCCAAAAAGGTACTACACACAAAAACTAACCAACATTTCATCTTAAATTTGACAATCACTAATTATTGCCAAATTTCAACAATATTATCGTTTATTGCAATAATTTCTGAGACAATCACCCAGCAAAATTTGTTATTGTGACAGGCCTACTCACTGTAATGTCATGAAGACTGATAAACAAAATACAAAAAAATAACTTTAAAAACCTGCACAATAACTACCTTAGATCAATGGTTAATCAATGTGTCCATATATTTAAAATGTATCAGCTAAATTATTAAATGGCTGTTCATGGCCAAATGTTAGTTTTCCTACAGAAATAGATGAAGTGACTGAAAAATGGTGAAGTCCATAGGAGAGCTGTTTAAGATGGAGAAGTCTGACATTTTGATGTACAGTATAAGTACGTATTTCAGCTTACCTATTAACAACATTGCAATACCTGTACAAGTTACAGATGGTGTAAGCTAAAGACAAGAAATGCCTAAATTCTAGACCAGAGTTGAGCCTAATCCGGTGTAATCCAATTTAAAGGACAATTTATAAGTACTGTACTGTATAAGATTTGAGTTATAAATTTTCCGAGTCTTAGACTAGAGTGGAAAAAAACGTTGACACGATAAATTACTAGTCCAGTAGAAGATTTTCAAAAGCTGCATGCATTTGAATGCAGAGCTTTATTTTTATGGTGTTATTCCACCCTATATAATCTTAACAGTTGTCTTAATCAGTGTTTGTTTTCTTTTACGTTTAATAGCAGATTCACCTTTATGTTCCCACCTAATTGTCTTCATGAGACTCTTTCTGCCATGTTTACCTGCACAGACTCCAATCAGCCTTATATAGGTCAATCATGTGACTCAAACTTCCATGTGGTTTTTGGTGGATTCAGCTGAGTGCTTTGTTTACGTTGAGTGTGGACCCACATTTCACAATTGCACATCACTATATCTGGAAAACCACTGGAGTAAACTCTTCCAAACTGCATCTTTGGATATATAATTCAAGACAACCTGTTTTCTATTTTGTTTTATAATTTGAAATGAGCACCATTAAATACAGATGGTTTCCTGAGAGAACTTAAAGGGAGAATTATCTACTTAATGTATGGATCACTCTGAACAACACTTCCCCTTTTAAAGCAGCTCTGTCATGGAAAATCTGAGGGTGTCAAGATGGAAAGGACTGGGCCTGCAGAGGAGCGAGAGCGGGCACAAAATAGGGTTTAAAGGGTGTGTGTCTGTGTGTGTGTTGCTCTCATCGACAGCCAATCTATGCCCCACCCGTATGGGCTTTCTGTGACTAAAAAAGGTAAAAGGAGAATATAATGATATAAAGACATGATGACTTCATCTTGGCTCTGACCAGTCAGCTCGTCAGCAGCTTCCAGACAGAGCCAGGGCTGGAGGAAAAGAAAAGGAGACTGAGAAAACAAGGGAGGGAGAGGAAGCGAGGGAAAAGCAGCATGTTGGCACAAACGCATGAAATAAAGGTTGGGTGTTACAGATTCTGGAAAGAATACTTCATAAAGCGTTAAGACATCAGAAGGGAAAACTTCTTTGATCAAAGGTTTCACAGAGTTTTAAGCTAGAATCTGGAGTTATTTGTAAAAGTGAAACTATTCATTTTAAAGACAACTTTTTCTTTCCTTTTCGCTAAATCTGAAAAGAACAGGGAGGCCAACGTCTGCACACAAGGACAAAACTTAAGGAGTGCAATAAACAGGAGGTCAGGGAGTTTGCCTGCAAAAAACACCTGCTCATCTGAGAGTTTCAGACCAAAATAACGAAGCAATGCCAACAGAGAATTTGTAAACTAAAACAGGTTTGATCTAATAATTAACCCTTTTATACATCCCAGTTTGCATTTAAAATTACAATCTAAAATTCAGTATGCTGTATTTCTGCAATCATAATCTGAAACTGAAATGATTAAAGAGATGACGGAGCAGATAAACTACTTAATTTGTATGAAAAATTATTATTATTATTTTTTTTTACAATTACTTGCACTTCAAGAGCTTTCTTTATTTTTTTCAAAACTTAGCAATTCTGAAAACTGTAAAAATACCGCTGGCAATTTCCAATACAGTATAGTCAACAGTACAGAGAGGACAGTGTTCAAATCTGTGCCATTTAAAGACATTCTGTTCATTGTCCTTTCATGGAATAAGTGACATTTATAGAAATGTGAGTGCTGACAAGTTGTGTGCATGCAGCAGCGTGGACGTGTGTGTGAGTTTTCTGTGAGTGATAAAACACCGGGTTGATTCAGGTGCTGATGTTAAGGAGTCCTTGTTCTTTCAGAAATGGACCGAAAGTTATAATTGGAGGAGAGGAGGAGGTGAGGGAGTAGGAAACGGGGGAAAGTGAAAGATGTGTGTGTATGTGTGTGTGAAAGACAGACGTGACAGCAGCAGCTCAAGAGGAAGTCACATAAGAAAAAGTTAAAAAAAAAGAACCTAATGTGAGCTTGAATAAAAACAAAGAAATGATGGTGTGACACAGAAAATGAAAGAAATGTGAATATGAAGGGATTCAAAAGAGGCAAAATAACGATGGGGAAGGGTTAAATAAAACAGTGCAAGTAAAAGAAAAGGAAAAGTAGCTGAGGGGGAGGAAACGGAGGAGAGCTGAAAACAGCAGTTAATGACTTTAAGTCTGCCCTTCTAACAAGCGGCAATTACTCTGCAAACACTCATTTGGACCTTTAACTCTGCAAAAACTAAATCTGCATTGGTGAATGTTTTCACAATTAATCTCATGGAGTTTAACTCTAAGGTGTTCGGTCAATGGAAGTGTCACAAAAAAGTAAAGAAACAAAACAAGAATTTACAGTTTTGTAAAAAAAAAAAGGTCAAATATTCATATTTAATAGCTAAAACACATTCATACTGAATTTGTATTTCTACTTACATGAAAACTAATAGTAATTACTTCAGTTATTTTTTTAATTCCTTTTTGAGCCATTCTTAGACCATAAATGAGTCCTCGAGGCTCAATGGGATTAACCTGCCTAAAATAAAGGTTGAATGAATTACAGGTTATTGGACAGTATGAGTTTAAAAACTGAGGAAAACTAAGGAATAGAAGACAAAAATAAAAGTGTATCGTTTAACAAAACTGTCTCCAGAAGATTATAAGGTAAGATTAAGATATTAAAAGTATCTAAAAGTCATGTCTTTCAGAAACAGGAAAAAATCCAGCAAAGAAATGAGATGCATCATCTTCTGTATGCCAATCTAATATCTCTTTGGAAATGCCCCTTTTGGTGCTAAAATACATTTTGTGTGTGCTAAATTGTGCTACTGTTGACATTGCTAACAGACTTGTGTAAATGGAAACAAACTGAGTCTTTATTTATTTAATTTATTATTTATTTACCCTTTATTTTTACAGGTAGTCTCATTGAGACATGAGAACTAATTTTCAAGAGAGACCTGTTATTTTGGGAACAGATGGTGGAGGTTAAGGGCCTTGCTCATGATCTCAGAGTCGAGCAAATGAGGGTGGAGGCAGGTGTGGGTGTTTCGCCTTTTCCACCACATTTTGATGTTGTCAGTCTGAAGAGTTGAACCTACGACTTTCCGATCACAAGCCCATCTTCTAACCTCTGTACCACCACTCCACACTCCCTCTTTGCGACAGGCTGCTAAAAAGAACGTGCCTAAAGATTCAATTCAAAATAGTTTTTTGCCAAGACATGTCTCAAGACATCAATGGTTCATCCCTTGAGTTTAGAAGCCTTTTTTTTTAATGTCTGAACAAGACATAGGTCAGCGTTAAGTGACATTTAAAATAGTCAGGAACTGAACAGAAAATGAGTGAAAATGCAGCCAAATTGCTAATAAAAACATGTCAAAGACCAAGAGAACTGTCCATCGAGTCCAATTTAAGATGTTTTAAAAAGTCTGGAAATTTAGAAGCAAAATATAAGGAAATAAAGCCTGACTCCAGACTTTGCACAGTACTTTATATATGTTATATGTGTATAGTTTGCTAGTTCATTTAGGAAAGCATGCCCTGGCCTTCTTTGTCAGTTATGTGCTTTACAATAAAAATGTCACACCTGTCCTCAACATTACAACTCTGTGAACAAATGCAGTCAAACACAAGCATCCTGGAATCAACAAAACCGCAAACAATTACTGAGTGTCAATGTTTTGGAGTGCAACCACACTATGGTAAAGTTTACTTTTAAACCGCTTTATATGTTAAACTTTACCATTTTTACAGAGCACTACACCAATTTTAACCATTACAAATTCAACCACGGACCCATTCGGAAGGACCGGTGGTGAGAGCGTCGGTCGGGCACTCAAACGTGCTGTTGTGTTCACAGAAACGCTATGAGCCTTTTTGTGTGTCATTTCCTTGTTCACACACACTGGGGCCATAAATAGTCGCCACTATCAGCAATGTGGACATTCCAAGACAGAACAGGGTACTATCAACAAGACCTGCCACTTGGCTTTTTTCACACACACACACACAGGGCGAAGGAGGGAGGGAGGGAACGAGGGAAAAGAAAAGAAGGCTGAGAGTTTTCAGCTTAAACTAAATATTTCTGTTCTGAAAATACTTAACAACACTGCTAATAACCAATGTTGCGTCTTCACTTAATTCTGACAACACAGTTTTTTTCGTGTAAAGTAATCTGACAGAGCTAACCAACCTCTGGTCAGTGCTCCTCAAGCCCACTTTTGGCAAAAGTACTCTATTATGTAAAAAGTGTTGATGCAATATAGTTTAAAAATGGTAAAAGGACTGCACTTATATAGCACCTTTTAATCTAATCAAGAGGCTCAAAGTTCTTTACAACACAATCTGTGCCCTCATTACTTCCACAAACATTCATACAGCACTCTACTACATCTCTACAAAGATAATCAAACAAATCATTCTAAAGTGACTAATCAGTGCTTTAGATCATTCATACACCGATGGAACACACATCAGAGGCAATGAGGGGTTCAGTGCGTTGCCCAGGGACACTTCAACATGTGAATGGATAGTGGTGGAATTGAACCAACTCTTCCACTGGAGGACGACCACTCTAACCACTCAGCCACAGATGACCTAAAACAGTGCACATTTTTCAATCTAGCCATAAAGACAGTGTTGAGGTGATCTGTACACAGAAAAATGAGGCAGAAAATTACGAGATTTTCTGAAACTTTCTGAAAACTAAAGGTTTTAAAGAAAGGATGAAGTTAAACATTAAATCAAGGGACATGAGGCAAGCATAAAAGAACTGCACACAAAACAGCTTTGAAATGCAGGAAAACAAAAGGAAAAGGACAAAGACATGCAGATTTAATAAAAACTAAATCACAAGCCATAAAGAGCAGGGTGGGGTAATTTTATTGAAGCCTGAATAAGTTTTAAAGCTGGTTTTACTAATGGTCCATTGAAGAAGCCCCATTGTTTAAATCCACTAAATCCAGCTGCAGTCTGACCTTGGCAGCTTTACTGAAAAGAAGGATTGTGATGTCTAGTTTATTGTATTTCAATGTGTTACATCTTTGATCTTAATGTCAGTCAAGCAAAACAAGCTATTAAATTGTTGTTTTTGACCAAAGTTTGTTGCAAGCTACACAAATAACATGTGTGGCTTCTATGGACATGTTAATGTTGCTTCTGTTTGCACAAATTATCAACAACTGATGGTGGATCAACTTTCTGAAGAAGTGTCCTATTTCATATTTTCCCCAGTGCCCTTCAGCTCTGCAAAGTGTGGGCAGCCAAAACACTACAAATTAAACCTAAAGCAGGAAAAACAATATCTAGCTTAAAAAATCTTTCATTTAAACATTAAGCCAGATAACCAGATAATGGTTTAGTTATGGTAAATAGTTTACCAGTTATTGAAATTTGTAAAAATCATTTTGTTTGTTAAATCCTGCAGATGATGAATATCAACAAGTACAGATAGACCAAGGGTGTCCAATCCTGGTCTTCGAGGGCCACCATCCTTCACGTTTTAGATGTTTCTCAGCTTTGACACACCTGATTTGAATGAATGAGTGGTTCATGAGCTTCTGCGAAACTTAAAGACATGTTGAAGAGAAGGGAAACAACTAAAACATGCAGGATAGTGGCATTTGAGGAACAGGATCGGACATCCCTGAGATAGATCACAGAAAGTGAAACAACTACAGCAACCCTTTTGACTTGACCCTAAAGCCCAGCCTGGGATGTCTTCCTTCTGCCTGGATGATGTGCGGAATGACTAAAACAGAAAGAAGGTTTGAAGTTGATATGCAACTGCTTTGCCTCTCTGAGCCTGACTACTCAGTTCTTGTCTTAGTGGTTCTTATCAGGTACACTATTGTTAATTTGCCACTGTGACTTGTTGTTGTGGTCCTTAATCGACCTAAAGTTGGACTTCCATTTCTTTAGCTTATCCCAGCACTGGACCGTTATATTCTACCATGTTGTTGTTTATTACCTCTCTTTAGGACATTGTAAATACAGTATTACAATAACTTTTTCACTTTTTGTTACTTTATTTATGTACCCTTATTGCATGCTTTTACTATTTCTTGTTTGTTTATTCTTTGTTTTTTTTTTAGCGAGTCAAATCGGTTCTTCTCTTACTAAGCATGTCATTGTACTGTCAACCTTGTGCTAACCTTGCATATGACAAATAAACACAACTTGAACTTGCTTATAAGTCCGGGTGTAGCCATGCTGCACCATCATCTCTGATATATCTTGGTAAATGTGCTCATTTCTGGTGGCTCTGTCCAGCTCACTCTGAATCTTAACTTTAGCAAATAAAATTAGTAATGTCTGTGCCTCATCATTGATCCACGGCACTATTTTTGGAGCTTCCATACCAGAAACTAACAAAAACAACACACACTCAACATGATCAGCGAGGAAAAGGAGGTTCAGATGTAGTTTGCAGTTTTGCCGAGCAGGTCATCCAGCGATGTAGCTCCATTGGCCAGTCAATGGCTGCTGTCTGCTTATGTCAAAATCATCATCTCAGATCAGTTCACTTGGAACCACGAACAAGGTGGCCCTGTAAACCGGGCTGAGTGGGGGTGGGTACCAGCATTGGGCAGACACCTAATTGGTGAAGAACTGACGATAGTTGATAGTGGAAAAGCGCCATATGTGTGAGCAGCAATGCTCTTTAACAAATTAAACACATGAGCACAATTTCCGCCGGCACCATATTTGTCAACAGCACTGGTGGCCGTCGTCGTTAACCTGGACTTTGACCGATTCAGTGTGGTGTCGCTTAGATGAACTCGCATTAATATCTGAGCACCGCAAAACTTTAAAGACATTTCTGTACATTTGCAGCTCATTCAATGAATGATGACAACCACAGTATAGTATGGAAAATGACCTTAAAACAAATATTATCCATGTTATGTGTTTACTGATTTCTGCACTTGATTTTACTTTGATAAAATGACATCATATTCAATTCATTCTTTCAGTGAGGTAATGTTAGCCTTGGCCATTCACAAAGACACTCTGAATGAGGCTGTATATCACTGACAAGCAACATATTGAACTTTGGGTGTAAAACCAGGCAGAACTAATTGATAAATTGAGGATGTTTCAAAGTAAGCATCAATTTCTCACCATCTTTAGCTAAACAAAATAAAAATGTTGTGCAGTCTGAATGTGAAGCAGCAAAGGCCTGAGGTACCTGGTAGAGGAAGCGCT
Source organism: Simpsonichthys santanae (assembly GCA_031762415.1). Lineage (NCBI taxonomy): Eukaryota > Metazoa > Chordata > Actinopteri > Cyprinodontiformes > Rivulidae > Simpsonichthys > Simpsonichthys santanae. The sequence goes on along the minus strand of JARVLU010000002.1, from coordinate 11,722,284 downwards.
GGCTAAACTGGTGCATGGCACCCTGCAGCTGGCTGCGCTGGCTTTGCCATTGCTGATAGTTGCGCACAGACTCGGCCGTGGGCCTCTGCCATGTTGTGGTTCTGGTGTTGTGGTCCACATAGTAGAACCTGCCCCGCTGGTCCACTCGCTTCTCCCAGCTGGAGGTTGTTGGAGGGGCACAGAAACAAGGTGGGAGTTAAAAACGCTGTAGTTTTCAACAGTACAGTATTTTTATCAAGCATGTGCAGAGTGGGTGGCTCTATCAAAAAGTGGCTGATAATAGCAGCAATGATTTATGGAAAGGAGGAAAAGAAACAAGAGCAAGAAAAGGAAAGAAAACAAGGAGGCTATTAGTGACTTATAGCCAAGAAAGGAAAAGGAAGGAAAGAGGTGAAAACAAGGATGTAAAAACGGTAAAAATGTAGCAAAACACAGAAAAGTAAAACAAAAGAGGAATGAAATAGAAATGAAGTTGCTAAACTAATCGAAGCAACTTTTTCTCATAGACGTATAGTATGTAAATATATTTAACATTTCATTTCCATTTTATCATCGTACAAACTCTCAGCGATGCAAATGTTTCAGGAGCTTTATTATTTCCTAGATGAAGTTTGAGAAGACAACATTGGTGTGCTAACAAGTTTCATTGTGTCCTTCGTTTTAAGTTTGCTTTATGAAACTATGACTATGTTAGTTTATGTTTGTGATTATGGATACCATGTTTACAGTGTCAACAGCATTTACTAAAATTTGAAATATCATTTGCTAGTTTGAATTTTTGAGTGTTGTATTCTTACATGGCATGCTTTTTCCACACCCACAGACACATACACACACACACACACAAAAAAAAAAAAACACCTTTGAAATGAGACCTTTCCATATTACATATGATGTACAGTGCTTGATAAATTGTCTTTCCCATAGTCTAAAACAATCAGATTGAGCAACAGCCAGCTGTCCATTGTAATGATGAGAGAAAACCATGGAATGCATCTTTCTGATCGACAACAACCATGGACAACAGTGTGTATTTGTTCACCATATCCTAACTTTCCCCAGAGACAGGAGGTCTGGACATGAGCTGAGATAACCCCCACCCTCCCACAGAGACCAGTTCCCTGCGTGCACCAAGACTGACTGCTTGTCTGTTACTATTCTCATATCTCAGAATTTAGAGGAGAAACAAGCATCAACTTTTGTTTACTAATAAAAATAAAAAATCAAAATAATGCAGTGCAGATATCAGCAAGCTTCAGAACTCTGCACAAGCAGATGGTGTTATCACCCAAATATTATATCACATTTTTAACCTTTTATAACAACATTTTTAGGTAAAATAATATTTCTGTACATCTGTAACTTTAGTCACTGGTTGAAGGTGGAGTTAAACATACTGCAACAGAGGCACTCATTTAAAATCATTAAATTAGACTGTGTAGGCATGGACTTCTGGTTTGCATGACCTTCCCTGTGGTTCAAGACCTCTGAACAGACTCACTTGTTAAATCAAAGC
>JARVLU010000002.1:11704051-11717493 GCA_031762415.1 Simpsonichthys santanae | reverse complement strand
TATATATATATACAGTATATATACTGTATATGTGTATATATATATAAAAAGCGCGTTTTACATCGTTGAGTTATTTTAGATGGAATGAACGATGTCCAATATTTATCTTTTTCGCTAATATTGGCCGATACCGATACCATGCCGATAATATTGTGCATCCCTAATAAATACTGTACTAATCTCTGGTGTAAAATGACTTGTCAGTTGTGCAGATTAACATATGGTTCTAAAACTGCGTTAATCAACAGAAGTCCATTCAGCTCATTTTAATGACCTGCTAATAATCAGGAGCTAATAATATATCAACAACACACAATTTGTTTTTTGTTGCTACAAAATAGACCATAAGTTTGAATTTTGGCTAACATTAATAAAAGCGCTTGGTTCTACTTTGGAAAATGTCAGAGGACTTCACTCGTATGTTTGAGTTAAATGTAGCAAATGCTACTTTCAAAATTATTGTGTGTTTTATAGAGATGGTAAAACTTTGTTTCAGCCCTGTTCTTGATTTATGACCAGTAGCATTGAGTAATTAATTTTTCTTTTTTACATGATATGAAATTACACTTAAAAGAGGCATTTGATGGACTCGAAGTTCTTTTTGCATACAAAAACAGAATTAGGCTGTCATTTACTTAATAGATTGAAGAGCATCTAAGACAAGTTTTTGCAGGAAAAAAAAAAAGAATATACAGTATGTTGTGCCTTAATGCACTTTAGGAATAAAAAGTATATTCTCAAGAGACGTTCTGGTGAAAGACAAATTTAATTTGAACACAAATATCTGAAGGTTTGTGGCTGTGTCCTGACAGCTCTGATTGGTAGAACTTGGATTTGTCCAATGCCTCTGCATCAAACAAAACAGAAAAAGTGACTGTTGTGCAGAAACACAGCCACTTTAAACCACCGGTCTTGATTACTGATCACAGCTTTGATTAAGTTTTACAAAAAGAAACAGCTCTTTCCTTTAGCCTACTCATTTTGCCTTAGAAAATATATTTTTATGTGGAAGTTGCTGCTACACTTTGGTTTTGGCAGAACTGCTCCAATTCTAGGCTGGCATTTATTTTCTACTTAAAACATCAGAAAAATCATAGTTTATGAAAATGTAATATAGTAAATGTAAAGTTGTGTTGGGTTTGTATTGCACAAGGCTGACAAGCACCGCTTGATGTGAAGACAGCATCAGTTTTATTTGACATTCCCGTAACTGCAGGATAAAAAAAAAAGCTTCATAACAACGAGCAACTTGGGGAGTTTGTGATGCATTACTGGTTATATGCACAACAGAATACTTAAATTAAAGAGGGTGACTCATAAGCTTTCCCTGTCCTAGCTTTGGATGGCTTTCCTTATTTGAGTTTCCAAACCTCAACTGCCCATTTACCCCCACTCTGCCTCCCCTCAAGCTCTAAACAGTTCCTGGTGTGTCCATCTGGAGCGTTAGCCCAGTATTAGCTTGCTAATTGATCCTCTGAAGGGCCATGGCAGCTAACACAGTGGTGGATGGAGGTACATGTGGCACTAAGAAAGGACTTTTGTTCTCTGGGCCCCAACACTCGTTCCTTGTATGGAAAAACTGAGAAGGGGGGGGGGGGGTAAAAGTCTGAAAAGAAGGAGGGGGTGACCTTTTCCTAAAAACAGGCTTTTTTTTCTCTCTGCCACACACTCTGAGAAAATCAATAAATAATCAGGCCAAGTAAAAATGCCATAAAGGGGTTGAACACTGGCAAGTCAAACTGCTCACAGAGTGTTCTTAGCAAACAACAACCCAACTGCTCAATTAGGCAGTACGGTAGTTACATTGCAATGAGTGTAATTGTGCCAGAAAACATGAATGGGGAAAAAAAAAAAAAAAAAAAACATGTCTTGCTTAAACAGCTAAAACATGGGGATGAATTTATATATCTGCTGTGAATGCTGCTGCCTTTATTTATCTGCATGTCAACAAAGTTTCAAAACAGTAAAAACTAAAATTTCAAGTAGTTTACATGCAATCTAAAAATAATATACATGACTTTTGGATGTTAGGTGGCATCTTAAAATTTTCTAAAATAAAAAAAAAAAATAATAATAACTTTTTCAAAGAATCAAGAAAATAATAAACTTTTCTGCTGGTTTGACTGAATTGTGTGGGTTTACAAAACGCGACCAGTGTGGCTATAACGTGTGCAGCCAGTTTTTGAAAAATAATGACTTATTTTCATCTGCTTGACTTGTAAAAATGTATTTTAGACAAAGCTCATTAATTTGTTGCCCACGTTAACCAAAGCAGTGAAATGTTAAAGCAACTGGTGGAATCAAATCATCTTTGCCCATTTTTATACACATTATATGATAACTTCTTGTCCAGAAGATGCAGAACATTCTTAAATTTAGTACACCCTGGAATCCAGAGTATTATAAAGTACAAGTATTTTATGCACTTGTCTATTGAATTAAAACAATAAGTCCAACAGTTTTCAGTCCACCAGTCATTGTCTATCAGCTATAGTAGTAAGATTTGTTCTATTTAAATAAATAAATAAACTGAACCAGATATCAATTCACTCTATATGCTTTACATTCCATTCCTGCAGAGAACTTCCTAAAGGTCAGTTAACCAGACCTCATGTGAAGTTTACCAGTGCAAATGTAATAAAACTGTATGAAACAAAATACCAATTCCATTGAAAAAAATGATTAAACTTTTGTTTTATAGATAGCCCAAATATTAGCTCTAACAACATATTTGAAACTCGATCTATTTTCGTACCACCGGCGAAGCTGGAACATCCTGACTGTGGACAACTATGAAAGACACGACCACCTCTTTCTTAAAACCAAACATGAACTAACAGAGTTTAATCTTGTCCAAGCTAATGACTGTCAAAGATCCAATGCATCAACAGAAAAAAAACAAATGAAAACTTGTGACGGGCGTACCCTGGTGGCAGTGGTCTCTCCCAAGTTGTGGTTTTGGTGTTGTGGTCGACATAGTACACTCTGCCGTGAGGTAAAACCCGCTGCTCCCAGCTGCACACAGACAAACGCACACATTTACTCCAACACTGAACACATCACACAAGCAAGCTGTTTTCGCATTAAATACAAGTAAATATTTTTATTCTGAGAGGACAGGGAGTGCTACACATTATCTTGTATACAATGATGACACATTAACATGAACAGAGAGCAGCATTGGTGTAATAAAACTCCAGCTCTCTAAATCTGTCCTAATCACCTGTAATTACTCACTTAAGCTATTGGGTGGCACATTTTTACTGGTTACATCTCATTTATCTTTACTAGCTATTCATGGGAGTTTTGCTTTGCCTTAATTCACCTTATTAAAGCTGAAAAAGAGAAACAGAAAAAAGCTTTTTGTCTAAAACTTGTTTTCTCCCATATAGTCTGTAAGCACATTAAGCATGTGTTTGTTTGTTTTTTAACTATAGCAAACAATACAAGTAACTTTTTATATAAAACACTGACTTCTGTAAGTTTACAACAGGTTCATAAATTATCTTTATCCAATTAGATGCAGGTGAAATGTAGCACCATTCACCCCTGAACAAATTGTTCTGCAGTAAAGGTAAGAGTTAAATTCCAACTTATTACAGATGAATGTTCCCTATGATTTCACAGAAACTCTATAAAAACAGCATTTTGTAGTTTAGTAGTTTAAATAAAAGGCTGTTTAGACAGCACGTTAAAAGTTTTGCTGGCAGTTTTTTAGGAAGGTCTGAAAAGTGATTTATAGCTAAAGCAATCTTTGAGCTTCTACCGTTATGTTATATAACTTGCAATATTTTAAAACCATCCTTTAGTTGTGCTCTTAATGCTGAATTCAACACTACAATAAAAAGCAGATCAGATCTGATCAGACCTTAGCCATCAGTTAGAAATGTGTCTTTTCCTAATAACTCAATAAATGTGGTAAGGCTCAGATGTCCCAGCTTTTCACTAGCCTTGAACGCAGCATTACCTTTGTGAATCTGGAACAGTAAAGTCACATTCTCAGTCAAGCTGATCTGTGCGCTCGTGTTACCTGATCCATTTGCAGCAGGTGATCTGTGCACGTGTATTTGACCAGTTGAATGTGCAGGATAGTCCTACTTGTGTAATTTGAAATGCACACATTTGAAAAACTGTTTATATATTTGTGCATCGTGTGGTATGCGTGTGGACCTTGTTGTACATCTGCGAATCCTGATGTACGCTTGTGTGGCTACAATCTGTTTTTGTCAAACTATTGTTTTATAAGCCAGTTTAATAAATATTAATAACAAAGCAACATTTTTCTTTTAGATAAATATACTTAGGGGTGAGAACCCAACAAAAAGAACGCCTTAAGAAAATGAATGTGGTGTTTCTGCTCAGTTAAATAGTGCCGTTGTTTTGTATAACTCATATAACTTACACATAATGAAGATTTTTTTGGTAGCATTTTCTAATGAATTACTTGAAACAACTCAGAAGCAAGACAAGTCACGTTCAGTTACTTGGTCAAATGCAAGGTGTTAGCATGTTGTTTCTTAAAATGTAAATTCTGCCTTCTTTAACTAAATATACATTTGTTTCTTGCTTATTGCTACCATTTTGCTTTTCTACCTGTAGACCCATACGATACTGAGATACAGCAGCAAGACTGTAAGGAAAAGTATCTCTGACTTGACATTGAAATATAATCTTTTAAAAAATATGTCTGAGTAACTCTGAAACTTTGAATGTTTTTAAAGTGTGTTGATGCACTGATTCTTACCCAGCTGGGAGTGAGTCTGTGGTAGACTCTGCTGGGTTACATGCCTGCTCTGTACTGGAGGGGACATTAGGATTGGGCTCCATAATGGTGGTTGGAGCCAGGGCATCCTGACCTGGAGAGGGGCTACTGCTGTTGCTGCTGCTGCTGGCAGCTGGAGAACGGCCTGATGGGGAGGATGGAGGAGGTGTCTGACGGGCCACAACTCCTTGACTGCTCTCCACCCCATTAGGTGTCAACTCAGCTTTATCTGTTACAAGACACAGAGGAGAAGACAGTCAGGCATGCAAGGACATTATTTATGTTACGAAATAATAAAGCAGGATCTAAAGACATACATAAAATGAATTTTCCATTAAAATTAATCCTTTGCATTCATACACCTAAGGAGTACAACTTTTGGAATTCCATCAGACAATAAGCAAAGCCAGACGGCAAAAAAAAGCTAAATAACCTCATTGGGATCATTTATACGTAGATTTTCATGTATAAAATTTAGAAATGTTGTTCAAGATGATAATAAAGTGAGCAGACATTTCACCTGCACTGTTTAAAGGGCTGCTATGGCTTTTTGAGGATTGACGTCGACCAGACAAGCCAGGCCCAGGGATCTGCTCTTCAGTAAGGTCCTCGTTGGTCAGAGTCCTCTCTCTGGATTCTCCAGGAGATTCACACTGTGGACCCCCCATCGAGTGTCTGTTATTTCTGCTAATGAAAACATGCAGGGTGACAAAAATCAAAGAAAATAAGACAAAGAAACAAAGAAAGAGAAAACAGAGATAAATTAAAATAACATCAACATGAGGCTGTAGATGTTTATTTTTCTATATATCATGTTAAATCGATTTTTGATTGGCTTTACGTTTCCACTAATTTGATAGCTCAAATATAAACTATTACTTCTCACCTAAATCTGGCACAGGTGCAAAAATAATCACCAGCACACCAGAAAGCACTCAGAGGTGTCAATGTTGGCTACTTTCACCTCGTGGACACCCTTATATTTCCTCAAAACTAAATATATATTTGTTTTAATGTTTAATGTCAGCTGTGCTTGGTCAGACACAAAGAAAACCAGACTCAGGACTCTGCTGGTCATGTGCCACAAAAAAAAAAGGTGCAACAATTCATCCCTGACGTTGTATTTATTCGTCACTGTCAAAGAATTTATTTGTGTGAGAGATTATCACAGTTTAAAAACATGTGCGTGTTGGTGACATGTGCGCCTGCACAATACAAAGTTGCTGACTGCTTCTCCATGACAGCAGCGGTTTGAGCTCTTGGCTGAACTGCTAGTAATGCCCCCCCACAATGCTTAGGAGGAAATGCCAGCTGATTTTATGCACTCCCGCAGCGAAGCTCTGAAATAAACGCAGCCTGCTCCACTATTTATTATCCTGCTACAATTCAAGCCAGCGAGAGCAGCATCTGAAACCACACTCAGTGGGGAATAGCATGCTAGTACTCTGCGTAATGCTTCAGTCGACCAAACTGGCACCGGACTCGATAATTTGAATCTTTACTTTCTTCTATTTATTTTTCATACAGTTACATCTTGAGTTCTTTTTTATATATATAAATGCTCTGCAATAAGGTTATAGAAAAGAGTTTCTCAACATTAATTTTGTGCTATTATTCTTATTATAATACCAGAAGGTCTGCAGAGTTTTGAAACCAGCTATATGAATTAAGATGCCTGAAAAGCATTTTTTTTGGTCTGTGATTATAGTAATAAAATCTGGCAAGGATTTCTGCTCCTTCTCCTTTATGTGTAGCTATTTAGATCTATTTCTCGGCAGACATTTTAACTTGAAATAGTGAGTGAATTTTACTTCTGAATTCTGTATTTGCCGATTATCTGCAGAATTTGCACAAATGCAGAACTTCCTCTGAGTGGACTGCGGCTGTTTTTATATACCTGGGCTTGTCCAGGAATTTTAACTCAAGACGTCTGCTGGGAAATTACTGTAATACAGAAGTCTCATGAGGCTAAATGTTACTGAACACACAAGCACACCCAGCTGGAGCTTTCTCTTCTTGCTCACATAAAATCTGTTTTAATGACCTTAAAATTACCAAATCAAGCAGTTTAGTAACAACATTCATCGCCTTAAACTTTAGAATACCCACACAAAAATACAAAAAAGTGACATTTCCTTCAGGTAAGTAAACAGCGCAACATGAGTAGTCTAAAACATTGAACATGACATACTCTGATGTGAAGTTTTGTGTGTGCATACAAAATGTCTGAATTTAACTTGTGTTCTGACCTGTTGTGTGATCCAGAACTGGAAGTCTCTTCACTCTGTGTCCTCCTCAGATTGGGTCTGTCAGACTGAAGTATCTCTGTAAACGCATCCCTTCTTTAATAACAAACAAACTACAAACTGTAAGTTACAACATTTAGTCAATCAACATGAACAGAAAGAAGAGAAAAAATTATATTGCATTTTTTGCAGATAATGAAGTGTGACTGCTGATGGCTGAAGATGAATACGCTGAAAACTGAGCTGATGAAGCAAAAAAGAAGCAAACACTACCTTAAAGAAGCAAAATACTAGACTAGCTACAAGAAACAAAACTTAGCTAAAAGCCAAAAGTAGAAAAATTAAAAGTTGAAAGTTGTAAAATGCTAGCTAAAAGTAGCAAAAATAAGCAAAAAGTAACAGACCGGTAGCTAAAAGAAGCAAAAGAGGGCAAAAACAGAGCAAGTATGCTCCAGCAGATTTCAAACAGTACAATTTTTATTTTTTAAATGTTGGGACAGAAGTGCATTTCAATAGGAAAACTATAATATTTTTTACAATATAAAAATATATTTGTTTCACAAAGTTTTGTATCAGCATTCGCACAATAACCAAACAAGCATTGCAACATACAGCCAGTCTAACAAATTAGCCTTAGCAAAGCAGAAAATCAGAAGGTTTCAGTAAATCATTACTCAAGCTTTATCCTTAGGCTACGATTCTGAATACAAATGGTGTTATAAAAATACTATGTCAAGCTAAAAAAAAAAAAACAAGGGGCGAAGGAAAAGGCGTTCCCAAAATATTCTGTCAACAGTCGTTTTTCTTTTACACTGAAGTCCCTAAACAGGGCTTGTTTTGATAAAAATTAGAAGAAAAGTTTCTGGTGTTATTTAGGCCCTAAAATATGATCTTGGAGGTTTAAACACACATGATGTTTAATCATTGTTAAACAAGCAGCAGTCAGCTGCTGCATAATTCATAAAGCAGAAGAAGAACACGTCAAATTTTCATTCAACTTTTATTTATTCAGGTTAGTCTCATGGAGCCACGAGGACTCATTTACAAGAGAGACCTGTTTATTTATAAACAGGTAATTAAATTTAAATGTATAAATCTATATTTATTTCGATGTGCTCTAACAGGCAGCATTACAGTATTTTGAGTATTTCCTGGGACTTTTGTAGCAACCCTTTACTGGTAATTACTTTTTTTTTTTTCACCCCTCTCCATCCATTCCTGTCATCTCTCTGCTGTCAGTGGAAAAATTAAGGAATAATATGTCAAAAAGAGAGAGCAATGCTTAAAAAAGAGAGGAAACGAAAGCCGGCTAGTGACTTCTAAAAACACAAGTTTTTAAATAACACTAGGAGAGGCTTTAAGCAACAAAATAATTTTCGTTCCAGTCTCTCCTGAGAGGATTTACTGTCTCCTTGAACGTTACAAGGATTACTCATCTTCCTCACAGCAGCTGAGGATGAGAAAGTGATCACATGGAGGCTTAGACCACTTTATGTTTAAAAAAATAAAATAAAAATGAAATCCACACAGCCTTCACACATGTGGCAGTGGAAATACTGTTAGCGGTTTAACACAGACCATTCATCCTGGTGTGTACTATTAGTCTGTGCTGGTTTGTGTGCAAAGTGGTGTGCGGTCTTGCTGGTGTGAGGGAATGTGTGACTTACGGTCCCAACTGTGACAGAAAACCACAGGTCTGTATCATGCTTTTCATTAACACTCACTTTGTCCTTCATGCACAAAAATACACCATCTTCCAATGATAAAGGAGTTCACACAGGAGGCGCAAGAGTCTCAAACGGTGTCCATGTTTACATGCACATACAGTACACCCTACTATCTAAAGTAAAGCAAAGAGGTAGCTCTTACAGGTTCTTTTGCACAAACACACACACAGAGTTCTGTTTTGTGGCTATGAAAGAGCTTCTTGTGCGCAGACCCTGTGCACACAGAGAAAAATAAACAGCGGTCTTCAGGAGAAACCATTGTGTCATGGCCTGCTAACTGGGTCCATCACCCCCTCCCTTGAAAAGGATCGGGTCTAATTACTGGTCTGGTGTGTGTCCGTGTGCGTGCATAAAAAGAGTGATATACCTGCAGACACATCTTAGCTCAATGTCCAAAAACTTCAGCTTGCATGTGTTACTACAGTTTCTGAACAAGAAAGTGAGAATCACTTTTTTCTACTATGCTATAATTTTATTGTTATTCATGTCAAACTTTTTTATTCAGTAAATTACAATTTTGATCTGTCTTAAACATACAAAAATGTATTTAAATGTTCACTCATGCATGTGAGCAACAGTTTAAACCTATCCTAACTGGTTTCTACAAGTAAAATTAATAGTGCTTTAACACATTTATTTACCATACCATACCATACCATACCATACCAGCTTTATTTATTGAGCACTTTAAACACCCACTGGACAAAGTGTTGTACAGTCCACATAATAAAATAACTATACAGTCAGATAATAAAAAGCGATTAAAATACTGTAATGAAAAGTCAACATTTCAGATGGTGTCAAAGGCCAGGGAGAAGAGATGGGTTTTTAAGAAGGGATTTAAAAACAGTCAGGGAAGAGGCCTCGCTGATGTTCAAGGGAAGGCCGTCCCACAATTTACGAGTTGCCACAGCAAAAGCACGGTCTCCTCTGAGCTTACTTATTAACTTTTTTTAAATTACAGTATTATTATTACATTGGAAATAAGATGCATTTGCTTTTTGTTCTTACATACAAACTCACAGGCAAAGGCTTGTGATGAGTAGGCCTGTCACGATAACAAAATTTGCTGGGCGGTTGATTGTTGCAGAGAATATTGCGATAAATGATAATATTCTTTGAAATTTGAGAATAATTAGTAATTATTGTCAAATTTAAGAAGAAATGTTGATTTGTTTTGTGTGTAGTACCTTTTTTGACCACTGGATGGTAGTATAAGACTGTTTGAAACAAAAGATGGATAGTGAGGGAGCAAGCAGCGTGTCTTTAAAAAAAATGGGAGGGAGGCCTCTTGATGTGATATGGGCTGTCTCTTGTTCCTGTTTTTTGATTCTCAAAATGCCAGACGCTCAGTGTGGCTTGAGCTCTTTAGCATAGCATTTGTCACACAAAGTTTTTAATTAAAAAAAGATCAGTAAACAAGTTTGCTTCTTTTTGCAGAGAAAAACATATTTTTAGACGAAGGCACAGGTTTCAACTGTGAATTTTGGAGCTTTGACAAGACTGAGGATTTTTCCCCAAGGCTGGCCTGTTAGCTCGTAGCTTAGCTTCTCAGCTCTGCTGCTTTTAACGATCCAAAAACTTGATTTTGGACGGTTAAAACAGATTTTATAGAGAAAAGAGAAAGGGAGAAGTCAGTGAAGAGCACCGGAATTGAGCTTTTTGTCGTCCAGTGTCTTCAGTAGAAAAAGAAAGACATGAAGAAACGATAAAGCCGATAAATGAAAACGAGGTCGATGATTTTTATTTATCGTGCGATTACGGTAATTGATTTATTGTTTACAGCGACAGGCCTAGTGGTGTGAAAAAAAAATAAAAACAATAATTTATTTATTTATTTTAAATAGGAGGCTGACCTTTAAAACTTTTTTCAAATTGTTGTTTTGTGTCAACCTGAAAAAAGACTTGTGATAAGTCAACTAAGATCTCCATATAGACGAAGAAACAAAATGAACTGCTCTGTATAACAACTTTTGACTCAATCCCCTCGGTCCTTAACTACTCTTATTAACTTGCAAACTCCAAATAACGTATGGTATAAATACAGAACTAAAGAAATAGCAGTTGCTCTTGAGTCTGGCTATCTAAACTACATAAACAAGAGTCAGTTAAGGAACTTTGCATACGGTAGTTTCAAAGGTATGAAATGGTATTTCTGGTACAAGTCTGATACATTCACACCATTAATGCACAGATTCTAGCATGACATGTTGAGGTTGATATGTGTTACTCATTGGGCTGGATGGCCTGAGTGTGTGTCTGTGCTGTGGTCAAACGTGGCTCCTGCTTCTGTGGAAAAGGAAGTTTGAACATGTGAGAATCAAACGGTCAGTGTGTGCCAATATTTCCAGAATTAAAATCTTTCTGCTCTGGCTTCTGTTTCTCACCATCTTTCAATGTAAGGGCCTGTTTGTAAAGCTGACCGCATGCACAAGTGTGTGCGCACGTGTGTGTGTGCGCGAGTGTCATAAAAGCTGCCAGAAAAAACAAATAAATAAACGAGTATAATCTCTGAACTAACAAAGTGACTTTCAGAGTGAGAACACAGAGTGCCTTGACACCAGCAGAAGGCAACACACTCCTACCTTTATGCACTTTATAGATTCATTCAGCCCACATACCCCTGCGCACATGCACACACGTCACAAGATGAAAGACACGTGCACACGTGCATATCTCCAAATATATTCATAAAACATACATGTGCCACAAAACTACTGTAGCTGTGTTCACTTATCTGTCCTCCCCACAGAAAACCATCACACGTACGTACACATGCTCATGACCTCTGTCATCCATGCAAGTCAGGAGAGGAAACCCCCCCTCCTCTACCATGCACAACGCTTGGGGATCACAGGAGGCAATTGTACTAGAGCTGCAAGCAATGAGGCTCAATTACGCAATTCTCAGAAACAAATTAGACAAAAGCGCTCCTGATGTCTGTGATTATGTGAGTGGAGAGATTCCAAACAACAGATCATGAAAAAAAAAAAAAAAAAAAAAAAAAACAGAAGAGAGGGAGGGAGCGGTCTATTCATAGAAAGTTTACATTTAACCTACACACATGCTGCTGAAATTACAAGCACAGGTTTTAAACTGCATTTTGATGACTCGTTCACACCGCCTTACATCAGGAGTCAGTGTTTTTTTGTAAGAAACACGTTTGTTTAATTTCACGCCAAGTCTAACCAGAAGAACGACGTCTGAAACTGGGCATGTGCCACTTAACTTAGCATAAAGACAAAAAAAGAGAGGAAAACATTTTAATTGCTTCTAAGTTCAATATTCAGAAACACACTCCCTAAATACAAAGCATTTAGTGAAAATTGCGATACAAAAAAAGGTGAAAAACCAATTACAGTACTGTTATTGCTAACTAAAGTTATAGTTAGGCCTGTCGCAATAAACAGTAAATCAATTAATCACATGATAAATGAAAATTATCAACCTCATTTTCATTCATCGGCTTTATTGTTTCTTCGCGTCTCTCTTTCTCCTGAAGACACTGGATGACAAAAAGCTCAATTCTGGTGCTCTTCATTGAACCCTCCCTTTCTCTTTAAAATCTGTTTTAACAATCCAAAATCGTATTTTTGGATTGTTAAAAGCAGTGAAGCTGAGAGGCTAAGCTGAGAAGCTAAGTACAAGCTAAGCTAACCGGCCGACCTCTGGGAAAAAACATGTTTTGTCGAAGCTCCAAAATTCACGGTTGAAACTCGATTCATGTAAAAAGTTATTTTTTTCTGCAAAAAGAAGTTGAGAACTTGTTTACTGATTTTTTTATTAAAAGCTTTGTGTGTAAAATGCTATGATAAATAGCTCAAATTGCACAGTGTCCGCCATTTTGAGAAACGAAGAAAGACATCTCATGTCACGTCAAAGGCTCTCCCTTTCATTTTTCTTAAAGAGACAATCTGCTCGCTCCCTCACTATCCATCTTTTGGTTCAGTCATACTGCCATCTGGTGGTCGAAAAAAGATACTACATAAAACAAATTAAAAAAAAATTTCTTAAATTTGACAATAATTACTAATTATTGTAAAATTTCTAACAATATTATCGTTTATTGCAATAACTTCTGAGACAATTAATCGCCCAGCAACATTTTTTATCATGACAGGACTAGTTATAGTGTGTGAGAATGATCAGTTTATGAGAAAATATTTCTATTAATTAAAAAGGGTCAGTAATCACTTTGATACACACATTTTATTACCTCAGAATGAACTTTGTTATAATTATTAGTTTAGCAGGTCAATCTACACATAAAACAGCCAGAAAAGGAGGGAAATGAGGAAGAGTACTGCTCAGTGGAAAAAAAGAAAATGAGAGCCAACAATAAAGGAATCAGCTGTTGTGGATATAGTTTACGAGAAGATTAGGATACAGTATAGAACACCTAACTTCAGAAGAAATGCAAGAATGGGCCATGAAATGTAATTGAGTGGTATAAAAGATGGAACACAATAAAAAGCAAAATGGATAATGATTAATAAAAAAAATGGTGTCATGCGGGTCATCTGTTTTTTTATTACCGGTAAATTGGTATTTAGCTGAAAGTTACAGCAATACATAATTGTTATCTCCAGTTTGACCACTAGATGTCAGTAACTGTTTCACAATCTCATTTAAAATACAGTACAGGTAGTCCTCGGTTTACGGCCGAGATCCGTTCTAACGGCTCGGCCGTATACCGATTTAGCCGTA
>JARVLU010000002.1:11668328-11696671 GCA_031762415.1 Simpsonichthys santanae | reverse complement strand
CTTCCACCCATTCATTTTTTGTCACATATCTCTGTGGCAGGTCATGGAGGCAACAGATCAATGAAAGAAACCCAGACATCTCTCTCTCTAACTTCACCTGGGAGATCCAAAGGAGTTCCCAGACCAGAGTTGTGGGTCTACCCCAGGATATCCTCCCAGTGGACATGCTCCAAAAACCTTGAAAGGGAGGTGTCCACGCAGCATTCTAATCAGATGCCCGATTTGCCTCAACTGATTCCTTTTGATGCAGAGGAGCAGCAGCTTTACTCCGGGCTCTCTCCCAGATGAAGGAGCTCCTCATCCTATCTCAAAGGCTGAGCTCGACCATCCTACAGAAGAAGCCCATTATAGCTTCAAGGATCAAAGATCTCATTTGTTTTGTCGTGATCCTCACCATGTGACCACATGTAAAAGCTGGAACATGGGTGGATCAGTAAATCGAGAGCCTGGGCTTTCGATTCAGCTCTTCCTTCCCCATGACGGACTGACAACATTACTGTGGACAAGGCCTAGATTCATCTCTCACTTTAAACCACCATCACTCGTGAACAAGAAGCTCAGAAACTTGACCTGACTTAAAATAATAAACTCCAATCCATAATCAGAACTGACAAATAAGAAGTGAAATGTCCTCAAGAAACAAGAGGTATTGTTGCCTTTTATCCAAGCACATAGATGGAAGTGTCCAGGATGACTGACAGTCTACACTAAGACAGTGCACATTTCTTTGTATGCAGTTTGAGCCTTTTCTTACTTTTGCCATCATGTGTGCGCAGTGTGTCCAGCAGGTCTATGGTAGCGCTGCCCAGTAGCTCTTTTCTTAAGGTGTGGCAGCTCCACAACTTTAAATCCAGATGACTCTGTGGCGTTACGTTACTGAAAAACACAAAGCAACATGAACACACTCTTATATGAACTGAGCCTCTTATTCACATACAATCTACTAAAATATAAGTACAAAGAAGTGCATTACTTTGTTTAAGTCCAGCGCAAAGCAAATTAAACTGATAACAGAACAACTTAGTTCTGTTTGTGTTGAACATTTCCACTGGTTAACATTTCATTTAAACTAGATTTCTGCACGAGATAAAAACTTATCTAAATTATCTAATTAACGATGATTATCTCAGAATTATGGTAGCTAAGATCAGCACTTCCACTACAATGATGTCTTCTGTAACAATGTCTGATGCTTACAACCTGTTTTACATTGTGAATAATTAATATACAGTACTGTACTGTCTTTTATGACTGAGTGTGTATGTACTGTATGCGTGTTACTCTCACAGGGTGAGGTCCTCGTTCCACTGCAGCTCCAGGTGTCCAGTGCGTTTGCCTGTTTTTTTGGTTTCACTTGTCAGACCGTCGGCAGTCACCTCGACAAACGAGCTGAGTCGAGAGTGGCGATTCGGCAGTTTTGGAGACTGGGGCTTTGCTGACACCACTGGATTCACACAAACACAACAGCTGTAAAGCAGTGTCAGAACATCTGGAGTGAAAAAAAGTGGTTTTCTAACACAGGGTACTTGAGTGTAAATGAAACTGCCTCCATCGATTGTTTATACTTACTAACCTATTTGCATATTGTGAATATTGTAAATAAAACTGACAAAGAAATACAACCACTCTTTACATTTTAGATATTTTAACAAAAGCTTTGAAAATATTTCCATTCTACATGAATGAATACATTATGTATACCCTTTTGTTACAGAAATAAAACCTCACAACAGTCACTGAAATTATTTGAAAAAGAAGAAAAATAAAATTTAAATAACTGAAAATCAACTAATGAAAATTGTTTTTAAATTCAAATCCATCAGATTTATTTAAACAAATTTACACTGGCCTGAACAAACAATAAGGTACACCTAATTTAATATTTTGTTGCGTCACCTTTTAAATGAATCACTGTGCTCAAAATTTCTGTACCGTAATTCAAATTGTGATACCATACCATACCAATTTATTTATAGAGCACTTCAAACAGCAACAAGGCCAACCAAAGTGATGTACAATAGAAACAAGCAAACACAGTGGACAGGAAAACATAAAATAAAAATATAGATACAAATAGACTAAGTATTTTGGCTTTGTTATTACCGTAACTACTATTTGCTGTAAGGTCTGCCTAAACTGTCACAAATCTTGCAGTATTTTAATGCATTTAGTGACGCAACTTGTTCAGAAATAAAAAGAAGTAAAACGAACGTGCCTGTTCTGTGTGTAGCAGGGTGAGCAAGCAAACAAATACAGGTACTGTACAGTACAAACATGGCCCTCTAGTGGAAGAAAGAAAATGTGACATGATACTACCGGTACTGTAGTCAAAAGGTACACACAACTCTACAATTATGGTAATTAGTTTTATAGAACTTCAGAAGAATACATGGCATTTTAAGTCCTGTCTTATTTATTTAACAAAGCCAAAATACTGTAGCAGTCTATAGAAAATGCACAATTTATA
This sequence comes from Simpsonichthys santanae, assembly GCA_031762415.1. Classification (NCBI taxonomy): domain Eukaryota; kingdom Metazoa; phylum Chordata; class Actinopteri; order Cyprinodontiformes; family Rivulidae; genus Simpsonichthys; species Simpsonichthys santanae. Next base: position 11,694,204 of record JARVLU010000002.1, on the reverse strand, counting down.
AATGTAGGATGTATAGAAATATTTGTTCAACTCACCTAACATTGAAAGGTTGAATAAAGGTTGAACAAATTGAAAGGTTAATTTTTAGGGCGCTTTTCTGAAAGTTTACTTTAGGCAAATTTCTACATTTGGTCAATTTTATGTCTTTTTAGGCCTACTGTGATATTTACAATCATGATCAAATGTAGCAAGGCACGGTGCTTTTGAATCCCTTCCTTCTTAAAAGATTATTGCAGTATGTTTTAGTACTGTTAGAGCTACAATGTTTGTCAGGAAGATTGATAATATGTCCAAAATAATTAGATGCATAAGTGATGATGAATAGACAAAAAAAAAAAAAAAAAAAAAACTCTGAATATCTTCTTAACATAAACAAGCATGAGCGGACTGACTGAGACAAGTTCATATTGATTCATACAATTTTTTTGTTAGAACATGACATACAGGTACAAGAGAGCCAGCTGGAAGAATTAAAACAGGCTTCAAGAGAGTGACAGGAGATCAGCCAAGATACACAGTGAGGGCAGATCTGTACATGTACATGAGGAGCTGATACAATCTTCAGTGTGAGGGTGTGACTGAATTGTTATAGGTTCAATAAAACATTTTATTCTTCTGATAAGAAGAGACCAATAAGCTCAGCTAGTAGCTAGTCACTGTGGAGCCATGACCAAAGAGGATTTCTGTCTTAAAACAACTCCAATTTCAGAAATGTCAAAGCAATTCACACAAGCTCTTTTTTTTTTTTTTTTAACCTTTGTACTGCTGTCAGTTTTGCATAATTCTGGCAGAAATACTGCAATATTCGACCTGGAGGTGACCCAGGCTGGACCGGATGTGCTGCCACTCCTCCTCACACAAGAAAACAGTATACTTTGTAAATAACTGTGCATTGCTAAATTGACAGTCATGTAGAAGTTTAAAGTCCATGGCGATGGAGTCAGAAAGAAGGTAAAAAATTACATGTGCAATGTTGGTGCGCATGTAAACAATCCAAGTATAACTAGGAAATTTAATTTTTGATTGTCCGTTGAGTCTTTTAGCATAAGTAGCTTTGGTAGACTTTCATTACCTGAGAGTTGTACTTTGGATGTTTGTGTTATGTAGAAATTATTCCAAATTAATAAAATTCAAACCAAAAAATAATAATAAAATGTTTGTTTTGCATGTCTCTTACCAACTGTCTGGTCAATAAGGTGACAAAAAAGCATTACCTTTCAGGATCAACTGGGACTTTTCAGTGGTCTGGGCACTGCCAGGTCTGGTCACGCTGGCCGTTGCCATGGCATCACAGCCCTGTAACAACAAATACACAAGATAGCAAAACACATTTCCTGCTTTACACACAGAGATTCTATGAGATGAGTGACTTATCCTGCTCTCTGCCAGACGAATTACTTCATAGTTGCTGAATAACCACAGAGACATGTAAATGCACATTTCAGGCAATGATTTTTAAAGTCTACAACGATTCGTGTTCACTGTACTATTTTACCAACTTCAACCTGTCCCAAGCAAAAATGTTGTAACCCTGCACCACATCTGCAGAGAAAAGTAACTTAAAGGACAAGTTCATGGAACCAATAGCAATGCCTTCTTATCACCTATGCATCATAATTTACACAGTTTTGCATATGAAACCAGTAAACAGTTTGCCAAAAACCTTCAAAGATAATAGAAAAGTCATCAAAGATGATGCAGTGATTGTTGTGATGAAAGATTGCCACAAGACACATTAGCTAATTGCATTACACCAACAAAGAGAAGTGTTGTGAGAAGTGAAAAAGGAAATATATTTATCCAAGCTGAAATCTGTACATTTAAAAATGTGTAAATAATCTTCTCATGTAACTGCTATATAAAGTAAAGGTTTTTACAACGTGATAAGGTGAGGCTGTGCTTTACTGGAGTCCTTATTTTATCCTATTGTGTATTTTAATCCATAAGAGTGCAACATATCTTTTTGGTATTACCTCTGATTACAACAGGATACACATAAGTCAAAGCTACATTAAGCTTAGCAACATAAGCAGAAATTTGTTCTCCCCATCAGAGGTAGTGAGAGCCAAGTGCTTTTAGCATCACCTTGAGCAAAGTCAGAGACACTCTGCAGCATTTAGTGAAAAGAAAAACTGCAATGCACAGCAGAGCTGACCTCAAGAAGGACGCTGTCCTTGGTACCAAAACCTGTTCAAGCAAGAACTACGGTAGTCATTAAATAAGTTTGACATCTTTTTTATCAGTAACCAGCTTGTACAAAAGTCTTGAGCCACTTCCCCAGTTTCAAATTTCTAATGAAGATACCTTGTAAATTTTTAATTTACAGTGCAATGTCTTTCAAAAAAAAAAAATAAAAAATAAAAAAAAAAAAAAAATTGGGGGGTGATGCTAACATGTTCTTTTTTCACAATTGTTTTTTGTAGCCTGTCCTTTACCTAACAATTTTCGGACGAATGTGAACTTACTGTTCTTATTGTAAAAGTTTGTTTTTAAATCAAAAGCAGTCTATGACAATGTCATATTTTAATACATGCCAAAGCATCTGAGTTTGACAGGCTGTACCGACAGTGATTCCCAAAAAGCTATATTAGCCAAAACAAATCCAACTCTTTATTTTAAGAAGTCAAACAAACAAAAATAAGAGGTTTAAGACCTTAGTACAAAGCTGTTTGCTGCTGCGTCAAGGTTATTGCAGTGCAAACAGAAACATTGGGTAAGCCTAAAGTGGTTTTGGTCATAATCTTGAAATCTGTCTCAAAGCGGAAACAAAACAACAAACAAGTGCTCAGCATCTTCTCACAATTTAAAAAAATCAAACCGACTTCTTAATCAAATATGTTTGAGTGCTAGCATACTGTATTTAAATTAAACTAACAAAGGTTTGGGGTTTTCTGCTAAACGGATCAAATGTCTCCATATTAAATACCCTTGACCGGTGCATACAAAACACAAACACGGAAGATGATTGAGGGATTTCTAGACAACAATGTCAAGAGACACTAGGAAAACAAACACTTCCGGCTATTCTTTTCAAAATAAAACTTGTAGTTTGCTACATTCAAATTCCCTACCTTGTGCTACGTGTGCATATGTCACGTGTGTAAATACTGTAGTTGTCTCGTTTGTCTCTATGTGTCCCTGTGATGACTTGTGACATGTCCAGTGTGTATACCCTGCCTGTCCCACAGATGGATATGGGCACCAGTGACCCCACCCCCACCCCAGCAACACGGAAAAGGAGGAGTGGGTAGAGATAATCGCAGGGCAAAACTACATGTAATGTGGAACAATTGCCACTAAAGGTGAAGCACAATTCAATGTGACTTTTTAAATGAATGGAGCACATGATTAAAAACTAATTACAATAAAGTGATGAAACAAAATAATTTGCTAAACAAATGTGTTTGACAAGCTTGAAACATAAACCATTTCTATTTGTTGTTCAGAATGTATTTTTTTTTAATCGCAAATTCTATTTATTTTGAAAGGTGCATATGACACATCCGTTCCGATACGTTAACAACTTAACTTGCTAACTGTTAGCCAACAGGCTTAGCGGGGCTTCATGAAAGGACATGTCTATAAATTATGTTCTAAATACCAGACAGCAACCAGAGCTATGTTTATTGTTACGTTTCCCGTACCAAAGGACATTCTTTGTATTGACATGTCAAAGACTAATGCGCAAATGTGATAATTTCCCTACCTTTGTCAGCTGTGCTCCGCTGTTGTTGCTACACAACTTTCATTTCCGCCTCAGTGACAAAACCACGTGACCCAGGCTATTTTTTTTGTTACACAAAGGATTATGGGAAAAATTATGAACATTATGGTAAAACCGAAAATAATTTGTCGACCTGTTACATTATTTCTTTCTTATACATATCGGCAAACAACTGCATATTTAAGAAATTAAGTTTAACATAGATTTATATATTTTATTTTTTTTATTACACAAAGGATTATGGGAAAAATTATGAACATTATGGTAAATCCGAAAATAATTTGTCGACCTGTTACATTATTTCTTTCTTATACATATCGGCAAACAACTGTATATTTAAGAAATTAAGTTTAACATAGCTTTATATATTTGAAATTTGCTATGTTATAACTGACCCCGCTCTTCAGCAGAAGCCAGCAGTTTTTTGGTAACTAGTTGCCATGTTGTGTTTTTTGAACCAGTATTATGGGGCTTTTAAGGTCTGGTTATACTTCACAAGACATTGGATCTTCCTGATGTGATTGTGAGATGGTCTTTTTGGCATGGACAATTCATATTCAAAGTGAAACTACAGGGAGAAGTTCTGACAAGTGTTTTTCTTTTTACCTGATGGAGGCGTTGAAAGAGGAAGAGCTGATATTTCTGTTAACTTAAGAGAAGTGACTGCTGGGTATAGGCACCAGAGACCCAAAAAGGAAGAAGCGGGTAAAGATAATGGATGGATGGATATTGGTTTGGTCTTCATATACTCAAAGATTGCTTGATGCCCAAGATGACGTTTACTTTCTACCCTTAAAACAAAATTGAGTCTTTCCTTTTTTGTAAATTTGATCAATAAAATGCATGCATTAATAGCTAAATGCACACACCAAGTCCCTGTGATGGACCTGCGACCTGTCCAGGGTATCCCCCTTCCCTCGCACAGTGATTGCTGGACATGGGCACCAGCAACCCCCGTGACCCAAAATGGAAGAAGCGGGTATAATGGATGGATGCACACACCAAAAACAAAAAAAAATTAATTAAAATACAAATTATCTGTCTCACAAAGAATGTACTTGACACATTTCATCATACAGTATGTTACTTTATTCTTAACTGTCAGCAAAATGCAACCAATTATCTTTCATTTATTTTGTCTAAAATGATTTGCAATTTTAAAAATAGTTGTTTTTAATATTGAATATAGGCAAGATTAAGGCCTTCAGAGGCCCCTCACCATCTTTAACACACCATGCCAAGACCTGCAGTGATGATGCAACATAACTGATCCTAGATCAGTTGCAGGTTATTAGACTAAAAGTAAAACTGGTCTTGGATCAGTGCAAACAGTTACCCAAACAGTAACTTTAAACTCTAAATAAGTTGTGTACATCAAGTGATTTTTACTAGACTTCAGGATATTTATTTAGAAGAACCCATTTTGTTTTTCCAGTCTCAGACATGTTGAATGACTGACAAATAAAAATATATTGAGAACGTTTTGCACAAGATAACATTTATAGTTAAAGTCAAGTCGACATCAATGAGTCTTCAGCAAACTGATGAATAGTTTTGGATAATAACCACAGATAAGACATTGACACAGAATCCTCAACAGACATGAGCAGCATTGGCACACATACATTCTCATTAGTTACTCATAAATACAGCAAAATTAGAAATAATACAGCAACATTTTCTAATATCAGTGAAGTTTTATGAAAACTTTGTGGCCTGGTGTGAGTGGTGAGGATGGGGAGAGATGCCTGCTGACATAGTGGTCATGAAAGTATGCGATGACAGCCAGAGGGGGGCCCAGCAGCAGACACAGCCACACTAAACCGTTGCCATAGTTTCCATGAAAAAATCTTCTGAGGAACACCGAAACCAGGAGCTGAAAGGAGAAGTCATTGTATGAGCGTCAGGTGTGGAGGGTGAGAAGACACAAATAACTAGAGAAACATTATTTTTTGTACAAATGCAGAGGGAACGCTGAGCGCTGAATGACTTTACTGATTAACTAAAAAAGCAAAACACTAGCTAAAAGCTAAACAAACTAAATATTAAATTAAAGCTAAAGTAGCTAAATTAAAGCTAAAAGTAGCCTAAGGGTAGCTAAAAGTAGCAAAAGCTAGCTAAAAGCTAAAGAAACCCAACTCTAGCAAAAGGAACAAAAGGCCAAATATAAGCAAAAAGTAGTGAAATGACAACTAAAATCTAACAAAATGATCACTGTACTAAAAGCCAAAAGCAAAGAAGCAGCTCAAAGCTAAAGAAGCAAAATAACAGCTAAAGGCAGCAAAAATTTAGCTAGAAGGATAAAAACAGAAGTAGGTTGCAAAAAGCAAAACAATGGCAAAAAGCTAACTAAAAGTAGCTAAACACACGCAAAAGGAACAAAGCCTAGCTATAAAATAAATGTAGTAAAACGCCATCTTAAAAGCAGAAATAACAAAAGGCAAACAAAAAAACAGCCAAATTTTCAATTAGAAAGATGTAACAAAAGGCTAGTTGTAGCACCCACCTCCTGAATGTGCAGAATGTTTTGATACATAATAGCTAAAACAACACTAAATATGCTGAAGTAGTTAAGAGTGCAAAAAATGTGCACACAAAAAAATAACAGTGTAAATGCTGAAAACAAAAGTGTTCACACAATAAGGCAGATTTAATGCTGGTGTGTTTGGGCTTGTTGTCCTGCAGGATGAATTGTGCTAACTCAACGTTGAAAATCGTTCCATCTGTTTCTACAGTAATAGTCATTTATTACAAATAAACAAGGATGAAAAAGTTGCTGAACACAAACACATAAATCAACAAGATTCATGTCTGACCGACTATGTTGGCAGTGAAGAGCTGAGCTATTTGCACTAAAGCTTTACAAACCTCGTGCTGACAGCAACAATGCCGCTGTAAAGAGAAACACATAAATAATCACCTGCTGGAAGAATCTCACCTCTAATACCATCGTGAGGAAAATCCACAGACGACAGCTATGCAGAGGCAGAGCAATCAGATACTGTGTAGAAGAATAAAACAAAAGCAACACATTATTATTAGGACTGCTGGGCTTTTCATTATTATGAAGGAGCAGACTTACCTCACAGAGAGCAGCAGACATGAGGAAGACCAGTAACTCAGCTTTCAATGGAGAAATGTTCATTTTCACCAGCTCTGCGTAGACATGCCTTTGAACAATAAAAACAAAACAAACACACAAGTTAAACTAGAGCGTTCTTGTCATGTGAGATGAGCAAAATGGGGACGGATTAAAAATCCAACACCTGTTGATCCATTTTTGGAAAGGAATATTCCAAGTCTTCCAGAAGGCAATCAACGTTGTAGCATTCCTGTAAACAAAATGTGCAACAAATTCAGCTTCACGTTCAACAGAAGACCGTGGACAGAAACTTTTCTCTCTCTGCCACTGACCACCAGTCTCCGTAAAAATGCCGATCACCGAAGCAAAGCAGTTCTGCACAGAAGTTCAGGAACGAGTGACTCAAAAAGAAGAGAAGGAGCCACAGAAAGTGTGTTGGTGCCTGACAAGAGAAAAAAACAACAAGCATCACACGATCTCTACTTTCTTTTATATACAGTATTCTGTTATTGATAACATTGTACTGTATTTAATGCCTACACATTCACTTCCTTCCCTCATCCTCAACATCATCACCATCAGTGTGAGAATATACACTGTCTTTACAATTTTAGCTCTGCGCTTTAGCTATTCAAAAGCTAAACGGACGTAAATAATTTTAAAAACTCACCGCCAGGCCTACAAGGTGCTCTACTCTCAAAGTCATGTCCATACTCTTGAGTCCAAGAACAGAAAATGTTAGAAAAGAAATCACAGGAATGACTGAACTCTGTGTTGTCTCAAAATTTGCAAGTACTGTATGAGGAATTACTTTAAACTTACAGTAAAAGGTTTATCTGATTTTTGGAAGATTGGCTCAATCCACTAAGAAGAAAGAAAATGAATTAGAATTCACAAAAAACTGACTGAAACAATTATATTTGCTCATTTTGTCACTGACATTCACATATAACCCCATTTAACATTTGCTGCGTACTGCATTCTCAGTAATAATCACATAAACATAAATTATAAGCTAAAACGATGACGCATGAATATAAGGCATAGCATTCAGAAGCGACGAATACTGCTCATCTTTTGTGCTAATATGTTAAACTGAGATCACTTATTGCTGAAAAGGAACAGAGCTATAGGTGTTTTGGTCAAACTTTTAATGACATAAGAAATATGAAATCTGTTTGTGCTCTGAGTATGTGTTGAGATGTTACTCAGTTACTACCACACCAAAATTTAACACAATACTGTATCTGTAAATATGACATTTGTGTTTGCTACAATTGGTTAACTGTATCTGATATCCTGAACTGGATTGATTACGAAAGTTAATCAGTTATGGATGAGATTCAATCGGGGAAACATTGTGTTGTATTTTTTATGACAGAGTTTCAACAAGCTGCTGTACCTGCTGCACAATGCCGACCATGATCTGAACAACAACCACCTAAAGGAAGAAAATACATCTAGATGAACTTGTTTTTTGCACACAAATACATTGAAATCTGTTCAGTTGCATCCTTGCCTTAGCGTACTTGCTCCGTTTTCGTCTCCTTATGCTAATATAGACTATAGATACCATTCTACTAATTGAGATACCATTCTACTAATTGTAGCTTTAGCTATCCTTTTGCTACTTTTAGTTTTTAGCTACCTGACTGCTATTGTTGCTGTTAGCTAGTTGCTATTATTAGCTATTCCTATATATACAGTACTAGGTTTAGCTTTTAACAAAACTTTTGCTGCTTTTAGCTAAAATTTAGCTTTTGCTACTTTTAACTTTCCTGTTTCTTTTAGCATTTAGCTTGTCTTTTGACAAATTTAGTTTTGAGCAAGTTTTTTGCTACCTGTCTGCTATTTTAGGTGTTGGTTATTTTAACTAGCCCTTTATACATTCAGCTTTTAGTTAACCCTCTGATGCTTTTTAACTAGTACATGTATTTTGTTACTTTCAGCTAGCCGTTGTTACTTTTAGCTACTCGCTACCTTTTCAAAATACTGTATATAATTTTTAGCTAGCCTTTTGGTATTTTTAGATTTTACCATGTAATTGCAGCCTTTTTTGTTAGCAAATTTCAGCAGTCATTCAGGACTTGGTAATTTTCTAGATTTTTTTTAAAGTTTAGCTAATTTTATTCTGAGAATTAAGTTCATTTTTTGACTGCATTTTAAATGTCACATTGCACTTTAATAAATTTAACAATAGTTGGTCATCTTGTTTTTATATGTTTTTTTTTTTTTTTTTTAAATGATCAAAATATGTCTAAAGTTCCTTTCCTTTTATTACGTCATGTACATTTTTAGCCACTTTGTTATTAAACAGAAGATATTGATGTTCTTTATCTCATCCCATAGGTGCTGAAAACTCCCCCATAAAACATAAAGTCACCAATCTAGCTCACCATTTCCAGCAGCCTGTGCAGCAACTTATTGATCCGGACCTTCGGAGTACGTGGGAAGTCCTTCTGGTAGCAGAGCGTTGGAGCCAAGAGGAAATAATACAGATCTGTGAAATCAAAAGAAACGTCACAATGATTGAAACATGTCAGAACTGTAATGACTTCAACTCATGACAAACAAGCAGGTTCACCTCTCAAAGTCGGAGCGTCACTCGGGTTGTTTTGTGCGACAGAATCGCTGTGGTCTTCGTCTAAACGAGAAGCGAAAACACTCGTTGATCAAGTGTTTTTCTCTGATTACGTCACTAACAAGAACTGTGTTGCAGGAATACCTAAATGAGCCTGACGGTACCAGCGGTTTGTTTCCTGATAGGAATAAAGCTTCATTCCCAGAATGATGCAGAACCAGAGAGAAAAGAACGCTCCGCCTGTTGAGCAAAAAAAATAACATTTCTGCACTGAAACGTTTTTACTTCAGGAAATTTAATAGCAGATGAAACACAACCAGGGTGATGATCACGGCATTTCCCACTGCATTCTCATTGTCACGAAAGGTGAGCAATCATGTAATCAATATACTATAGTAGTCCCTCGCTACGCCGCGGTTCATTTTTCGTAGACTCGCTATATCGCGGTTTTTCAAAAAGAAGATTAGACATGATGTACAATTGGCTGATTGATGGATGAGGCTGCACCTGTGTGCAGCTCACAGCTGTAGAAAAAGCTTCCTCCTGCAGCATGTCATGATCTCCGCTCTGAGGTGGAGAAGTGGGCGTGGCCAAGAACGCTGGCAGGTGGCAGAGAGCTGAACTCATGACATTCTGTGCTCTTTTAGAGCATTTAGAGTTTAGAAACATTGTTTAGAATACTGCAAGTGTGTGTGGGAAGGGTTTAAAACACCTTAATACATATATATATATATTTATACTGTATATACTAAAATAAACTACTACTTACTACTTGTACTACTATTCCTACTTCGCAGTTTTTCACTTACCACGGGGCTTCAGGGTATGGACACCCTGCGATAAACGAGGGACTACTGTATGTGCTCATTTGTCTGTCTGTTAGAAAAATATCTCATAAACCACTTAATGGATTTGAATGAAACTCTCAAGAGAGTAAAATATGGACGTACATCTGATTAACATTTGCAGTCAATGCCATTCAAGATGGCTGCCACAGCTAAACTATGAAAGCTTGTTTATGTATGTATTGAATATTTAACTGAGCTGAGACTTTTGACCATGAAGGGGCTGTTTTCTTCATGATTGTTTTAATTTTAATCAGAATGAAAATAAGTTTCTTTTTGGGGGGATAATTGTAAAAATTACAAATATATTCCCTCCTAATGGAATAATAACAGCTACCACAGCAGTGTTGGTGTGCTTATTATTATTAGACACACTAATTTAATAATAATAAAAAAAAAAAAACAAGCAAAGCAGTCTTAATGTGGTGATGGATGCACACAGCAGCAACTTTTCTAACAGGACAAAAGAGGGAAAGAAGTCAAGAGGGATTACTCAATTATGAAATCAGGAATTACAGAGTCTCATAAAAAACAGGTTAAAAATATGAAGAAACTCAAAGTGGCCACAGATTTGTTTCAGCATGCACAATAATGTAAATAAGAGCATTGCATGACATTAAAAAAAATCAGTGAGGCTGTAATGAAGCTTTGACAGTGGTTAAACTATGACACAGAAAACAAAATCAAATTTCAAATTAAAAAAGATTTTACAAATATGTATGCTTTAGTTTTAAATTCTTACTACTGTAAATTAACAATTCTCACATATACTCTGTATTTTTTAGACAAACTAGTACTAACAGCTATAAAAAAATAATAATAGTTAAGCGTGAAAATAAAATTTGATTTAGAATTCTTTATGGTGACTCAAACAAGTAAAAAGATTTATTCAATACCACCTCAGTTTAAGGTAAAATTAAATGGCACAAAAGTAAATTTTAAAGAAATATTTTAAACAGTGTTTTAGGAGAGTTGGTAATGCAGCTGTTATCATTATGGTTGTGATATGGTTGTGATAAATAAATAGTTTAAGGTGTCAGTCACAGTTTTAATGACTGCTCCTTCAGAATGTGAACATTCAAGTTTTCACCTGTTGATAGTTTTGGCTCGTGTACGACGATCACAGCCGGAAACAGCAAAAGGAAGCCCAGATTTATGAGATGTAAACGACGGCTGCTGGTGGGAGACAGCGTTCCCTGATGGAAACAAACATTTGTATCTTTAGTTGAGAAGTTCCAAAATAAATGTAAAAGTAGCAGCATTTCAGCAAATAATTCTGCATTTTTTTAAGAAAAGCAGGAAGTCTGACCTTTTCTTGTTGCCTCTCCAAGAAGAAAGCTATCAGTGCAAACAGGTTTGCAACTAGAAGTAAACAATAATGTTATTGCATTATGTCTTAAAGGTTCTTTAGCTGATATAATAAACAACAGTTTGAAAAAACTAAATGCAACAAAAAATTAATCTAGAACTTTTTTGAGTGTTTGTTCCAGCAAACTACAAATTTGATCCCCTTTACTGAAGACACACAAACTTATTTCCTTAGTGAATTTCCCAGTTTTTAAAGTCTTTGCTAGTTCAGTGTGCAGTTCCTCACCCAGTATTAGGTTGACCGACGGCCAGTTGCAGCTGCCCTCAGTCAGATGACCCAACACTTTTCTGACGTCAATCAAAAAGCCGTGTCTGTTCAGGCAAGCAAAATGTGAGAAAATCCAACATTCGGACACTATAAACTATAATGTGTTTTTTATCTGTACACTTTTAACGCTTATAATGATGATGGTGTTTGCTCCTGCTAGAATGTGTTGCAGTATCAACTTTCCACCACTAGATGTCCCTATATGCCGTGCTCTGAATGTTTTCCTGTTGGAAACCTTTTTAATTTCCTTACTTCAACTTGTCTGGTCAAGGTGCAAAGTTGAATAGAAAGTGTGGGTGTTAACAGATACGATATAATGCCTTAAAGTGACATTTAATCACCAGTCAACAAATAATAAGATCAAAATCAGCCTGAGTGAGGATACTTTCAGGATCTTAGTCTAGAGGAGACTGTTGAAGCTTCTTCAAGATTAGGTTTAGCTTAAAATACATTTTAAGGATGAATACACATAGCAAAAATTTCATATTTACTTAAATTTATCATTTTTATTTTATTTTATATATTGTTATCCATTTCTGACTAAAAATGTAACATGTTTACTGGTTGCAGTTGCTCTGCAAATGACTGAAATTAGCTTTTAATCAGCATCAAGCGGGAATTTCTATCTAGGGCAAGTAATGTTCTAAAGTTTCTACAAAAGTGTAGAGAACCAACATCTGAAGTTAAGATAAAACTCAAGACGCTGCTTTATAAATCAACACTGCATTAAACCAAGAAATCTTTGAAGTAAATGCTATAAATAAAAGTTAAAGAAGAATATTTAGTATTTAGAGGGAATAATTCCAGTAACACTCACTGAATGAAATTCTCTAAGAACAGATGAGCATGAGTCAGGACCTGAAAGACATCACAATTAAAAATACACGTGAATATGTTAATAAAATTGTTTCTTCTAAATAATTAGAAGTAAAAAGGAGAAACTGACCAGAAGGATAATGATCCAGTTGAGGACGCCTCTGTATCCAGTGAAGCTGCTGTTGGAGCTCAGCAGAGAGTCCTGGACGTTGTGGCAGCTGGACAAAAGCATTTGTTTTACATCATCATCATTGTGATGATTGTTGCCAAAGGTTTATTTTACAACAGAGACTTGTGTCGAGAAACGATGGACATTGTAGTCATTTTGGTTAAACCTTGAAAATAATGCTTTGCATGATCTTATTCAATATGGCAAGACATTGCACTCAGGTTCTCACCTGCCTCCACCCTCATTTGCCCCAATCTGTGCTCTTGAGCAAGGCCCTTAACCCTCACCATCTGCTCCCCTGGGTGCCCTAGATGGCAGCTCTCTGCTCCACACAGAAGGCTGTGGTAGCTCGGTGGTCTGTGGGTGCATCAGGAAGAGCATCCGGCGTAAAAACAATTGTCAAGTCTTAGTGCGAGTTAGTTCGCTGCGGAGACCCATGAAGAAGGGAGCAGTCGAAAAAGCAAAAAATGGGGGGAAAAAATGCATGAAATTTGAAGATGGCTGCCATTTTCCAAGATGGCCGACAATATGCAATAGAGAAATGTGTTTTGGCATTTTTATTTTTTTTTAGATTAGATTACCAAAGACACACATTTATATAATGCACTGCTGTAAAGTTTTAGTGCCATACAATCATGTTCATAATCATGCCAGTAAAAGGACTTTAGCAAAATTTATTTATTTTATTTTTCTACCATAAACCTGATCAATATCAAGATGTTGAAATACTTTTGAAAAAAAAAAAAAAAAAAAAAAAAAAAAAAAACTAAATTTTTTTCAGCCATGTTTAAAAATTATCAGCCATTTTGAATTTTCCGTTAAGTAATTCAGTTCACTAATCATATTACGGTAGTTTTTTAATATGCGTGTTATATGTTTCCACCATCTTATATTACACATTGATACAACAGAAATGTCAAGATACAAATGCTGTTTTAAAAAAACATCTTTAGCTATCTTGAAAAATGGCAACCCTTTTAAAACTTTGAGAGGAGGAAGATTTTTTTGAGGTTTTCGTTTTTTTTGTTTCCTAAAAATTGGCCTCACAGCAACTCCTATACCAATTTTTCTGCTTGCATCCACATTTGAACGAGTCTCTCTCCCTCTCTCTTCCCTCTTACAATGCTGCAAGTATCACTCAACCTGCTGTGAATCCACTTTATTCCAGGGGGCTCTACAGTACTGCATAAATGATGATACAACTTCCTGTCAGACAGGAACAGGAAGTAGCAGTAAGTATTGGTTAACTATGTTAATTCGGTTATTTCCATTGAGACTCGGAGACTCGTTTACAAGAGATACCTGATTTCTTTAACAAAGACTGGTGACAACTGTGGATCACAACAACAACCTGATTTCTTTAACAACACGGGATATGCCCCTGACGTTACGTCACATGGGAATTATGTATACAAGGCAGCATGGGGCCTAGGAATAATGTGGCTAGCAAGCGGCTATTAGGGCACAAATAGCCAGATGTTAGTCTGATGGTCCTCCTTTTGCATGTGAACAGCTAGTTCTGGATGACACCAGCAAACTGGTTGATCCGCCATGAGAATGTGCTGTTTAAAAGATTGAGTTTGTTGCAGCGCCTCAGACTGAAGAAGTCCTTTGGATGAAAGACGAAACTTATCAACAAGAAGAATCCCTCCAGAGGATCTGATTAATCTTCTTGGATTATTGAGCGTGCATCTGGACATTTGAATGATTATTTCACTTATTTGCTCCACTAAAGCAACAGATAAAAACCTTGTCAACAGCTTTACCTTTAGGCTGTGGGTGATAATAAACCGTTAGAACAATGTTATTAAAATCAATAAATATTTAAATTGACTGTTTTGTTGATTCAGATTGGAAACATTTGTGCAGTGTAATTGTTGCAGGTTAAGTCCAATAACGCTGGCCTTATGTCTTTGATCTAATAAGAAACATTTTATCAAAACTGGTGTAAAATTCCCAATGTTTTGTTTAATAATTTAATGGAATACAAGAAGAGAAACCTCATGTAGGTTGTGAAGTCTTGCGTCTGTTCACAAAGAAAAGTGTCGGAGCAGCAGAGGAGCTTACCAGAGCAGAGAAGCGTAGGGATGGTCTTCATCGCTGGATGCATCAGATGCAGAAACGTGAGCGTGAACCCAGAGGTTCGTGGCATCTTCCTCCGCAGAGGAGGAAACAAACCTCTTCCTCATCACTGTCATCTGTGATTCTGAGAGTTTGTTGAAAAATGCAGGTGTCAGTGTCACTTTTAAAGGGTTTTTGTTTATTTTAGCTTCAATCAATTCAAATTGTATTTTTTTGCGCTAAAAGTTTGAAATAAATCGCTGAAACTTGAATAAAAATACTCATAGCAATGTCTTGAAGGCTTGCATTAAAAAAAAGGTCAAGTACGACAGAAAATTTGGAGGTTATGAATATAACCAGTGTTCTCTGATGGAGGGAAATGAGGCACAACACATCAGTGTGGGGATTGCGCCCTCGCAAGACCAGCCTGAAGAAGTTTCTTTCAACACGCCTGTTAGACCTGTCTTTTGACACTGTGGACCATGACATCTTATGTCATAAGCTGGTTTCTAACTGGTTTCTCTGTTTGTTTTATTCATCGGAATAAATGGGGAAATCAACCATGCCCACGATATTATTAACCTTTATTTAAACAGGCAAATCCCACTGAGATCACAGATCTCTTTTCAAGGAACGCCTGCAAAATCCATACAGAAAGACCCCAGGTCCAACTGGGGATTGAACCCAGGACCTTCTTGCTGTGAGGCAACAGCGCTAACCACTGACCCATCATGCTGCCAGATACACCATGTCACGGCCTAATCCTTACCAGCACAACGCAGAGGTACGTGGGACCAATTACATACTAGGCAATTACACAAACAATTTTTTTCTAATTATGTGCCCTTGAACAATTTAAGCAACATTTTTATGAACAAGAGCCAAATACACTTTTTTCCCTTCTTTAGGAAACAGCCATCTAATTTTCAACAGATGCATGCATCTGTACTTTGTTTACAATGTGTGCATACCCACATTTAAATTGCATATAAATAAATCTAGAAAACTACTAGAGGAAACTCTTTCCAACCGCACAACTGGCATAAGATCAGGGTATTATTATTATTATTATTTACATTTTCTTTCATGCTTTGACATGGACACCTTTAACCCGGATATTGAGGACAACAGGGACCTCTTAAGAAACAGAATCGAAGTGAAAATTTAATTATTAATATGAAGGCGTGCGCAGATTCAACACGTTTAATCTTTTTAACTAAAGGTTTGATTTGGTAGAAATCGGCAACCATAGTATATGAAAATAAATTGTTTAACGCTATTAAAAATGCGACATTGTTAACAATGGTAATTTCGGAACTTGTAAACATTGCCTTAATATTTCCACTTTAATGATTAACTTTATGCCGAAATCAACAAAGCATTATGATGTTTTTTTGTGTTGTAAGATTTCTTTGTTGAAGACACAAGTGCTATTTATTTTAATAAAACTGTGTAAATCGAGAAATTTAAATAAGGTTTGGCGTGAGCTTCCTTGTCCTTCCTTTCCCGAGTTTATGGAACGGTTTACCTTTTCATCCAGCAGCAAACAGCAGCGTCTTCCTCAACTGCTCCACATCTGTCAGCATCTGTTTTACAGCTCGGTTGCTGGGAAATAAATCTTCATCAAAAGCTGATTCAATCATTTGAAGATGACTGCACTCATCCGCTACAACCATGATTGTTTGAACCTTTCAAAATAAAAGACCCCCAGCTACTGGACTTTTTTTTTTTTTTTCTCCCTATTTTCTTTTTATTCGAAACGATTCGCTACACGTTTTTTTTTCATGAGATATCGATTTTTTCAATTAACATTTAGGATTTCATCATACCAAAGGGGGGAAAAATGCAACTGCAATGGCCTGTTTTTAAACCAATTTTTAAAATTAAGGCAAAAAATAAATTATTACTGAGCCTGTAAAAAAAGAACATGTTGATGTAACTGGGACCATGCATACATAATCTCATTCCACCACATGTACCACATGTGATAACAATTCTCTGACTCTGATTTTATATATACAGTATACAGTATATACCGACAACATCAAAAAAGGTGAAACACCCACACCTGCTTCCACCCTCATTCACACCTGGGCCCCTGAGCAAGGCCCTTAACCCCCACCATCTGCTCCCTAACAGGTCTCTCTTGAAAATGAGTTCTCGTGGCTCAATGAGACTAACCTGGAGACTAAGCTGTTAAGGTTAAATGAAAAAAAAAAATGAAAAAAAAAAAAAAAAATAATAATAATAATAATACACTACTGCATTCTACAGTAGTCACCATTGCTGGGCCACACAGTGATGGTCTGTGTAGGTCTGGAACATCTCAGCAAAAGAAGGTAGACATGCAGAGGCTAGAAAAATGGAGAGGTTGAGGTGGGGGCTCTATATGCATCATATGTTGTTATAAACACGGTTTAGTGTTATTTCCTCATATGCATGGTCACATGCTGATAGAACCTCAGCAGAGTGTCTGTCAGGTTCACGCTTACTACCAAATTTAATTTTATTTCAAGACTATTTTTGGTATAAAACTATTGCTGATTAATTAAATTCTAAGTTAGATTTGTGTTTGTATTTTTTTTATAAAACATAACTGTTAAGAACTGTAAATTACTATCAGACATCAAGTCATTAAAAAGCTTAATTTCAATAATGTAAACTTATGTGAATTTTATAAATTTGTCTTTGTGTTTAGAAGCCTTGTACTGCAGATAAAATGTTTCCTACACTATCTCAACTTCCCTTATTTTTTTTGACAGAAACAGCAATGACTTCAACAGCAACTTCTCCTTTAGGCCAAACATCTACAAATCATTTCTCTCCTTCAAGTCAATCCATCATTAAACCAGACCTTTTCATTTTTAATGTTTTCAGTAGCGAGGTTAATCAATTGTTAGACTCTAAAAAACCTGCAGGCCATGATGTTGACCTTTTTTAAGGCTACCACTCATATCATTGCAGAACAGGTGTCTCATCTTTAACCTGTTCATAAGCCAAAATTCCATTCCAGACATTTGGAAAACAGCCTGTTCTACCTTTGCTGTAAGGAGGTGACCCCACCTCACTGGACCAGTCTCTAAACTCTGCATTTTAGCTGAGGTTCTAGAAAAACTGATAAACTTTCAAATCAAAAAGCATTTGGTCTCATTTAACATTCTCCCCATCCATTTGGTTTTAGGAAACAGCACGACTGCTTCACTGAAGGTTGATGATGTTGTTGAAGCATTAAGGATTGTTGTGCTGCACTTTTCTTAGACCTGTCTTTGCTTTTGACACTGAGCATGACATCTCAGAAATTGGTTTCTCAGATCACACCACTGGTTGGTTCACAGACTATCTCGACAATGTGTTCAACATAATAGTATTTCTTCCAGTTATTTAACGGTTAACAACGGTGTACGTCAAGGCTCAGTCTTAGGTCCTGTCCTGTTCACAATCTACATAGATAATGTAGGTTACCATGATGCATCCTTACACTTCTATGCTGAGGATAGTTGTTTATTGTCGAGCTAAAACAGTTGCTAAGGTTTTTCAGCTTTTGCAATCCGCTTTTGACATCCAGTCAGATTTGTTCTGTCTCAAACTTGTCCTAAACACCAACAAAACCAAAGGGATGTTGTTTTCAAACAGGAAGTCGGTCCCAGCAGTTTTTCCTTCGATTTTATCCTTGAATGGTGCCCCTATTGATTTTGTTGATTCCTATAAATATTTGGGTATCTTGGTCGATTTGCATCTCTCTTTTAAGCTCCACGTAAAGAAACTGAAAGTTAAACTGGGTTTCTTTTTCAGAAACAGATCCGGTCTAACTCTGAATTCTAGGAAACACCTCAAAACTGCAACTTTCCTTCCCTCTGTTGACATTATTTAAACGCTCCTACAAGCACTTTGCAGACGCTGGATGCTATCGTGGTGTGCTCACCACTGCACCCTGTATTCACTGGTTAACTGGACATCATGCAGACTCTCTCACTGGTACATTTTCATCTTTAAATCACTTCTTTGTCTGCTGCCTTCATAAATCTCCTACATGTCACTACGTGAGTGCATCTACAGCCTGTGCTCTCAGGACAATATTACCTGCAGTGTTCCCTCAGTGCAGACTAAACTGGGCAAAAGGGCCTTCTCCTACCCTGCTCCTGTTTCCTGGAATACTTTGCAAAAAGATCTGAAGCTCTTGACCTTGAATCTTCAAGTGACTTCAAACATCTGTTAAGTTCTTGGCCAAAACCATTGCAGACTTGTTCCAGTGTTTAGTTACACTTTACAGCTAACAGTTTTTGTTCCATTTTTTTAAATACCATTTTCTTTTATTTGTTATTCTCAATTTGTATGCATTATGAGTGTCTACTGTTATCGTTCTTTGTTAAAATCATGTCTCTCTTGTAAATGAGTTGCTCACTGGGATTAACCTGTATAAATAAAGGTTTATTGAATGAATGAGATTATAGTGCAACTAAACTGAGAAAACATGAGATATTAATATGACTATTAGTTAAAGCCTACCCAGACTAAATATATTTTCCCATTTCATTTTGTAATAAAATCCCTTAGTTCAGTTCATGCAACATTAGGAAAAAAACAACTAGACTCACAATCTGCTGAGAAAAATGAAAACACACAAAAAGACTTCTAAAGGATTTATTAAAAAAGGACAGACAAAAATATTTTTAACAGTCAAGTATGAACCTCACATCAACAAAACATTTTTATATCAATGCTACAGGAACTCCTGCTGAAACAGTAACCCTGCATAATATTTTCAGCTTTTGTTGCAATAATCACTGATATAACTTCACAGCTCTGATGACGAGACTGAAAACTGTGGGTGAGGAAAACGATGACAGATCTGAGCGCAGCCAGCAGGGAGGGGAGGGAGCAGCTCAACCTGAACAGTGAGTCTGAGACCACTGACGTCTCCTCAACAGAGTTGTGCTGTGTTCTGTTAGTTGATGGTGAGGACGTCAGTCTGGATCTCGTGGCTCAGCTGGGTCTGCAGGTCGCTCAGCTTCTTCTTGAGGACCGCCAACGCCGACATGACGATGGTCTCTGGTCGGAGAGAGCCGCACGACTCCACGTTGAAATAGAACCTGGACCAGGACAAATCTCACGTGAGACGATTTTAAGGTTTCTGTCAAACTGAGAAACCTGTTCACCAGAACCGAGACCTCAGAAACCTCCTACAATTAAATTTGAAACCTAATTTGGTTTCATTATTTCTTTATAAATCTGTTTTAATCAATACTGTATTTCAGACAGCAATGACTAGATAAGTAAATAAAAGATCAATAATAATAATATATAAAAAAAAAAAAAAACTAAGAATCAGAATAAGCCTATCCAAGGCCAAGTTGGGAGGCCAGATTCAGATAAACATCAATTGTTTTGGGCAGGAAGACTGATTTCCGTCTGCCTTCAGTTCTGCTGGTCCGTGCTTTGTTGGCCTTCTCCAAGGTTGAATCCTTCATGCCGGCAAGTTCCAGGAGCCGCAAGTGGCCTACGATTCTCAGAAATCGTGTTCAGCTTGCGGTTGAGCTCACTAAGCATCTGAGCTTGGGCGCGTGAAGCACAAATTAATCCTTCACATAAGGTTGGCAGATTTATGGCTGAAACTGCTGACATCTTCCTAATCTGTTGATATCCCAGGTATCCGCCGATTCCAAAGAGCAGAAACCCTGTTATAAATAATGTACACGTCTTCTACATCCTCCATGGACAGTACAGACAGGCACATTATCATCCACTGTCCCCAGGAATCCATGACATACCCAGCTGCGTGCGTCCGTTCAGGGCATGAGGACTCTCCAGCACCCTGTATCTTGGTCAATTTTTTTTAATCAATTACGTTGCGAGACCAGCTGACTAGATCCATAATAATAATTTATGAAGAAGATGTTTAATGAGAGGCTGATACACAGGACAAAGAGCAAAAGCAGGAGGAACGCAGGACAGGGAAGAAAAGCGTCCGTCTTCGTTGAGGGCAAGTGAGAAAAAAAAATGACTGAGCATTACTGAGTTTATGAGAAATCACACGGTGACACACCTGCACCTCATTAAACTCTCCTAATGTTACGTATAAGAGCATAAAAAAGATAAAAACAAACATTGTTAAATAGAAACAATTAATTGTACAATGATAAAACAATTTATATTTTCTTTGAAAATGCAGGGTGAGTGCTAAATGGCTTTGCTGAAACGTGCTGCAGATGCTGATACGGAACTGTCAAATTTAAAACAGAATCTAAAATTAGCCAAACCGTAGCTAAGAGCTAAAGCCAATGAAACAGCAGTTTAAAACAAAAACCAGCAAAACAGCATCCAAAATATAAAGTTAGCTAAGCAAAACCTAAAACGCTAAAATTAGTTTGAATTAAAAATCCCCATTCATTTTAATAGAACAAAAAAGTTTATATGACATTAAATATTCTAAAAAGTTCAAAAGTTACAAATAGTAAAAGTCATAACGTCCATAGCCTGAATGAGTCAAATAGTTAAAACTGCTGAAAGTATGCTGAAATAATTACAGGTAGATACTGAATTAAAAAAAAAAAAAAAAAAAAAAAAAAGATAAACAGTAAGACGGAAGCGTCGACTGCTGAGTCAGCATTCACTTGATGATCTCATAACGGAGGATCATTTGCTCACCTTTCTGGTTTTCCATTTGGGTCGTAGGGGGCCTGAACTTCATCCTCCTCGATCTCTGTGTACTCACTCTTTGGCCTGAGAAAAATTGTTTTGTTTTTAAAATAAGCACCATTCACTCGTTCAGTGTTCTTATTTCACGCTGAATCTTAATTTAGTAAAGACTTACCATTCCTCAGGTCGTGGATAGACTGTGTGTCTCAGAGCGTTGTCTGGGTCGTACTCGAAGGACACCCCCGCTGTTGGGTTCCACTTGGCGTGCTCTTTACCAAAACCTTTCTTTGCATAAGCTCTGAGCCGGAGCTCCTGGCCTTTACGAAGCTTCACCAGCAAAATGTCTGGAGAAATGACGCAGCAACAAAGATGAATACAATTTATTGACTACAGTATTTTTTTATTTATTAAGAACCTGAAAAGGACTAACAGCACTTGAATTTTACCATCTTGCTCGACGTAGTCGTTTGGATCATTGTCTCGACTCCTGGAGGTCACCTGGAAAACAGCAACACAACGTCAGACTCCCCCTCTTCTCCACGGTGTAACTCCAGTGACGGGAGGAAAGACTCACCGGGATGACTCTCGGGTTGTTGGACAACAGATCGCGTGATGTGACGTGACGCGTCTGATCCTCGGTGCATCGGACGTCCAGCGTCAGCTCCACAGAGCACTCAGGACAGAAGTCCTCACAGGTACAGTCCTGAAGGAGACAAACCAGTTTCAACAAATAAATTACAGCTAACACTAATCAGCTAATACGAATTTGATTAGATCTTTGGCAGCAAATTTCTGTGGTTATTTACTGCACTCGTAAATGTTTATCACATATTCACACAGTTTTTTTAATAACTAAATTAAAATGGAATATGTACTGTATTAAAAAAAAAGAAAAAAGAAAAGGTCCTCTTTAGGAATGCACAATAAGAACACACTGCTGTTCATCTTGTCCATTGAATGCATTATTTTGAAATATTTGCAAAGAAATGCAGTTGTATGTCCAGTTTGGCCTGGGTGGGGCTAAAATCAGGAATGTAGTTGGAGGACGGTCATCCAAGCTTCTTAAAGCACAACATAGTTCAAACTTCAGCTTAAAAGTTTTTTTTTTTTTTTTAAAGATGTTTTATGATTAAATACTTTTTTCCCCACAGTGACCAACTGTAGACCAAAACAAAATGGGTAGAAACATTTCAGTATCACAACAGAGATGTTTAATGATCAGATAACATAAATGACTGTTGGTCAAAATTAGTTAGACAGTAATAGAAAAACAACATTTTCAGCTTCTTAATTATTATTTTTTGTATTATTCCTGATTTGTCCTTTTGGTCAACCAATTAAAAGTTACAGTTTGGCTAATCTACACCTGTGTAGCCTAGGAAAAGGGAAATAAATATAATTAATTTATGTTTTATGGAGCTAACAGTCAAATAAACAAGTTTTTTTTATTTTATTTTTTTACTCATGACATGTGGGGATCTGACAGATATCTGACCCTAACTACTAATGATGCTCCAGTAAACAAGAAATGTCTCTTCTCCACTCAGTTCTGGCTACAAATATTCAATAAAAACTAACAATGTAAACAGGATTTGGCAAAACATTCAAATAAGTCAGTAGATATACAGTTAAAATCAAAGCTGTAATGATGTAGTAATTGAAAATGAGAAGGTTGGGGGATGACTGACCATCTCACAGATGTCAAATAAATGTACAGATTTTCACAAACCAATGATGCATCCTATCAGTTTCACACTGACCTACTTAAGTAATTTTTGATTATATAAGCAGTAAGTTCACAGGACTAAAAAACACACTGAGCCAATCAGAATAGAGAAATTCCACAGAATCTGTAAAAAAAATAAACGTTCATTTCTGAGAACCAGCATTTTAATGAAGTTTCTATAGAGCTCAGTGAATAATCAGCATGGTTTACACCAAAAACAAAAGATTTATATCTGTTAACATGCTCCGAAATAGCAGATGCTGCAGGAACCAACACAACCTCCACTGCACCACTTTCAGTTTAAAGTTAACAATCAGCAGAATCAAACTAACGTTACTGTCTACAGCTGAAAAGATAAGAAACATAGATGCTTTTTATTCTCTCCTATGATCAGTTTGAACATTTTGACCTGCATAAATCTTTTTTAAAAGGCATGAGCTATAACACTTTAAGCAGCACTAACAGGTTCTGCTGGAACTGTCCACTTACTCTGGAGTACTGCATTTTATCCACGATGTCATCGCTGGTGAGGGGAATGAGTCCTGAAAACACAAGAAACACAGACGTTTTGAATCTGTTCTTCAAGTCTGTCTGCTCACACACAAACTGTGCTGAGTTATGGGGTTACATACCGACTCTGTGGGCGATGAACTCATCATGCAGTACAGATGAATTAGCATCAATCTGGATCCAGTCAATTGCTGGAAAGACAGGCAATGCAATTTTCTTTAAAGTTTACGAGCTGTTTATACAAGTTCATTTAGTGAAACTGGATACAAATTTAGTTCCAGTGATGCAGCTGCAGCTAGTCCCAATTTTGGTTTTATTAGGCTCAAAATCAAATAAAAAAAGATTTACATTAATTTGGTTCTTTCATGCACACCTGTTTAATGACAAAAGTTAAATTTCACACATAAATACTACAGAGCTGTTGTTTATGTTTAGCACAAACATGTCTGGAAACATAAAAATAAAACGGTGACAGAACAAAGTAAAAAAGTAAATTTCCAGCACTTAAAATGAACGAAATTATGAAAATAATGAACCTTATAATAAAAAAGTTACCTATTGTGGGAACCTCTGACATGAAGACACGGCGGAGAGAGTTTGCAACCCTAAAAGAAAAGAAAACAAGGAATTTTAAAGCTTAATGCCACAAATGTTTATTAATGATGAATTAATGTGTTCAGTGCATGTGAATATAAAAAGTCAGCTCTGGTTCATGTGCAATGTAGAAACTTTTAGGTAAATTGTTAATAGACTCTTAATTAAGTTCATAATCAAGTTGTTAATGCAACAATTATTGTTATTAGTGTGACCATAAATGAATTAATACTCTTTATGAATGTTAGGATAAATATCACAATGTCATATTTCTCATATGAGAATATTAAAATATTATAAATCTAAAACTCATTCACTGATTTTGAAACAAAATTGTAGAAAATCAGTACATAAAAATAAATGCTAATTTATCCAATCTGTCTTTTTTTTTTTTGACTGACAACTTTCACTCTATAAATACAATATTTTAAACCAGAAATAAAACATTACAGTTTAGATTAGTAATTTGTCTAAACAATACTTAAATGTTTTTACTATGCATTAAAATAGTTGGAAAGCATGCACATTGTTGGTTTTGTCTAATACCCACAATTGTACACTGATAAATAGATATTAACATATTTTTAAAGAATGGTTACAATCATTCCAAAAAATCTTGCCTTATTTTATTTGTTATTAATCAGATCAGTCAGTGTTTTGATGCTAATGGCTGCTAACATTTGAAAGGAAAAATAAACATACTTACGCCAAATCTGTGTTTTCTATGACAAATTTTACATTTTCATCCGTCAGCTCAGTTATTTTAACTGTCGGCTGGTTAGCATACGGCATTCTTGAAGTTTATATAACGTAAAAGCAACGAGAAATCGGCCGAACGTTTAACCACCGCCGTCGATGCTTCGTTTGTACGCCTGTGCGGAAACCTTTAGAGCTGATTGGCTGGAAGGTTTAACTGGAGCAAATGATTGGCTAAGACAATCAATGAAAGGCGGGTCTTATTTTTAACTTCCGGGTCATGTGTTCCCACCAAACTAAAGGCACTTAATATTAATACTGTAATTATTAGAATAAAATAAGAATACTGTAATTCATTACAAATATTTTATTTGGAAGGAAGCTGCACAGACTACAGCAAATTAACAGTTTGAACTATCAAATAATTACACACACTCTGCAAATATTCAGGTCTCTTGTAAATGCGTCCCCGACTCAATGGGATTAACCTGTATAAATAAAGGTTGAATGAATAAAGAAAATATTTGTTTCATGTAAAGAATTTACTGTAAGTAAATTTTAATCCAAAGTAATAAAAAAATGCAAGGACTTTTATCTGATTTACTTCTGCTCTAGTTGATTGATAAAAAGAAAGGCTCCAGTTACCAATGTATAGTTGTAGCCCTTTAAAAACAGCTCTTGTAAATGAGTCCCCATGGTGTATAAATAAAGGTTGAATGAAAAAAAGGCTCAGTTTTATTTAACATTACACTTTTGTATGTAAAAAAAATATATATATATACAGTATATATATTATATAT
>JARVLU010000002.1:11629117-11640742 GCA_031762415.1 Simpsonichthys santanae | reverse complement strand
TGGGCCTCCCTACTTAGGCTGCTACCCCCGCGACCCGACCCCGGATAAGCGGAAGATAATGGATGGATGGATGGACAACAACTTGTGTTTTAGCAGCAACCATCAGATCAAACTGGTGTCAAATATACATTAAAAAAGTTTTACACCGCACTCAAATGTTTAATAAATTATTCTGTACATGTTCTAAATCCAGACGTTAGTTGGAGACACACACAGGGTATTTATGTACCTCCACAGCATAGCTGAAGTCTGCACCGGCAGTGATGGCCATCATGGACAACAGGCCGGTTCCGGTCCCGATGTCCAGGACGACGACCCGCTCATCTCGAGCCTTCAGTCGGGCTATGGCAGCCCGGATGCCCTGATAGTACTTCTCATTCTGAAAGACAGAAGTTTTCAATTCAGGTGAAAAATATGAACAAAGTTGATAAAAACGAAGGTCTGGAGCTACATAAGTTTTAACTCAAGAATATCAACACAAAAACCCTAAAACTAATCTAAAATCTAACTTACTATCACAATTAGTTGCAGTCATGTTTAGTTCAGATAACAGCTGACCTCTGCTGCATTATTTTATCAAAGTGAAAACAGTATTCTGTGTAATAAACTAACTTTAGCAGTGATTAAAATGCTTTGACAGAGGTCTCACCCTGTCATGATCGTGCAGCATGTCAGCATAACATGACCTGAAACACACACACAAAAACATCAAAGTAGAGCTTCAATTTTGCATAAAACTAATCAAAATACCAGCAAATCTGAATAAAAATGCAAAAAGCATGACTGTTAAATCTTCAACTATTCAGTCAGGACACAAATTAAAAGATGAAATTAGATAACTTTTTTAAAAGCTCATGTCAATTTTGTATTCATCTCACTGAAGTTATAATTTTATTGAGAGAAAGGAGGATATTTAATTTTGATACATTCTCGTTTTATTATTTGTAGCCAACGTTAATTTAAAACATAAAAACACGTGTTTAAACTTTAAACATTGTGTTTCTGGTCTAACTGCCCTTGTTTTCCATAAATTACATATAATCTAAAGCTGATTAGTAAATAATAACGGGACGCAGTTTAATTTGGCACATAATCTGTGTAAAACGAGCTGGCTCGGGTCTACCTGGCTATCTCCTGGTGGTAGTCGTACTCCTCGCTCTCCTCCACCCAGTCCAGAGCTCCGCTGGTCGGGTTTGCTCTCCCGCAGAAAGTCTTCATCTTCGCCACAGATCCCCGCTCGAGTGTCCGGACTGACGGAAAACAAGTTCTCCTGCACTGTTTTCTGGCAAAAATAACAAGATTACAAACACAACGATGCGTCGAAGACCGCCATATTGCTTGATGACGTCACGATCCATTCTTCTTCTTCTTCTAGTTGGCAAAAGAAACTGTAGATGTGCATTACCGCCACCAACTGGTATGGAGTGTGTTTCATCAGTCAGGACAACTGGGATTCTCAACTGGTGGCCCACAGACCAATTTAAGTGTGTTGGAGGGCGCTTTTCTGGACAGCAGGGTTGATTTTATAATAGTTTTTGCCCAGTTTCTAAAAACTAAAACAATAAACTGCATTCTTATGTGATTTTTGCATTTTTTTTGACTGTAGCAAAATTATGTATCCTACATTGAAGAAATAAAGCATAAAGTGATAGTGTGTATGTTTTACTCCTTGTAATGTTTTTAGTATCCATATATTTTCAAAATAAATTACAGGAAAACTGCTACAACTAGCCCTTTCAGTTGTTGTTATAACAACAAATAAAATTCAGTTTTATGTCAGTTTTGCTTGAAAAATCCGTTGCAAAGGAAGCAAAGAGCCACATGTGGCTCCAGAGCCGCAGGTTGCAGACCCCTTGTATGTGTATGAACAATCTATACTGTATATGTGCAGTATATCAAATTCTATTGTTTTATTAAAATATCCAATAATTTGTATGTTTGCTCCCTATGTTACTCTGTAGTGCATCTATTATGTTAAACTTTTATTTTCACTCTCCTATTTGTTCTTGCTCATATTTCTGATATTCTAGTACATTGTACACGTTGTATTGTTTCATCCTATCCGCAGTACTCACATTTTCCTGTACAGTATTGTGTTTCTGTACTTGAAAGTGTACAGTTAAGTCCTGTATGTCCAAATCTCAATGTTATTAATCTTTCCTTCTTCCAGTTCTCGTTTCTCTTGCCTTTTTGATCCTTTAAAACCATCTTCCTTTTCTTTCTTCATCATATCTTTTTTTCAGTCCTTCAGTTTTTGTTTGAAGATACATTTTGTCTATGATTTGTATGTACTGTGAAGTTAATATGATTTGGAGTTGCCTTCTTATCTGCCATTTCATTTTCTTGTATCCCATTGTGTGCTGGTACCCATACTGTACTGTTAAACCCATCCTTTGTATTCTGAGTGTGGAGTATTCTAATAAAATGTCTGGCCTGTTGCCTCAATAGTTGCATTTTAAACTCAAGAATACAGAAATTGAATCTGGACTTTTTAATGGTTTTACTTCTTCCACCCACTGTACTGCTAACAGAACTGCTAATATTTTATCCTGTATACACTGATAAGACGTTGGTGATGCATTGTCCTATATCTATTTGAAAATTCAGGACAATTAAACATGTTCCTATTTTTTTCAGTTGTTTTTGACGCGTCTGTATAAATTTGAATGTACTGTACTGATAACAGTTTATATATGTCTGTACTGTGTGTGAATCTATGATGTCCTGTGCTTTTTATTTTCCATTAGTGTCATGTCTACTGTTACGTCCAGTAAAATCCAGGGTGGTACAACTGATAGTGGTAGATTTGAACTCATTTTTAAACTGTGTATTTGAAGTTGCTTTATTTCTTATGACCCATCCAAAACTTATCATTTTTTTCTTTTTCCCCAGCATGGATTTATCACATATTGGATGATCTGGGTTATTGCTTTGTAAATTTACCCATAATTTATTGCTAGTTGTTCTTTTTAGATCTAATGGCATTTCTCCATTTCTACCTCTAGTGCTGTGTGGTTCTGAATGCTCTTAATACCTGATGTTGTATTGTGTCTAATTTTTCCAGATGTTTTTGCAGCTAAACCATAATCACGACCCATTTTGGTCACGTGACCCCTCTTAAACTAACAGGGAGCTGTAGTTTAGTGCACATGCTCAAGATTTGCATTTTGTGAAGCTTTGTGATCTAAATCAGGGGGTTGCTTGCATAACTGCATGAACCTATTGTGCAATACAACTCTGTACATTTTTTTTTTTATCATACTTTACTCCGATGTTTTGCACTGAATGGAATCAGCCAGGGATGCACAGGCTGGACAGTAGCTGCTGATAGCCAGCCTCAAGTACACTTCCAAATGATCATCTGTCATGGTGGAATGGTATTTGGACTTAATCTTCATGTGGGAAAAGGTTGACCGAGTCAACAAATTTTGTTTTGTTTTGTTTTTTGAATGTCCAGAGGACCAGACTTAGCTTTCTTTAGATTCAACCACACAGAAGGTTCATAGCTTAGTTTTTATGCAGTAAAGTTTACAGTGCGCGTCTAAGGAATTATTCACAAAAAAAAAAAAAAAAAAAAAAAATCAGTACAAAATTAAACATAGCAGAAAACTCACATAAATATAATAAATACATTTATCACATTAGATGAAAGCATCCCATTTAAACAAGATTGAACTGGAGACAATTTAAAAAAGCATACTTTATAAAAGTGACTTTAAAAGAGAGCAATTATGAAATTAAAGATTTAGCAGCCGAAGTTTACTCACAGTTTTCCTGCTGGAATATTTTTCCAGATAAGCTTGTACATGTTGGTATTGCCATACGTCTGTCAAACTGGAAAGGTTTGTGGAATCATTAAGAGATTTTACACATGCGCAAAACAAAAATCAACACATCTGATCAGAGCAAGTAACAATAAAATCAAACCAACTCAAAAGAGAAGGTGTCATGTAATGAGTTTTTGTAGTTTTAAAACTGTTAATAAATCTGCAGCACAAGAAACACAAAAAAGCACAAATTAAGACGAAACTTTAAGAATTTAGACCTGTACCAGCAAGTCATCAACCTAGACCTTTAATAAAAATTGATCCATGATGGCCCCCCGTGTTTAGTGATGCTTTGATGGAGACATTATTTTGTCTTGTCATCCATGGACTCATCTGTAAAACATGTCCGGGTCCCTGTCACGCACACTTGGCTGTTGGCAGACAGAAGGCCAGGGTGGAGGGAGGCACCAGGATGTCAGTGAAGATGGGTCGGTATCCGACTGGAGGAGGGGGGGCACTCTGCTCCAGCAGGTCCAGTACGGCCCCTCGGATGTCCCTGGAGACATCGCCTCGGACGTCCATCAGCACAGTCACGTGCTCCTCGCTGAGGGATCAAAGAGATAAGGACATTTCTAAAAAAAAGTCAATGTTTTAAGTTAATACCAGATTTTAAAACTGCAGATGAATACCCAACTGTAATTTTACTTATTTAAAAATATTAAGTTAAAATGAGGAACCAGTCTGTGGAAAAGAAAACGCTCCAGATAACAGCTTTTAAAACCACCCTCATCTTCTGTTGGACTTCATCAATCTCAGTTGTTGATGAATCATTCTTTACAATGTTGTTTCAGTTTATTGAGTTTTGCAACAAAACTGTTTCTGCAGTTTTTGAAGGTCTGACCCAGCATTCAGTGAAGTTCAGGTCTGGACTTTGACTGAGCGACTGCAACATCTTTTCTTTGTATTTGTTTTAGGCCGTCCTGCTGAGTTGGAGATTATTGTTTTGTTACATCATGACCCGGTTTGGTCCAAGCTTCAGTTGTTGGACAGATCTCACATTTGACTCTAGAAACCTTTGGTCTACAGAGGAGTTTGTGGTCGACTCAATGATTCCCAAAGCATCAATTCTCCACCGCTGTGCTGGACGGTTGCTTTGAGGTGTTCATACTGATTTCTTGCGTTTACGCTGCTGTTTTCATAACCATCTGCTCACAGCAGACTCATGTTCAGGCTGCTGTTTAATACACTGCATTATAATATATTGTTATTGTTTAATGTATACCTTAGATACTTATTTACTCTTTCTTTCTATTCTCTATATTTTTGCTATTTTTGGGTGTAACTGGGACCATGAGTACTGTACACAATTGTGTTCCACCTCACGTACCACATGTGATTTAAATGACAATAAAGAACCTTGAACCTGACTGGAGGAAAAATTAAACCAGCCAAACGTCCTGCTGTGCATCCAACATGTCTTCTTTGGTTTCATCTGTTCCAGAAGTCTCACAGTTTGAAGCTACGCTGTTAACAGCTGACGCTCCGTTTGGCAAAGAAAGGCAACCTGATTCTCAGACAAGAAGTGACTGAAACTGGTTCTGACTGGAAGAAGACAAATACTTAACTGATCCAAGCGCTGAGGTTTGTCACATCTTATAATCAGACGCATGTGGTTTATTTAAGGTTTTTACCAACACATGATCTACCCTGGAAGAACCTCGCTGCACTTTCGGAAGCTGTGTTTGATTTTTTTTCCCACTTGATGATAATCTTTCCCACTTTAGAAAAACTGAATCCATTAAGCTTGCTAACAGACGAGTCAGTTAGTCTGAGATAAAACACTATTAAACTGTGTGCTGGTAAATAGCATCAATAAAAAAAAACGACCCCCTCCACACACACTGTTTGTGGAAGAATATTTATGTTCAGTTGATGGTTACCTGATGTCTGGATATTTGGCTGCAAGTCCAGAAACTTCCAGTGTGAGCATGCCGGGGTCTTTAAGCTGGATGAAGTCAGCCAGGACGGGGAGTAAAGCCAAAGGATTCACTTCAGGAACTGACCCCTCACCTTCCTGCACACACAGACAGACAGAGACAGACAGATCTGATATGACAGTTACAGAGATCAAAACCTTTAGTCAATACTTGAAGGTGTTTAATTAAATCACTGGACTTAAAGGAAGTGGGTGCTGCCACAGTGAGCGAACTCACAAAAGATTTGGCAAATGTTTGATGCCCGATGCCCTTTCTGACACAACCTGGGCTCGAGCCTGTAGGCTCAGGATTATGAGACCCCCGCCCCCCCCACACACACACACACAGTTCACTGCTCTGTATTAATAATTTTACCAAAATAAAATTGTTCAGACCACCAGCTGAAATGCAGCTCCACTCAACAAGAGACACTGCAGCATGTTTTTGTTTATTATGGTAATAATTTTAAATAAGTGGATACATCAGCCCTTCGGCCACTGATTTTCCCTCCATGTTTATATTTTATTTCTACTTTTAGAGTCGTTTAAAGACGTAATAAAATGAGACTCTCTGGTCATCATTCTAGTGACTTGTCCAGCTGTCTGCTGTAGATACTTTCACAAAATGTGATACAGCAGAGTTGCAGTACGTTGATTAAAACATGAATATTTGAAATGATATCCTCACCAGGCTGTGGAAGACGTCCCTGAGCAGCTGGTCATCCTG
Source organism: Simpsonichthys santanae (assembly GCA_031762415.1). Taxonomy (NCBI): domain Eukaryota; kingdom Metazoa; phylum Chordata; class Actinopteri; order Cyprinodontiformes; family Rivulidae; genus Simpsonichthys; species Simpsonichthys santanae. Next base: position 11,634,273 of record JARVLU010000002.1, on the reverse strand, counting down.
CAGCATCTGCTGAGCGAGCTGCTTCCTGTCCTCAGCGCTCCGACACACCAACTTCTTCTGCATCAACGCCCTGACGTACTCCACCACCATCAGCCACTGGGCCTCCTCCTGCAGGCGCTGCAGACACAGAAACCTCATCGATAAAGATCCCGTCACACGATGCAGAGGAATCTGATTCACTCTGAAGAAAGTGGGGATTATTTCTGCTCCTCAGACAAAATCAGTTTGAATCAGATGATTTTTCAGATTCAAAGCTCAGTCTGAAACGCAGTCTCTCTGAATCTCTGACCTGCCGGCAGGGCGGTCGAACTCGGCCGTATAGTTCCAGGTGAAGCTCCAGGATGCTGCAGAGTTTTGGGGTGGGATCACCCTGGACCAGCCAGGGTCGGGTGAGCAGTCCTGGGAGGAAGGGCTGAAGGTCCAGCAGCAGGTGGTCCATCACCAGACGACACGCCCGCCGCACCGCCCGGTCCAAAGCTGCCAGAGGGTTGGGAGGCGTCCGAGAGAACTGACCCGCAGACCTGGAGGACTGCTGCTTCTGCAGGGTCTCTGCGGACTTTCTGTATCAGACACAAGACGACACAGACACTTTTATTTATTTATTTAAAATATCTAGTGCCATGACAACACTTTGAGCTTATTTTAATTAAGCTTTATTGTATCATTTAAAAGGATATTAAAAGTGATTCATATTTAATCATGAATATGAGCATTTTTTTGCAGCCCCAAATTGAAGGAAGTCTCCAAAAAAAAAAAAAAAAAACTGAGAACATGACATCAGGAAACAGAAAATCTTCTTCACCAGGATGCCTCAGAGGCATCAACGCCACTTTCAAAGTATTAAAGATGGCCAGCGTGGAGCGGGGAAGCCGTCTGAACCAGAACTCTGACAGAATCTTACTTGAGGATGATGCAGTTGCTGATGGAAGCCAGCAGGTAGTGGAGGTAGAACTTGTTTTTGTTGTTGCTTGGATCTCGGCGATGACCTTTTCCAAATTCAACCAGAGCCTCCCGAAACCTGAACGTTAAAGCAAAGTTTATATTCATTTATACAGAAGACAACGTGCTTCTAAGGCCACAAATCCAAACAAACTGCATGTGACACCTGTTTAAGAGGTTTTCCATCTCGTACAGCCCCATCTGTATGGTTTGGTCTCGCAGGGATTCTTCGATCATGAGCGCGACCCGAGCGTTCTCCTCCAGCATCTAGCAGCCAACAAACATCCACATCAAGCAAACTGCACAGACTCAACGCAGGAGCTAGATGGAGAGCTGGGAGTAATTTTACAAACGTGAGAAAACATTTTGAAGAAGCAATAAGAACATAATGTGTTTACAAGCAGAAAATCCTGGGCGGGGACACTCAAAGGTCATTATTGTGAATATGATAAAAACATGATCAGATTAGTGGCTTAATTCAATCTCTTGCTGATGAACGCCTGCAGTTATAAAGATCTGCGACTACATTTGGTCTGACTAAACAATTTTATAATATGGGACCTATAAACAAACAGACATTATAACACTTTCTATCCAACAAAAGGATTCATGCCAAAGGAAAACTGAAATCTAAAACATCTGCATTTATGCAGGCTTTAATTTTACATCGATTGGCTCCCCCATCGCTGGATTAAATTATTAAACAAAAGCAAATATTTTCACTTGAACTCCAACTACAAGTTTAAAGAACTGTGCCTTTGGGTGGTCAGCTCATGCCGAGGATAAAACTATTATAATTTGCTCTTTGAATCTAAAAAGCTGTAGTTGTTAACTCCACGTTTTGCTATTGTATTTTATATTAATGGGTGTTGTTTTTGTACTTTAAATGTTTTATGCAACTCTATTTTCTTTAGTCATTTGTTCTCATTAGCAAGAAACTGTTCCAAGTTGTTTGAATAAACTATTTAAAAGCCCTGACAGTCAAAAAAAAATGTCATGTTAAACTATTTTTTATTTAATAAAGACTTTCTTTAATCATGTCAAATTTAACAGCATTTTAAAATGTAACTATTGTTTGACACTAGAAGTGAGAATCACATTTGAAAAAATTTAACTGAACAACAGACACCATTTTTTTAATCACAGCCACAGCTGTATTTTAATCTGTTTATTAAAGTAAATAAAGTATGTGGCGTTGCTCTTTCCAGCTGTGCACCCCTGATGTTCATATTATGTAAACATGTTGTTTTTACCATCGTGAATACAAAGAAGTGGGGCTGACGAAGTCTGCACTGTATGTACTGCAAACAATCTGGTTTGGGGGATGAAAGATTTTAAATATTTTAAAATCTTTCTGTAAAGTAATTGCCCTGTTTCAGAATCATGCAGTCGGGTTGTTGCTTCAAAACTACTGCAGCTCAGCAGGACCAGGCTGACGCAAAAATCTCTAAATTCAGTCGATGCAAAATGCGATAAGAATTAGCAGAAGAGAATGTATTTACTTTTTTTTAATCTTGTGTATTACACAGATTAAACTGTATAAAGTAAATCTGATTTAACGAGGTGATTTTTGTTAAATAACACTGGAAATGTACTTAAATTGAAGTGACTGGAACAAATACCGTACAAAAGTTGACCTTTGACCTGTTCTCCATGACTCTCATAAGTTTATCAAAGTGTCCTTGGGCGCCATACTCATTCCTTCAGATTCCCTGTGTGTGATTGTGTGTATTTTTGTTTCAGATTACCTTGTAGGGACCAATTTTACAAAAAAAAAAATCATGCATTGTGGGAACCAGCTGCTCTTTATGGGGACCAAAGCCAGGTCCCCATAAGGAGCAGTCTCGTTGTGGGGTTAGGTTTAGGACTAAGGTGTGAGTTGTGCATGGGCCAGGTTTAGGCTATAGAAAACGAATGGAAGTCAATGCAAAGTCCCCAAAAAGTATTTTTACAAGAATGATCATGTGTTGTTTACCTGTGTGATAATAGTGGGCAGGCTGGTCTGGTAGAAACCCTCATGGTCCGTATCGGGCTCCTGGTCTCTCTGCCAGTCTTGCAGCTCCACCTGCAGAGCTTTGTGCATCCACTCTGAAACGCTCCTCTGCAGCAGCAACAAGTCACAAACAAACCCAAGTATTTTATAACTTTTCTTCAGTTTAACTGTTCAGACCATCCAACATGTTGAAATAAAAACAGTTAGTGTATATCCCGTATTTTCAGCGGTGCCACAAAACTCCCCTCACAATGTTGAGTTGGGCTTTTCTGATGCTTCTGAACAAAGCTCTCAGATTATATCTGAGTTGGATAATCTGGAAGAAACGCTTTAGGTTGACTCACCTGAACACTTTGTACGTATTTGCTCTGCAGCTGCTCCAGAACCTCGGTGGAGATGAGCGGACCCAGTTCTGCCCTCTCAATATCAGCCACCAGCTCTGGGTGTCCCATCATGTCTGGGCTGCCAAAACAAGAGCGTCACACTCAGATCGACTGTGTTTAAGGTCCAGGAGCTCTGCATTTTATCTTATACATTTATTGTAATGCAACAGCAACAACGTGAGGCACAGATTTTGTAACGAGTCAGTCAAGTTTCTTGTAGACAACAACAACTTACATTAATACTTTGAACACAAAGTTAAGAAAAAAGGTTTTATCAAATTGATACTTATAGTTGCTGTTATAGGAAAAATAAAATTTAATAATTTTAAAGAAAAATATTTAGTTATGGCACCAGTTATTCTCCTTCAATTCTTGTAACCCTCTGGTGACATCTTAAATCTCCTGCAAGACTGACTTTTGAGTCAAACATACAATGAGTATAGCTCGGAGTAATTCTTTAAATGAAAATTTAGATACAATTTTTTTAAAGAAAAACATGAACTTAAGTTAAAGTTTAATTTTAAAAAAGAAAAAAGCTGAAAATAGGAGAGAACGTGATCAGATTATAGTTTATTAGAAGTGAATTGGGGAGATTTCCAAAATGATGTTGAAGTGCAGAATAAAAAAATGTGCCTCACCTGTTGTAAATGTGCAGCACCCAGTTGAGCACTGCAAATATTTCACCACTCTCTAGATCCCAGCTGCTAACCTAGGACAAAAATAACATTTAGATCTGGAAACTCAAGCTGAAAACTTTAAATCATCATTAAGCTACGGACGGTGTATGCAAATTAAAAGACATTTTAAAGGCTACAGTGAAGCACATCACAGCATGAATATCCAAAGAAGCTGCAGTAAAAACATAAAGGTGCGAGTCACATGACTGACCTGAGCCAGGTGAGTGTGTAAACAGCGGTGGCTGGCCTTCAGGTAGGCTGCAGTCAGCTGGTAGTGTGGCGGGACGCAGTGCTCCAGCAGGTGGCGTACAGTGGCGAGGTCGGCCATGATGCCGTGCTGCAGAGCTGAGAGGTGACCCGCCAGACCCGGACCACGCGTGTGCAGGTAGGACACGCTCCGAAATCTCGCCAACACGGCCTCCTCCAGTACCTGGGGTGAGAAGAAACTATACAGAGAAACAACAGATGTTTAAGTTGTGATGTGACCTCCGCATCAGGTGGTGCTGACCTGGAAGAAGGATGTTCTCCAGCAGCGAGGTCGTCCAGGAGGCAGGGGCCTGCAGCCGCCTTCAGCGCCCCCCCTCTCCGCCAGCAGAGCTCGATCCAGGGCCTCCTCACGCTCGACTATCCTCACAGCTGATACAAACGGTGTGGGATTCTGTCGGGCCAGAGCCAGAGCACTGCTCACCACCGCCCACAGCTCCTTCCCTGCAGGATTAGGGAGGAGGATGAGAGTGAGGGCAACAAGTTTACAGAACTAAACTCAGTCTATGCTGTTCTCATTTCATGTGGACATACTTGGTCCTGCAGATAGACTATGTTTTTTTATCTTTAATGATTTTGTAAAGTTTCAGAAAAGCCCTTCATAAATAATGTTTCAAACAAAAAAGAAGACTATTTTAAGAAATTACAAGAAAATCATTTTCTGGACAGAAATGATCAAATAAATTAGGAGTTGTGTTGATTTATATGCACAGTGTGGGCATATTATTGTACAGAAGCACCTTTCATACGATCACATGAAAAATCTTTGATCTCGCTGCACAGCTTTGAAATAAAACATGCGAGCTATGCATCAAAACGTGCAGCTCAGATATACTATGCTTTGACTTTTGTTAGCAAAATAACTACAATGGTCAAAAGAGTTAAGGTGAAACAGGTAAA
>JARVLU010000002.1:11597743-11626814 GCA_031762415.1 Simpsonichthys santanae | reverse complement strand
TTTTTCACTTTAACTTTTTGTTTTATTTATGTACTTACCGTTAATTATTTTTTCAACAATATAAAAATATGTGATTTTTTTTTGTTTTTTTTTTTTTTTTTTTTTTTGAGTGCGTTAAAGGTCTGTATAGTTCATTGTTCTTTTTTTTTCCTTAAAAAAAAAAAAAAAAAAAAAAAAAAATAATAATAAATAAATAAATAACTTTCCCCCCTCTTTACAAGAATTTGGTCTTTTCATGTCTTAAACTGTAAAAAAAATCAATAAATGTTAATAAACATTAGATATTTTTAGCTTTATTTTATTTAGCGACCCGACCCCGGATAAGCAAAAGAGAACATTTTAATTTTTTTACTTTTTTGCACTGCAGCTCGTGCTGATTCCAACTCAGTTTGCCAGCATGGGTTACATTTTATGACCAAATATGATCAAAGCTCGTCAGGTTAACATCATCACTCTTTGGTTCTGGGTGCCACAGTTCAGAATAATTCAAATTTACAAACAAGTTGCATTGTCATGGACTGAAATGAGTGCATTTCTGAACAATTATTGAACGTGTCAGTTTCAGTGAGGTGACTTGTTTTGTAAGAAAATTAACGTGTTTGGGATTCTCACCAGAATAAAGTCGAGGCAGGTTGCTAACGGCGGCGAGGAGCTGACGGTGGGTGACGGACACCTCCCTCAGCCGCTCCAGAGACTTCATGGTGTCTGTGTTTCCGTCAGATTCCAGTCCTGCTTTCTTCAACGTGTGGGACACCTCCTTCAGCTCGGCTCTGGCCTCTCGAAGCTGCTCCAGACCCCAGCCCACCCCCTCCAGGTACGACTGGACCATAGACTGCAAACAGATCACAGGATGTGCTGATTTACAGATGATGCCACTGAAAGTGTGAATTCTGATTAGAATGAACTCTACAGATCATTCCCCCCCCCACACACACACACATTATTTTGCATTTAAACTATTTCGGAATACTTTGTGCTGTTTTAGCTGCTCCTAAATTAAAAATGAATAGCTTATTCAGGAGAGGTTCTATGGTTCATTTGAGTTTTGTATTTTAATATTTAAAAAAATTTTCATTCATTCATTCAACCTTTATTTAGGCAGGTTAATCTCATTGAGCCTCGAGAACTCATTTACAAGAGAGACCTGGCTACAAACTAAGAATAAATATTTACAAAAAATTTCCTTCTAGCAATAAACTCTCTTTAGTTCATTCAAAAACATGTTTTTTTTATACATTTGCTTCAGCATACGTGCTCTATTTTTATTTTATTTTAACTTTGCAGGCTACTTCAGTTACTGTTCAGCTATTAGCTTTTGTCTAGCCTTTTCTTACTTTTAGCTTTTAGCTACTCTTTTGTTCTTTGAACCTTTAGCAAGCAATTTCTACACTTGCGTAGCAGTTTATTGATATTTTTGCAAGTCTTTGCTACATTTCTATTTTAATTATCATTTTGCTACTTATGCTTATGCTTTGTGAAGGGGAGTGGTTGTGCAGAGGTTAGAGAAGGCGAGCCTGCCTTCAGAAGGTCACTGGTTCGATCCCCCAGACCGACAACATCAAAATGTGGGTGGGAAAGTTGAGGCACCTACACCTGCCTCCACCCTCATTTGCCTCACTCTGGGCCCATCAGCAAGGCCCAACCCCCACCATCTGCTCCCCCAGGCGTACTAGTTGACAGCTCTCTGCTCCACACAGAGGGCTGTGGTAGCTCGGTGGTTGCGTCAGGAAGGGCATCTGGCGTAAAAATAATTGCCAAGTCTTCATGTGAGTCAGTTCACTGTGGCGTCCCCTGAAGGGAGCAGCCGTAAAAAAAAAAAAAAAGAATTAAAAAACAAAACATGTTTTGCAACATTTGTCTTTAGCTAGTATTTGTTCACTTAAACTTTTGTTTTGCTACATTTGGCTTTGAGCTTATATTTAATTTATTTTAGCTAGTGTTTGGCTCTCTTTAGCTTTTTGTTCTGCCCCTTTAAGCTTCAACAATCCAATGCCATCATTCAACACTCAGCATTCGCACTGGATTCCTGCAGAAAATGTGATCTTCCTAGTTAAACTGATTTTTCTGCATATTTCAATTTAATTAATTTCAATTCAAAAATACTTTATTAACCCAAAGGGCAATTAAGTGTTGTTGTAACTCATCATCCTGGTTTCATTTGAGAGTTGTTGGATACTGATAGCTGTGGGCAGGAAGGATCTCCTGCAACGAAGCCAAAGAATCTGGCCAGATGACGATCCGTGCACCTGGATCCAGCTTGATGTCAGATCCGGCGGGCCTCTTGGTCTTCCTGGGCAGCAGACTGCTGAATGCCGGGCAGAATTCCTCCCTGAGTGATGGTCACTCCTTCCAGCAGCCTGCAGAGCTCCTTGTCACCACAGAAAGACAGCTGAAGGTGCCGGGGGACGTTCCCGGTCCTCCTGTTGTCATGAGCCAAGTTTCCCACCAGCTCCAGAATCTCGGCGATCAGGTACTCGAACACCGCCACAGATTGAAAGGAATTCATCCATGGCGCCTCCTTTTCAACTCATTTGATATTTGGGGCTGTATTTGAGCTCTTGAGATGTTAATCAGCTGCTCCTGGTGGTTAGAAAACTCCTTGTTGCCATGGTTACGCATCATAACAAATGGCTAAAGTAAAAAGGTTTTGATAAAAATTCTTCCAGCTGCACAGCATCCGATACCAGAGGAAATAATCATCCGAAAAAGAAAAAAAAAGTGATTTACATCCAGAAAAAGAGGAATTAAAGTTTTCAAAAGCAACAACTCAGAATGAAAGAGCTACTCCAACATGAGCCACCCCGAGTGGTGCAATTCTAGAACAAGAACATTTGGGCTCGTTCAGTATTTGTTGTTGTACCTTCAGTCTGGTGTGGACTGAGGCAGTCCTCTGACTCTCCCTCTTCCTGTACTGGCTCAGTCGTTCCAGATGTTCAGGGCGACAGAAGACACCCGACGCCCACTTCAGGGCAGCTCCACGGGCCAAACGCTCCGCTCTCTCCACCTCTGGCCATGCTGCACCCTCTGACACCAAGTCTGACAGAAAAACAGATCATGAGGCGCAGTAACTTTTGTTGTTTTTGCATTTTTTTCTTCCACTGGCAGTGAATACATTTTGATTTGAAAATTAATAATCTCAGTTCAATAAACCAGATCCTTAAAGCTGGGATCTCCTAAAGAAAAGCAAGATAATGTTGCAAGATTACACCTCAGTGATGTTGATTTCAGCCAATTAATTGCAACAGAAATAAATGATAAAAGCTGCAACATATTTTTTTTAGACATTTTTGATTTGATAAGAATCAGTTATTCTTTTCTTCAGATTATAAAACAGGAAGTCAGAGTATTTTGTGGTGGTGTTGACTTTCTGTTTATCAGCTAAACTGATCATGAGATTTGATGCTTCACAGACGTCTTGAGGGATATTCTTCCTATAATTGGACAAATTAGGCCTCAGTTGGATAAGCACTTTAAAAATGTCACAGATGGAGAAATCTCTTTTTAAGTAAATTACTCTTTGAACCCAGAACACAATTGTTCCCATGGCAGGAAAGCTGGAACTGGCTAATTTTTGTTTCTTGTGAAGTTTTGTCAATCTTTCTGCTGCAACTGCAGCTCTGCTCCCAAATACTGTTTGCAGAAACAAAATCCTCATGTGCTGCGAGGTTTGTTCCCAGCTGGGAAGTCATCTCTCAAAAATGGTTATGTAAGCAATTTCATGTGTTTTTAATCTATTTCTCATTTGGCTGCAAATAAATAACGTTTTCTCATCATTTTTATTGACATATAAGTGTTATTGTTGAGGTTAATGTCAACAATCATGATAAATTAGACAGAACCTGAGAGAATTCAGTTACATGACTTTAAAAAAAAAAGACAATTTCACTGCACGATGCTCAGTCGGAACTAAAACAAGAATTTTTTTTGAACTCGTCACTGGGTGGATAACTTGTACCAGAAGCTTGTTTTATTTTACACTTTAATTAGATTCCAGTTCAGAAATTAAATAAAATGAAGAGCAAAAGAATGGGAGACAACAAAAATCATACAAGGAACTCGGAAAACAACAAGAAATCATTTGTAATGCTAAGTGGCAAAAATGACTGCCAGAGGTTTATATTAGATTTCTTGTGATCTCCTCTGACATTTATTGCAAATCAACCCTCATGCACCTTCTTAGAACTAGACAAGAGTACCACATCTGGGATGCTTTACACATGTTGACAAGCTATTATACAGCAATCTATAGCAAAGACCTGGACAAAGATCTTTTACAAACTTTGGTCTTTATTTTTCCTTGACCTTAGAGCTGGGGTAATGAAAAGACGATGCTATACATGATATATAATAACTTTGTTTTAACTTTGACCTTGATTTAGAACCTTGACCTTGGAGCTGGGGTGACGATGTGTCTAGTGATGATGCGTTATGTGCATCAAGTTTGATTAATGTTTATTAGAAATTATGACGCAGACAAGAGAAGGTTTACGTACAGAGGGACATATTACCATAGTACAGTATGTCCGTCTTTCAATGGGCGTATACCGGTAATAATAAAAAATTTAAACTGCTTCAGAGCATACATACACATTTTTGTTACTAATAATTTACTGATTCTTAGAAATTTCCATTTAATAAATGATCCAAAGCAAAACTGAGATGGCATTAACTAATTTTGCTTGTAGTTTTCGAAATAAACATTTGCTTAAAAAAAAAGAGGTTTTATGTTGTAGTCCACCCTGTGGTCACTAACGGTGGGAAAAAATAAATAAGAGGTAAAACCAGACGGTTTAGATGGATCCAAACTTTTTGCTGAACAGCAGCAGAAATATTGATGTTTTTGAAAGGAGATATGCTGCACAGTCTGAGTCACAGTGTTTTTTTTTTTCTGCTGCTGCCAAATGGAGAATCTTTTTATAGAAGACAGCAGAGAGGCTCTGCTGTCATCTGTTAGGTGAGGTGGGCACCATCTCATTTCTGATGTCAGTCAGTGAGAAGACGCTGCCTTGCAACCAGTCACGTGACATTTGAACTATTCTGACTGGTCTTATTTGAACAATGTGCTGATAAGATAGTCAGAGTGATGCTCAGTAGAACAGGCTGCAACATGTAAACTTGGTGCACTGGATTGCACAATCAGAATACAGTTTCTACAACAACGCTATGAGTCTTGTTGTGCAGATGTCTGGACGTCAAAATTCCACAAACAGGCCTGTTTCTGTCTTATAAGAGGTCATGAGACACACTGGTATCTTCCATCCAGACCAAATCTGATGCTGAAACATCAGCAGCTCAGCAAAACAATAAACCACTGAGCTCCACATGCAAGACAAGAGATGAGTGTAATGTAATCTACCTCTGCAGCAGCTCGAAACAACAACATGACTGTTACTCACTGATAGATGCACCATAATGCTGCAGACAGGTTGGTATGGAAACCAGCAGAACCACAAAATAACTGATGGCCAGTGAATGAAGAGAACCGCTGCTCAGAGAGCTACAGAATATTTAAAGCTGCAAGTTTATTTTTCTTGGACTTATCTGTCTTCAATTCAAAAATACGTACTTTAATAATCCCAAAAGGAAATGAAATTGTCGTAACTTGTTATCCTCGTTTCATTAACAGATGTTATAGATACCGATGGCTGTAGGCAGGAAGGATCTCTTGTAAAGGTCCGTCCCACAGCAGATCAGAAGAAACTGGACGCAGATGACGTCCGATCCGTCCACCCAGACTCGGCTGACCTCTTGGTTCGTCCAGGTTGCAGGGCCAGCTGGATGCTGGGCAGAACCCCTCCCAGAGTGATGGCCACTCCTCCCTGCAGCCTGCTGAGCTCCTTGTTGCTGCGGACAGCCGGCTGCAGGTGCCAGGAGATGATCCTGGTCCTTCTGCTGTCACGAGCCATGTGTTTCCTGCTAGTTCCAGGATTTCAGCAGTCAGGCACTTGAGCACAAGGAGACGAGAATGCATCCACGGTGCCTCCTTTTTTAACTCACTTGAGATTTGGGGCTGTAGCTGAGATATTATTTGAGCTTTTGAGATGTTAATCAGCTGGTCCCGTTTATTAAAGAAAAATAAATAAATAAAACACCTTGCTGTCATGGTTACGCATCATGACAAATGTCCAAAAATACAAAAAAAAAAAAAAAAAAAAAAAAAGTTTCAATAAAAATCCTTTCAGCTGCACAGCAGTCGACACCGGAGGAAACAGTCATCACAAGAAATGTGATTTACATCCAGAAAAAGAAGAATTAAAGTTTTCAAAAAGCAAAATCTCAGAATGAATGAACAGAGCTACTCCAGCATGCAGCCACCCCGAGCAGCGCAATTCTACAACTCGTGATAGGCAGCCCATCAAATTTAGGAGAAAAAGTGGCTAAAATTTGAGGTAACACTTGCAACATTACAAGTTTACATATTATTTTACATGCATGCAATACAATCTAAATGTTTTTATTATTGGTCTCTGCTGCTGAATGGATTGCAATATTTTGTACGAGTTTGTCTGGTTGTTGTGCAAAGTCCAGTCCGTCTTCATGTTTGGGAACTGGCAACGATTTTACGACCAATTCATAAAATGTTAAAGTTGTGGAAAACACTGATGCAAAATGTCTGCAGGATGAGGTGGCCTCTTCAAATGACTCCAGGTATTCATTAATAATTCAAAACATGTCATACCTGATAACTACAAGCAGCCAGTTCAAATATTTCAAGCTCTAAAAGCTGTTTGGCAAAATGGCATATGACTGAAAAAATAAAGTGAAGATTCAAATAATCTTGTTTAAAAGCTGTTTTGTTTGTTTTTGGCGCTGTTTTTGTTTTCTGGTTGTCATGCTACACCAAAAATTATGCATTTTCTCTGCATCTTTTTCCTTCTAATTAATTGAATAATCACTTTTTTTAAGAGTTGGATTAAACTTAGAGGATGTGAACTGTCTGCTGAACATAAGAAATACAGTCTAAATGATAAACATATTAATATTTGCTTATGAAACAGAATTCCTTAATACAGTATATTGCTTTACCTAATGCCATTTCTAAAAAACTATATTTATTTTGATGACTGCTTGAATTGATATTTTGTCTAACGTACTGATTTTAGTTGCATTTAGAGAACAATGAAGTGTGCTTTTTTTGCACTTAGCATTTTCTTCACTAATAAATTAATTGAACTGACAAAATGTGTGATTTTCTAAATGCATCATGCTAAATGGATGCAAACATCCCTGTCTCTTTAAATGTTCTGAAAAGATTAAAAGTTCTAAGTTACATCACACAATATTTACTTTGCCAACATCCATAAGGCATAATCTAAAGTTTATATGTTTTAATAAACCGAACAGAAACTTCACAACTGTGTTAACTCCATTCACAGATGAGGGGTGCGTGAAAGAAAGTTCTTGAAATGTAAAGAAATGGTCATACAGGTGAAAAAGCTTTAATAAGAAGTTTAAAACATCTTCTGGAGGATTCTCCATCATGAGGGAGGATGGTGCTGATGTTTCATGTGCAATCAAAGACCACAAATCAATACACGAGTCCTAACCTGGTTCTTCAGTGATGACACTGCAGACTTCATTCATTCCTCTCAGTGAACACTGCACATGCAGATTTATTTTGCTTACAGCTGTTCAGTCTTTAGAAGTGGGTGTTGACCATTTAGAAATGTTGTCATCAAGCAAACCGTGTTTGTGTGTTTACCTTTAGGTTTGTCACCACCTTTCTTCTGGTCCCCGGCTGACATTGAAGTTCAGTTTTCAGTCCCCCGTCCACCCGGCGAGATTCCTTTTCCCCCAAGGGCCAACACTGAAGGAGCCCAGGGCACAATGCAGGCAGAGGAGGGTGAAGGAAGCCAGAGAGGAGACAGAGGAGAGGAGGAAGGAGAAGAAAGGGTGGAGGAGAGAGGGCACATATCCATTCTACTGACGGCTTTCCCCTTTTCCCCTCACACGCACTCTCTCTCTCTCTGTCACATCCTCTGCTGAGAGGCCGGCAGGAAACAGAGGGAGGAGAATACTGCTGGATGGAGGGGGAGGGGAGGGGGGGAGAAATGTGTTGCATTCAAGAGCCTGGGCAGAAGGTGGTAAACGTCACAAGAATACTTTCATAAACCTGCTTTGACAATAAACACTGCAACAATATAAAAAAAAAAAAAAAACGTAAATAGGACATGTTAGATATTTGAAGGTTGACAAAAAAAATAGAAATATTTTTATTGACATTATAAACTGTAGATTCAAACACTTTTCAATTTTCATTGAGAAACATTTTTCTGAAATTGTTCCACTATTTTAGACCCTTTTACAGATTAGATTCAACCTCTGCCCATCTTTATTTCTGAAAGATTCAGCCTCTTTAAAATGCTCCTTTTGCCAATTACTCTAATTGGTTTGTTTAAATTTGAACATTGAATTATTTAATTTAATTCATTTTTGTTTTTTTGCCCCTAGTTCAAACATTTGACATTTTTCTCATGTTCCATTGGGTTAAATTTTTGGGTTTTGGGTTAAACGAGATTTGCAATTTGTTGCATTACTTTAAAGACATTTTGCACAATTTTGTTCAGCAAAACCGACAAGTTAAAAATGTCGAGGTAGGGCCAGTAAAGAATTTTGAAAACTTAAAAAAGGTTAGATGTTAGAAGTGCATCCTTAAGAGCGAGAGAGAGAGAGAGTTTAAAATGTTAAGATAGGTTTGGTGCAGATTGTTTAGGAACAATATTGTTTTCATACAAAGCTGCACATATTGAAATAATTCCATCACCTACAGTAAATGATAGATAAAGGTTCAGATAATCTAAAGAAATTAAAGGATGCTGCAGAAAACCAGAAGTGAAATATCTTGAATTTGGTAAAACAGGGCTGTTTTAAAACTGATAAAACCTGTAGATCCTGGGTTTAGCACCATCTAAGTGTAAAATACAGTCACTGAAAACCTACCCAGAAGATAGCGCAAATAATTGAAGGGAAAGAGCGAAGGGGGAAACAATGAGCAGACATGGTGCTTGGACCCTCTTGGAGTCTTCACCCATAAAGGAAGCCAGTTACTGGAAGAAACCATGTATAATGTAGAAGTCATTAGTCTGCAGCTTGTTTTAAAGAGGGAGAATGGACAAGTCGATAAACATGATGGAAGGCACTTCACAAAATCCTTCTGCCAGTTTAGATCTGCATAACTCAACCACCTGCTTTATTTGACGCATACCGAAAGTTAGAAAACAAAAACAAAAAAAAAAGTTTGTGCCACAGGTCCTACTCAGTTGCTGGACCAACACGGGCTTGAGCAGTGAAGGCCTCTGGGCCTGCACCCCTGTTAACATCTCTGGGCTTCCCAAACCTTTTTGAACACACAACAAGCAGCGTGCCTAGTAGCTCTGGAGTGGGAGCCAGAACAAACACGTGGGTCCCATTAGGTTTCAGTGCGGCACCAAACATTTCCTTGTGCAGCTTTAAATGCCTTTCACGAGTGCTCTTCATATTTGATAACCAAACCAGAATAAATGAGGTCTAGTAGATGTTGGCATGGAACATGTTGCATGCTTTGTCCTGAGTGATGGTGCTGGTTAATTAAACAGTTTGAAAGGAGTTTAATGGCTTTTGAACAACCCTTAGAAAACACCTAATTATCATTAAATGAAGTATTTTTAAGCAATTAGTCCCGGATTGATTCCCTGATTTTGTGTGTAACTAACCATTACCTAATCATTAAAATGGTTCTAACTGGTCATGAGCTCAAACTGCACAGGACTTTTGCCAATAAAATTAACTCTGAACATCAGGAATGGGGCTGAGATGAATGTTTGAAAAAAATAAAAAGCTCATTCAGTACTAAAGATTAAATTAGTCCTGAGAAACAAAAACATATTTAACATGTAAAAAGTGATTGTGATTGGCACGTCAAAAAGATAAAAATAAATGAAACTTTTGGCCAATTTTCTACAGGATAATACACCCAGACCTCGCGAATTCTTTCCCGTCTATAAATCTCTTATTTTTGCCAGAACAAGCCTCCTCAGCGTCACCTCCTGTGTCGTTACCACAGGAAAAACTTCCTCCGGCACCATGTAAGGAACAGAGCAGAGCCACACGCACCAGGATGTTGTGCAGAATGTATTTGTGCCAGGGTGGAGCCACAGCGATGAGGACAACAAGGCCACTGACCTACTCTTTTCTAGTCTCGTCACACTGACAGCCAGCCTCGCTGCAGTGTTTCTTCCCCTGTGTCCCTGAATGCTCCATCACTCCTGCTGCAGATCTAACAAGCTAAAGGTTGGTGTTTACAGCTGCCCTGCAAGATGAAAAGATGACACGTCAGTCTCACATTTAATGGGTTAATGCAGGCATTCTTACAGTCATCTTTTTTCACTTCCAAGTTCTGACGATGCTGATTGACGAGTAATAATCATATGAAGATTACGCTACTCTGTTTATAAAATCCTCTGAAGTGTCTGTCACAACACGCTACATACGAGACGAGCTCAACATGACCCCCCCTCCCCCATTCAAACACAGAATAACATTGTCAGCAGTGATGCATCCTACAGATATCCAAGCATGTTCGGACAATTTTGCACAATGCTCAATTCATGTAATTCTGCAAACGTATCAGATAGTTGCAGAAAATAAACTGATTATAAACGTGACTGGAACTTGGACACTTTCTCTTGACAAAAAACACAACCATGCATTAGTCGCTCCACTTTTAGTTTACCACAGTATACTGAGAAGATATATTTGCAAATTGGCAAAACTAAAAGAAAAAAAAAAAAAAAATCTCAAAATTGTATCCAATAACAGTTCACAGATGCATGATCTGAAATATGTCTTTCAACCAAATATATAAATCCTTGAGAATGAGAACAGCTCCTGCTCTTATTGCTAAGCAAAATAAACATTAAAAGTTTTGTTTCTTACCAGTTTGGAAAAATCTACAACTAAAAATTCCTTTTATGGCAAAATACAGTTGAATTAAGCAAAGTAAAAGTTTATGTCACTGAAAATTAACATGAAATAATAATTTAAGAGATTAAATCTGTAAGCTTTAAATGGGTAAATCTCATCTTTTTATCCTTAAATTAAGAAAAAAAATTATTCCGCTGCAGAAATGTTTCCAAAAGTTTCATCAGTTATGTTATGTGCACATTACTGAATAAACACAACCAGTCTGATTTGTGAACCTCATATCGATTTCTGCTGTGAGGCTTTTAAAGAAACTTTAATAATAATAATAATAATAAAAAAGGTGATTGTGTATTTTATTAGAACTTAAATTATTTCAGCAACATTGATCTTGGGATCAGTGTGGAAATTTGTTTGAGCAACCAGAATAATGAAAATTCACCATCAAAAGCTGAAACTCAATAGATGGTTTGAAGTGAGTTGGACATGGAGGAAAGCTTTCAGAAAACACTCTAGATGAGGGAAAACACCTTCAACATTGCTGTAAAACAATATTAATGGGAGACATTTACTGAAATTGTATATACTCTTTCTTATTTGCTCACTTTTCCAGTTTGAACACCTGAAGCAGTGTTGAAAATGCAAAAACTGAAGGTGTCGTTGCCGACAGGCTGTTGCTCTGTCCAACTCTGCTGCAAAGGTGTCTGAAAGCAGAACATGCACTCCCATCCCCTCCTTTCAATCATCACCTTAAAGCCCAGCAGTACATCCACCCAAAGAAGCTATGGGACGAACAGGAAGTCTAATTCTAGACCACTTCCTGTATGACATTCCTGACCTGAGTGGCTTTCCTGCCAGATTTCTGAATGTGCAGCAGCAGAGTGTTTTCAGCTGGTAATTTTATTTTATTCTTTTAATATTTGAAAGACAATTAGTACATGGGAACAAAAACAAACAGTAGGAAATACTTAAACTTTGAACTCTGGTCATGTGCAAGAAGAAAAACTGAAGTGAGTGTGAAGAGCTAGTTGGGTTGATCTTTAGTTTCAGTCAGTTCCAACAGTTTTTGAAGTTGTTTCATGCCTTTATTTCATCTGTATCGTCCATTCAATTCAAAGAATGAAAATACACAAGATCTATAACAAGAGGACAGACAGAAGGGTGGAAATCAGAGAAACGCACAATATTAACTTCAGCAGCACAACTACATTCACCAGATTTGGTTTAGTGAACTTCACCAATTATCCCATTCATTACATCCCATAAAGTATGAGCTTATATTTGTAAATACATGTATGTGCAGTTAACAGTGGACCTTCAGGGCACTGGGGGAAAAATAACCAAGATTCAAGTGAAAATACTGAATTTTTAATATTTCCTTTAGGGAAGAAAACCCCATAAATATAAAATTTTCCAGTAATGTTTTGCAGATGTAACTAAAGATGCACTCATGTATGCTCAGAGCTGATAAAATTTGTTTAGTTAATTATTGGATATCATTCCATTCAGAAAGACATTGCCTTCTTGACATATATATATATATATATAAAAAAAAAAAGAAATCAGAAACTTCAAATTTAATGGTCCTTTATAAACCAGCAGCAATAACATTCAACAGTTCAGAGTCCAACCTGAACTTACCCTGACTTCTAATGTATAAAGTGTACCCAAAATAAAGTATTTTACCAAAAGTTATTACCCAGATAAGAGAGAAGCTTATAAATGTTCTGTTTTTACATACATAAAATAGAAAAAAAAAAAAAATAATGGCTAAGATTGCTGTAGTTACTATTTAGCTTTTATACAGTTTCCAGCCTCTTCAAATATGCTCCATCCTTTATTAGTTTAGTAGAGTTAGAGATTTGTGCAATAACATATTGATATATATAGTATATATTTAATTTTAAAGCAATAAAATTAAAACAGGAGCTGAATCCATATAGGGGATAACTGTATACAGGCTACAAAAAATACTTCACCTTAACTACTGAAAGTGACCAAATACTGCAATTAAAAGGCTAAAGCAGCTGATTGCCAAAAAGAGAGGAAAAAAAATAAAAATAAAACCAGATTCACAAAAATCTGATCACATAAAATAAAAATATTCAAATGGCAACTGTGCGTTTACAAATAAAATAGAAAAATAAAATAATTAGATTCAAGTTAAAAGAAATGCACAGAAAATTATTAATATATCTCCCAAAGAAACCATTACGTATGAGATGCATGTCATCATTGCAAAGACCTGTAGCTCTAAACTCTGATATCGTTTCTTCTACCTGCCAGGTAAAAACTGAGCCCAGGAAGCCTTCATGGGTCACAGACAACATGACATGTTACAGTATACTCTCCCTCAGCCTCAGGTTCTCACTGCTGGACGCGTTTGGCTGCCGACTCTCTGGTTGGGGTTGGTTCCATGTGTGGAAATCCAAGAGAGCTTGGCTGAGCTTCTCCATCCAGTCCAACATCTCCTGCTTGGTGTCTGCTGAGAACCAACACCTGGAGTGGGAGAAAACCCCCCCCCCCCACAAAACACTCAATGAACTTGTGTATCTTAGATCAGTTTTAAGACTGTTTGGCAGGAACCAACATAAAAATTAAAAAAAAAAAAACATCACAGGTGTTTTATTTTATTAGATGTGAGGAGTCAAACAGCCATCTTTTCTATTGTATTCAATAGGTCCTTCCACAGTTTGCCTTTGGATTTATCAAAGCACGGAAAACTCAAAATGAAGATTTCTGGTCAACAATGGCTCATTTCAGTTGAAATACTCAAATTAGCCAGCATGCATGATTGGAAATGTGACATGTGCTGGCAAAAAGGGCCACCTGCTTCATGAAGGACCCAACTTACCCAACACACACTTTTTGCCCCGCTCCCCTCAGGCAGAAGGTTGCAGAGCATTAAGTGCAGAACCACTAGGCTGACTCATAAATCTCTAACCAGGATAATCACTAAGGAAAAAAAAAAAAAATCACTGTAAAGCCACTTTAATTGGTGATGTGTGACTTATCCATGCTGCTGATCTCATGCTGCTGTATTCATTCATATCCATCTGTTCACCAAAGACTCTTGTTCAGGCTGCTGTTACGCCATATTGTTTTACATATGTGTTTAGCGTAGATCTTAGATCTTTTAGCGTACCGTTTGGCATTTGTTTAGCGTATATATCTTACAATCTTATTTACAGTTTCTTTTTATACTTTATATTTTGCTATTTTTGGATGTAACTGGGACCCTGTGTACATAATTTTGTTCCACCTTATGTACCATATGTGATGAGAATGACAATAAAATTGACTTGAGGTTTGCGTAAAAATGAGTTCATGAACACACCATAAATAGAAATCTTTCTTCTTTACCTTTAATTTGATGTTTGTTTGTTTGTTTTTTTAAACAGGTATGGCTTCAGAAATATTTTTTGTCTTACAACCCTTATAACGTCCTTTTGATACTGAATTATTTTATGCTGGCTGCTGTAACATCAGGAAATCCCTTCATATAACTGCATAATTGTGAAGCTTAGGCATCCCTCTTTAAATAATGGTCTGGAAGTCACAATATCACCAGTCTATAGTAATAAAAACTGGGCTTTCAAACCTGCACATTTGTAAACAAAACTAAATTGTTGTCATGCCAGGTGAAAAAGAGCTAAATTTCAACAAAGCATGTAGATTAACTCAATGAACAATTCCTCACCGTGGCATTCGTCTGCATGGATCACAAATTAGTCTAGAGCAAACTCAGTTAAAATAGTTTGTCACTCTGTGTGACAACTCTTAAAAGTTGCGAGGACTGATGAAAGAAGAAAAAAAGTGTGTGTGTGGGGGCACACTTTATAATGATAAAAATCTATAGCTTGAAGTTGCACAACAAAATGATTTAAAAGAAGTCTGATGCTTTGCCAATTGAAACTCAGCTTTAAAGATGATGGACTTGTTTTATAAAAACTTACTTTGACAATGATTCCTGGTTCTGGTCCTCCAGTTGTGTGATCTTTTTCACCAGCTCAAAGGTGAAAGGTCGAGCACACGATTCTCGGTTAACAAGCCTGACACACTGACAGGAGGACGATGACAGAGAGATGGCTCCTTCTGCTTCCTGAGAATTTAAAACAGACCTCGATATTAAACCTCAGTCAAAAGCCAGGTTACTTTTAATGTAAGACTCATATTTTATTTCTTTTAACCTTGGTTTCTTTCTCGTTTGGGTGGTTCCAGTAGTACATGTTGCATCCCTCCAGAACAAAATATTGGCGATTCCACACCCCAAATCCATTTATCAGCTCAAACATTGTCTGGAGGCAGAACACAAACAAGATTTATTTCATGTAATCGAACATAAATGAAGCAAGTTTTATTAATATACAATGACCATGAAAACATTTCTGACAGATGGCAGCTACAGGAGTGTACCGTAGTTATTTTTTGTTAGCTAGATTTCAAAATAAAACATTTTTAAAAAGCAATGCATAAATAGTAAAACAACAATAGTTGAAATTAAAAAAAAAAAGGTTCAATACAGAAACAACTGGAACCTATTGAACCTTTTTTTATTTATTTTATTTTATCATGTCCTGGATGACTGAGAATCTTCACCAGCAACAATAGTTAAAGATGTAATAACTTGGCAGGCCAACAGCATGCATGCCGTGGAAGTTTATTTATATTTTCTTTAAATTTCCTTGGTAAATTTGTGCAAAACAGCTCGTCTTAAAAACATTACTGACCAGGAAGCCTTGGTGCTGAACATCTGAGTGACCTTCAGTGTCCAGTTTCAGGTAGATGTTGCCCTCTAGAGGCGAGAGAAAAGGCACCTGCGGTCAAAAGAAGAAAAGTGGTTTAAATGTTTGAAATATATAAAAATAAAAAAAAACATGGGATTTGGAGAAATTTTAATTTCAGTCTGATGCTTAAAATTTGTTGCTCAGTTATTCTGGCTAAACTGCCAACAACGTTTAGGAGTTTTCATTAATTCTTTGGATACAAAACATCGGGCGGACATCAAACCATTCTAAAGTCAATCTTTTCCAGCAAATTCAGAAGTAAAATGAAGTTTCTATGTTTCCACTTTCCCCTCAGAGTTTTTACAAATCTAGATTGAATGATGCAAGAAAAAAATAAATAAATAAATAAAAAAAAAAATAAATAAAAAAAGGGCAGAAAAATGGGGGACTGCACAAAACGATTACACATTAACGTCCATCAGAAAGTAGATACAGGTAGTCCTCGACTTACACCCCCCCCCCCCGACTTACGGCACTTCGAACTTACAAACGGGTGCGGCGCCACGTGTAATTAGTTCTGACTTACGGCAAAATCGGGTTACGAACGGTTTGTAGGTACGGAACCTGTTCGTAAGTCGAGGACTACCTGTATTCGATTTGGGTTTAGCACAACTTTAAGAGTTAAAATGTCAACAACATAGTGCTGTAATTCATGAATGTTGATTTTTGCCGAGAAGAAAACTAATGATGGATTTTATTCAAACAAATCTCATCACGACGGTAATTTAAATTTGCATAACCAGTGAAGAAGGGCGAATGCCAAGAGGTGAATGAGTGACAGTGTTTTGAAAAAACAGTGAAAAAGTGAAACCTTTTCCTGAAATTCATCTCCCAGCAGCCTCCTGATTTTGCCTTCAAATTTCATCTGAGTGGAAGAAGGAAAGAAGTGACAGGGAGGGAGACAGAAACATTTCATCAGTGAGCCCACCCATGTGTAGATGTTTAAAACCATTAACAACAAGAACCAAAGAGACTGATGGCGATGTCGGTGGACCTGTGCTTCCTCATACATGTTTGGGAAAAAAAAAAAAAGTGCAGAAATGTGCAAGTTAGTGAGAATGGTGTGATATTGCTCATTTTGAGTTTTTCCACAAACATATTTACAGTTATACACTTAAAGTATTAATTTTTCAGTGGTTGATGCTATCAGCCTTTATTTCCGTTATTTAGAATCTGATTATATTTTTGCCGAATTTCACAATATATTGCTTAATTGTCTGAACATTTTCTGACCTTACATTGACCAAAAAGTTAGTCTATTACGAGCAATAGACCATAAATCTGAATTACCTTATCCAAGGGGAACTTGTTGCATCCCATTGAGGTCAAGGTGATCTTGTGAGAGCCCACCAAACAAAAGTTACTGGAGCGACGAGCTTTGACAGAAGCGGAACCTGAATGCAAAGAGATAAATGGTAAATGGACTGTACTGATATAGCACCTTTGTATCTAATCAAGAAACCCAAAGCACTTTAAACTACAATCTGTGCTCCCATTTACATCCACCCCTCCTACTATATCAGCTAATCTGTATCTGTCACTGATGATACACACATCAGAGGCAATGAGGGGTTCAGTGTTGCCCAGGGACACTTCAGCATGTGACTACTGGTGGAATCAAACCCCCCACCTCTCCCACTGGAGGACGACAGCTCTTTCTACTTAGCCACAGCTGCCTCAGATCCAGACATAACTCCAGAAAAGACGAGAGGCAGCTGTTATAGTTTTTCTTTTGACTGCCTCCTCTGCAGGAGCTACCACAGCATGCAAACAAGATTTGATCGTTTTGCATCGATGCAACATGGCATGGACCCATTTAGTGGCCTTTGAGTTACTGTTGAGCACAGGCAAACTGGAAAAAAATAAAAGCTTCATGGTACTGACCAAAACAAAACTTACTTACATGCCAATGTGTTGCTGGATTTCTGTTAAAAACAAAATAAATTGTTAGGGGGATCCATAAACTAGTGAGGGTGGAGGACAAAACCATTTATTACAACATTTAGGCTGAAAATAAAATTGAAAACTCACTGTGATAGTACTCAGCAGTTTTCTTGGTGTGACCTGAAAATGTCAAGAGACAATAATTACATAATACATGTACTGCTTTTAATAAACACACACTGGGCTTTTAATTTACAAATGTCTACAGAGAAAAACAAAAATAAATAAATAAAACCATCACTTACACGTGACTTGGTGGAAGCCCGCACTGTGAAGCTGCTTGTGCCTGATGCATGAGACTAAATGGAACAAAAACAAAAGAAATTATGGAGAAAAAAAATATATACAACTAACAGTTCAAACAAACCTATGCTCAAAAATGAAATTTAACCTGAGAAAGGAACTTCTATCATACTTAAAAGTGCAGAACAATTAAGAAGGGGGTAACTTCATTCTTTTAAGAGCAAAACTTAGACTTAAATTTACTTTGTTTCAGTCCATTTTGTTATATGCCTAAAAATAACTAATCTGGATTTATTTTTGTGGCATTTAGAATTGTTTTATCTAAAAAAAAAATAAATAAAAAAAACTTCCACAAGAACAGTGCAGTTCCTTCCTTCTAAACATAAACTAAGGGGCTAAATTCATAACGGACATTTTGACTTGAAATGGTAGATAAAGCACAGACGTATTAGATGAGCTGCATTTCATTTCTAAAGCAAATGTAATGTCTATCTCCTTAGATAATTTGCAATCAAC
The DNA here is from genome assembly GCA_031762415.1 of Simpsonichthys santanae. Lineage (NCBI taxonomy): Eukaryota > Metazoa > Chordata > Actinopteri > Cyprinodontiformes > Rivulidae > Simpsonichthys > Simpsonichthys santanae. The sequence goes on along the minus strand of JARVLU010000002.1, from coordinate 11,608,425 downwards.
TCTCACAATTATAATCTTTTAACCTAAAGTCAGCTAATAAAAACACAATCTTTTTTTTTTTTTTAATCTCATCTTACCAGGCTGTAGACTTCCACATCAATCTCAAAAGAGGAGCGAATATCCTTCCTGAAATGTGATGAAGAAAAAAAATCAGAATGTTTCCACTTAAATTAGCATTTAACAGCCCAAGATAAATTAGATTTTAGTCTCCACATGAAATTTGTTTAAAAAAAAAAAAAAAAAAAAAAGCCAAGAAGGCACACTGACAGCAAAACTGATGACATGTAGCTTACATTGTGACAGTTGTTGGGAAGGAGATCGTGTCTCCATTTTGAGCATCAGCTGCAGTGGCTAGCGGCGTGGCGATGATGTTGCAGGGACCGTAGCGAATCAGAACAAAGAAATAGTGGGTTGGCCGACCTTAACGGGAACATAACAGATCTATTTAAATGTGCACTGCAGTAAGGACTTTTGTTTTTAATCATCACTGTAAATTCCTGATTTTTAAATCAGAGAACTGTTAAAGTACCTGCACGGTTTTGTGATGAGCAGACAAATTCCACCTTCAGAGGCAGCTGGATGTTTGTGATGCTGACCGTCCCTCTGCAGGGCTGCTGGGAAATGCACTCTGTGTCCTCCTCTGTTGGTTCTTCAGACTCTGAGCTTCTTTCTTCTCTCAGTCTGGCCACTTCAGCCAGAAGGGCACAGCGTTTCTCACCTACAACAAACAGATCAATAAAAATAAAAAAAATTCACAAGTCATCTCTGTGTGCTTTACAAAGAAGAAACAAATCCAAATCATGAATCCAGTTCAGTTATAAATGTTCAATTGAATTAAAAAATAAAATAAAAGTCCAGGATTGTCAGAATCATGTTACAAAATACAAATTCATAAAAATTTAAATATCCAAGAAAACCAGCAAATCGTGTCAAAACATTTTGGCACGATCCCGTTTTCAGCAAGCATGAAGGCGACAGAGGGAAGAAGTGACTTCCTTTGAAACAGGAAGCTGAACCAGAACCAGGCTCAGGATGGGCAGCCATCTGCCTAAACTGACTGGAGTCTGGGAGGACAGGAAAAGCCCAAGATAGAAGCTTGCAGAATATATCAATAATATTGTAACAACAATTAAAAAAATAAAATAAAAAACACTCCCAACTACTGCTATGCTTTGAAATGTATAAATATCACACAGAATCAGTAGTTTTGACTGAGTCCAAGTATTGGGAGGGTAGGTTTAATCTAGTTTGTGTAAACTGAAACAAACAACCAACACTGCCCTGCCCCCTTACTAATACTGTACAAATAAATAGGACCATACCCGTTACCATTTATTAACAAGAATTAAGAAAAACGTTTTTTGTGTGTGTGTACCTCTAATGTTTAACTTTTAATAATACAGTATGAACCTTATTGAGAAATAACTTTAGGCTCCATTTGAAAGCATTTTTCTCTTCTTCTGTCAGTAATAACTAAAGTCAGAACTTCTTAAATTAAAGCAACCATTATTCTTAAATCTATGCATTTCGACTGAAATTATTAGTTATATCATAACACAGTTGCTACTTTTTTTAAAGCTCAAAATCAATTCATTTTAAAGTCAAACTGTTGCTAAGCATGTCTTATAAAAACAGAAACAGATGTGCATTTTATTTTAGCGGACAGTTTATAATCCAGCGGTGCTCTTACAAGAGACGAGCAGCAGTTTCTCAGCTTCAGCCTCCTCCAGCGAGCCCCGTCCATGTTCTTCATCTGTGCAGCAGCTCAGAGCTTGTAGTGTTTGGTTGATCACAGTCTGCAGCTTTGATGCTTCTTCATTAAGAGTCTGGAAAACAACAAAAACACCCATCATCATGAGAAGGTGAGCATTTTGAATAGATTCAGTATAAACGTTTGTCAGGATTTATACTCTTACAAGTAAAAAGTATGTGAAATTGTGCAAAACGTCCTTGAATTTAAGTTAACAAGTCGATGTGACTATGGACACCCCTGGAAAAAATAATTAGATTCACCAGCTTTTAAAAAACTTGTCAAATATGGATAAAGATTGACTAAAGACAATCCTCTCCAAGAGATCACTTCTTTAATAGTTGTTTAGATTAACAAATTTGTGGAAAACTACGTTTTTTTTTTATTTTTTGAGCAAGAAATGATGAGAATAAGGTCCAAGTGTGCTAAAAAAATTGTTTGATTGTTAAAGAAGGGGCAGACAAAATAAGATTTTATCTTCTGCTTCCTTTCATTTTATATACAGTATACTGTATACGCATATAAATTTTATTTTATCGTGTTGTTGTAAATAGTATTCTGTGTTCTTTTAACTTGAAATGAATAAAGTACAAACAAACAAAGTAGGAATATTTTATATTAATAAATGTTTGTTTATTATGTTCAATAAATTTAAGGGGAAAAAATAATGGCTCTTACTGCAATTCTCTCCTTGGTGTCGACTGATGGTTGAGGTTTGGTCAGCTCTGAAGTCTCTCTCTGAACAGCAGGAGTGATGCTCTGAACGGTCGGTAGCTTACTCTGTCTTTGTGTGCGGTACGCATCAATACTGTCAAACACATATCAAAATACTTCATTTTACAGAAAATATACTGAAATTGATATTTAAGTCATTACACAGAACCCTAATACGTTGACATCAGCACTAACAAAATCCACAAGTGCATAAGTAAGATCACAATGGAGAAAGTTCAGTTTCTTTTAGCCGATTATATAATTTTATCATCATCAGTACCCAACTGATTACATGAAGTTATTTTGTAGGTTAAACAATGTGCAAATAATGACTAAAGGCAACATCCTCATGGTATGCACACACTACTTTTTCTGAATGACCTACACATTTAAATTAATATTGTCTTTGCTACCTGTACAGAGGAGCAGATTCAGCAGGAGGGGTGCAGGTTTCTTCTGGGGTCAGGAGAAAAGATGGAGGATCAGACTGCAGAGATGCTGCCAGCCGCTGTTGGAAGAGGTCACAAATACAAATGTTATACATTGTTTGATCTAAAACATGAACAGGAAACTGTTTTCCCAGATTTTCAAATAGTTCTTCTAAAGTAGTTACCAGAGGAGTGACCGCAGCTTCAACAGACTTGCTGAGAGGAGAAAGGATGCCACTGGCAGGAAACGTGAGCTCATCTCCGGTAGTGTCGAGGCTTTTGCTCTCATCACGCTCATCCTCTTTTTCACTTCTCTCCTCCTTTACATCTGGATCCATCTTGTCCTTGACTCCAGAGCAAGCAGCGATACCACTATCATGGTCTTCATTGTGCCATTCCTCATCTCCTACTCCTCCAGCATAAACCAGCACCTCCTCAAACATCTTGTCAATCATTTCAGACGTGTTGGTCTCGTCATGGGAGTTTAATCCAGCGTCTGGAGAAAGAAATTTAAACACAGAATCAAATCCATTTCTGGAGAATGAAGTCCGAGACGAGAAAAGAAATTCTTCCAAGAGCAACACAAACTGAAACGTATTCAAGTTTGTGTGTGAAAAACCAAATGTGCTGGTAATCCTGTCATTTACTACTTAATTCTGTAACATAATACATTTATAAAAGAAACCGCACATAAAAGAAAGTAAAACAATCTGAACATCACTTGTGTTTAATTGTGAGTAATATTTGGTAATTTCTCGTCATCACCTTATTTCACCTCAAACATGCCACTCTTAATGAACCCAGTGGAATTATAATCTCAACACCAAAGTGCTTCACCCCCATGTTGTCCTGTTTAGAAGAACCCAAGTGCTCATAGCTGCATCTTCAGACTGGTCTCACCTGACAGACTTGTCTCTGTTCTGCTCTCCAGTGATGTATTGCTCTCAGTCAGAGTTGAACTATTGATCAGTTCAGGCTCCAGGACAAAAGTGACTTTCCTTGAGCTCTCTGTATTGTGCATTTCTGCCATCAGCCCGTCTACAACATTCTGCTTTGCATCTGCCGAACTGATCTCATCATGAGAGTCTGACACTTGGATCTCTGTTGAACCCTGAGCTCCATCATGTTCATAAGTCTGAGATTTTACAGAAAGCTGAACACCTTCAGCATTTTTCTCATCGTCTGCATTCTCAGATTGTGTTTCTTCTAAAGCTTGATGTTTTACACTGACTTCTTGACTCTCCTGTGAGTCTTGTAATGCATCACTTTGAGTTACCATTTCCTCACAGGAACCTTCAGAGGATTTTATTTTTACACGATTACTCCTTAAACCAGAGTTCTCTTCCACAGAATTGCCTAAACTATTTTCTACTTCAAGTTTTTCTTTCTTGGAATATTCGTCAGCTTCCTGCTGTTTGGGAAAGCCAGCCGTCTCACTAGAAACCTCTGCAGATGAGCTAAATTCAACATTCTGAATATCAGTAGGTTTAAAATAACTGTTACAGCCATCTCCTTCCTTTTTGTCCTCTCTGGGCGGTTCTAATCCCCCTTCCTCTTTAGTAGATGCCCGTTTTTCTCTTGCTATGACTGATTCGTCAGCACTGCTTTGAGGATATGTCCAAACCCTAAGTTCCTCATCAGTGGAAGGCTCAATCAACTCTTCACCATATGATGTTTCCATCGTTTCGTCTTCATCAAAAGTAAACACCTCAGAGCTGTCCACTTCAGTTACGGGTACTTCAGAATTTACATTTGATTCATCTAGAAGACTTGATTGTAAGAAATTGTGCTCATCAGCTTTATGCAGCTCAGACGAACTGTGCTCATCGTTGAAAGACAACTCTAACACATTCTGGCCCTTTGGATGTTGGGAACCTGGCTGCTCTTCTTTAGTCATAGCTGCAAACTCGTGCTCTTTCTTATTCTTGTCTTCCTCACTGTGATGAGGTTTCTGCTCATGTCCAGGAGCCTCTGAAGATTTTCCTTCACCTGATGAAACATGTGTCCAGAATCTCATCACTTTCAAGCACAATACATCAAATGAAGTATAAACTGGAGTGAAAAATGCCATTTAACACATTTTATAAAAACGTTTCTAAATTAGGTAGTTCTATCACTGTGAGTGGAACTGATTGGGATTACTCTGTACACCAGAAACGACAAAACAAAATTAAAAAAAAGTTTTTCAAAATCAATAAACCATTGTTTACATATACTGTATAAACTTTGAACCCTTTAAACATTTTTCACATGGAGTAAAATATATATGTACAATAAATTGAAGTACTAAGTACAGGTATTGACTTTTGGGCTTTAGTTTTTTTATAGTCTATTTTTGTGTGGCTTTAGTCCAGTACTACTGACATCAATTGTCTTTGGACATTTCTCATTTCTAAATCAATTTAATCCAGGGGTGCACCGATTGCAGTTTTCTGGCTGATTACAGATTTCTAAAAAGTCTGACCTGCCGATGCCAATTTTTGCCAATACCAATTTTGTTTTATAAGCGACACTGTCAGGCGTTAAAGTCATAATGCACCTTTGATTTTCCAATATTATTTTATTGAAAAACATACCTTTGAACAATATCCTAGAAACAATACAAACTTTTAACTGGCCATGAGGTAGTGCTCTGAAATATAAATTAAGTTCAGACAATTATTAAAACAAAAAAAAATTGGTTTCTCATGCAAGTACTGTATTGGCCGATTTCCGATTTCCCAAAATTAAGGAAATCGGGGCCGATTTATCGGTGCACCCCTAATTTAATCTTGCTTGTTTAAGAGAATCAAACACTGAGGAAAGTCTGCATAGCATCAGCAGTCTTACCCCTCATATTTATAGAAGGTTTTTCTGCAGCTGATGCAAGAGTTTCAGTGAAACTGCCATCTTTTCCCTCAGCATCACCATGAACCTGTTGGAATACAACAAGCATCAGCATCAGGCTGTAAAAATATAACACAGATGTTCAAGTGGATTTCTAAAATTACAAACATAATTGATAATTTCAGAGTAACCACAGTTATGATTAATATTTTAAATTAACAGTCTACTAAGCAAAGTAATTTCTTTAAATAAAACTGAAAGTAGAAATGAAGTGCTACTATAATTAGGTATGTGCTATACAAAACTAAATTAAGTTGTATAAAGAAATGAGAGGGAAAAAAAGGAAAAGAAGCATGAGTCAAAACACACTTTTCTCACTTCAGTGAACTTTCAACCTCCCCCACAACCACACCGCATTCTTAAAAACGGTGCAATACTTCAGAAGTGAACCACATTCCCTGAAAGGCTTTAGATGAAAATATGTCCAACTGCAGTCTCAATTTTGATCACATTGTAAGATAAATAGGTTTTGAATCACAGTTGGATATGCATCATCTAAACCCTGTTACAAAAGGACACCAGCTATTGTCTTTTCTTTTCACTCCAAACAAACTCACATCCCAGGGCTGCATGGGAGGCCAACAAATTTTCCTTTTAGATCTTAGAACTGACAAGGATGATGGCGAGTCAGCAGGGGTCCTTCCCTGCTAACGTTTACATAAAGCAGCATGTGTAATTAAATATTAGTTGGAAATCAGAAACTAGTGAACAAAATATTACCAAAAACTAAACAACAAACAAAACACTAGATCAACTGATATTTATACTGGAAAGAACCTACCAGTACTTAAACTACAAAACAATGGTAATGTTTGACACTCATGAAGCAGCAAATGCTTAAAACAGCTCAACCTCATTTTTATCAAATACAGTAATAAAAAATGGATGCACATCATCTGCATTTGCTTCATTGTAACTAATAAAAATAATATTATTGACAGTTAAAAATAAACTCACATGAAGTATTGAAGAATCAGAGCTGCTCCTTTTCAGCCAGGCATTCTCGCTGATTGGCTGGAAAGGTAACTGGTTCAGCTCACGTTCTCGTTCCTGATCAGCAAAACAAAGTGAGAAGTTTAGAAAGAAATAAACTGGGAAGTAGTATTGCCGATCAGTGACTACAGCTGCAGAACCAACCTGACGTATAAGAGAAGCCTGCTTAGAGCTGGGTGTAGTTGTGCACTGGAGTTTCTGCTGAATTCCAGACACAAAGTCGGAGCCGGTTCGTTGGCAGGGGTCGGAAGGACTTTGTATTGGGGTGGGGCTGGCCAGACAGATGGGTGATTTAAAGAGCTCCATTCGTTGATTAAATTCCTCTTTTCCTGGAAAAAGTACAGTATCAGTGGCTGATGATATCCTATTTGCTGAGATGGCATTGGCATTAATACGCTAAATATTGATGAACGTTAGGCTGATATTTGGCTGGACAGGATTAATATTGGCCTGCATATTCTAAGAAAAATCTATTATCAGCCAAAGTAACAATGTGATATGATGTTGAATACTAATATGCATCAGTGTGTGCTTCTTTCCATCCTCACCAAGGAAATGCTCTTTTACATCCTTGTTGAGAACTGATGAGCTTCCAGCTACCGGATCAGACGAGCAACGCTGAACTACAAAACCACAACCAAGTTTTAAGGTTTCATACAGCAGTTTATGTCCAATACCCACAATGTTAATTTGTCACAAATTTATTAACAACTTATTACATTTATTAACACTTCATGCAGATAATCCATCTTGACTTTAAATCTACACCAACTTGACTCCAGTAAAAACAGAAAAGTTAATCCAGATGCATTTCTGATTTCCTTTGCATTGACACAAAACACTCCTGTTGACATTTAAGTGCATTAACGGTCTTGCATCTTCATACCTCTCTGACCTACTTCAACCTTATGTTCCTTCTCGGCTGCTTGAATAAAGATTGAATGAAAACGTAAACTTCATCAATTAAAGGTGTTATTACCATTTCCTCTCCGAGTGAGCAACTGAACTCGTGAACGAACCGAGGGAATCATTGGTGTGTCTGGTTTTGTTTCTAGCTCAGCCAGACGTCCAGATGTAGACGGTTTGGGACTACAGTTCTCCTGACCAGCTGCTTCCAGACGCCGCCGTTTCAAACCATCTTTCATCTCTGAAACAACAAAGAGGATATTTGATGTACCCTAGACATCAGAACAGTGCAATTATAAAGATCAGTCTTTATATTCTTGAAAAAATAAAATCACACACCTGGTGCTGAGACAATATTGTCTTCAGAGTCTGACAGAGGTTCTCTCTGCCTCTTCAAGTTGGCATTGCCACCATTTTCTTCTCCAGCTTCCATCTCCAGCTTTCTAGTCTGCAAAGATGCAAATCAAAGTCAAATGGACCATTTCAGAATACACAATAAAAGCTATCAGATAAGTAAAACTGGTTTTATTAATAGGCAATTGACTTTATTCACAGCTTTATAAATGGCAAGGAAAACTGACAAAGTTTTCATATTTTGATATCATTTTGTAGCACGTGTTTATTGCCGTAGATTTTATATTTGCCATGTGCAAGTTTTGTAAAAAAAATAATAATAAATAAATAAATAAAAGAAGCTTTAAAATGGACAAATATCCATTCTTCTGCTTGTATAAAATCCCTGCAGAGTTCATGTTTTGCCCCAGGTGTCCTTTCAGTGAGATGAGCTGGGAAAAGAGGCCCCCAAATCAGTCAGGGAACCATCTCAGCTGACTCCTCAATAATAACAGTAACAATAACAAAAGCTCTTTACACATCAATCACATAAACTCAATTGTATTTGAGTTTTCTGTTCTTTTTTTTTTTGCTCTTGGATCAATTATGAATAAAGGTCTTTTTTTTTTTTTAAACTTAATTTTACTCGTGGTTGGTTTATAATAACGTTAGATAGATACAGTAGATAGATACATAGGGAGTGGTGGCGCAGAGGTTAGAGAAGGTGGGTCTGTGATCGGAAGATCACTGGTTCAACTCCCAATATCACTCTGGGCCCTTGAGCAAAGCCCTTAACCCCCACCATCTGCTCCCCTGGGTGTTCCAGATGGCATCTCTCCATAAAGAGGGCTGTGGTAGCTTGGTAGTCTGTGGTTGCGTCAGGAAGGGCATCCGGCAAAAAAATAATCGCTAAGCCTTTGTGCAACTTCGCTGTGGTGACCCCCGAAGAAGGGAGCAGCCGAAGGGGGGTGGAGGGGGGACGGAGACAGACAAAAAGGAAATTAAAAATCCATTACACACTTAATTTGCAATATTTTTCCCTCCAAATTTTATAAACATAGAAACCTCAATGTTGGAGTCAACCAGTAATGAGAAAAAAATAGTTTAATTTCACCAAAAAGACAAACAAAAGAAAAGTTAAGGTAGTTGCAAATACTCCATTGCATTGTAGATAAATACTTCATTTGTTACAGTTAACTTTAACCTTGAGGATACCAACCGTTGTGTATCCACAGTACAGTATTAGTTTTTTTAATTTTTTATTTATTTATTTATTTTGTTTTTTTTTTACCTTTACACTTTATAAGCAAAAAAAGTTCATACTCAATAATCTAGGTACCAAATCCAATAATTATCAATCGGGTAATCTGGACAGTTTATTTTTTTATAGAAACGTTTCACCCTCCATCCGGAGTGCATCATAAAAAAACAAACTGTCCAAGATGACCCGGCTGAGAATTACTGGATTTGGTACCTGGATTAATGAGCATGAACGTTCTTGCCTTGAAACACTTTGGCTGTGGCTGCCTGCCTGGGAGGAGTCGACGAGGAACAGGACAACCTCCAGAAACCATCTTGGCTCCAGCAAACTGGTTGGTCCACTTAAGGTGTTTACTGCTTGGTGGGGAAACAGTTTACTGAAACTCCTCTGATTGATGATTCTCTCCGGGTGGAGGGTGAAACGTTTCTATAAAAAAAGAAACTGTCCAGATGACCCGACTGAGAATTATTGGATTTACACTTTAAAAGTTGTGCTAAAGGCGAACTGAAATAAAATAGTTTTACTGCTTTACCATCCACAGACCAAACCACAACATTACATTTTCAATTGAAGCGTGAAATGAATATAAATGACATGCTTTTAGGAAATAAACAATAAACACCAGATAAGTTTAGCAAAAAGAAAGCGACAACACCCATGTTTGTTATTTCAAACCAGTTTGCTAGCGAGGCTAACCGTCAAAATAACGCTGTAACACAAACAAGCAAGCGGTAGTTTATTAAACTTAATCACTTTTTTTAAAAAATAACGATGCTTTACTGCTTTATGAAACTTTATTAGCTCAGTCCCACGTTTTTACAGGCAACGTAAGAAGTATTAATAAATGGAGCTTAGTTTCTCAGCTAGTTTGTTCACGAGCGAGCTGCACCGGTTAGCTTGAATTTCTCGACATGTAATTTAAATGTTATTATTTTACCTGATATGACGTGCGCAAGAAACTGCAGTTGCCAGTTGGGAAAACAAATCAATTGTTGTCGAAAACGATTGTTGAAGCCTCCGGTTATTATCACAGTTTGAGAATCTCCTCCTCCAACTTTGAATTTCAGCGGGCCTTCTGACGGTAGTGGCGGAAGCGGAAATGCACCCGTCTTCTAACCGCATTACCGTAATACTCTGACGTACGCGCACATGTTATTACCGTAATAATCAGAGCGTTGTCAAAATTAATTCATTCTTTTAACCTTTATTTATACAGGTGAATCTCATTGAGCCTCGGGGACTCATTTACAAGCGAAACCTGATTTCTTTAACAAAGAGTGATGACAACCCGGCCCAAGCCTCCATGGGGTCCTAAGCGGAATTTGGTCTAGGACCCTCTATTTCTGCTAATAATGTGGATTACTGCAATCAACAGTCAGATGATCAGATCATTCACCCACCTTACATAAAC
>JARVLU010000002.1:11577553-11593531 GCA_031762415.1 Simpsonichthys santanae | reverse complement strand
CAGAATAACACATTACCCTTAAATATCCAAATACATTTTGTTAAAAGACAAAGTTGTTATAATCTTAAGGGGACAGATATTTGTCAAACCAAAATACAGAACTAGTTTAAAGGGATGGTCTACCTCAATCCAGGGAATTGGATTAAAAAAATGCCAAGTCAATGTGTACATTTAAGAAAATGATCAAAACCAAAGAGATGAAGTAGCTTAATGTGCATTGTATTATTTAGAAAAAAATAGAAAGTTATTTTGTTACTTGAAGATTATTGTTTGAACTAATTGTTTGAAAAAAGGGGCAGATACTGTATAAGATTTTTCTTTTCTGCCACTTTTCATTTTTATATTTCATATTCTTGTTTATGGGATTGTTTTGTACTGCATTTTAAAATGAATAAATAAAAAACAATTTCATGCATTGAGCATTGTACAAATTCAAAGCATGCATTTAATCCCTGAATAGTTGCAAAATGCTCCTCAATTTTCCTGCACCTCTTGTGTTGCAACTTTGGTGCCATCAAACTCATAAATTACTCCCTTTCTTTCAGTGAAATTGGCAAATTTCTAGTTTAATATTTGATATGTTTACTTTATTCCATTGTGAAGAATATATGAGTTTGACTTTAGCAAGTTGTTGCAATTTTAAATCAGCATTTTACACATCCCAACTTTTTTGAAATTGGGGTTGTGCTAAAGTGACATTTCAAGAATAAATTACTTTGTTCTAGACACAGATTACAATTTTAAGTATCAAACATAAGAGATTCAGAAAATATTTTTGTTTACAAAAAATACTTTGATGCAGTGATTGTTAAAGCATAACTTTATTATACAGTTAAAAGAACACAATAAAACAAAACAAAAAACAGTTTTTATATATACTGTATAAAGAAAATATTACAAAAAGTACACCTAACTCCAGGATTTCTGCAGCAGTGATTGCAAGATGGTTAAAGAAATTAATTCTTCCAGATAAACGTGTTGAGCTGTATGCATTTGGCAAAATGTAGCTGTAAACATCGATTTATGAGTGTGTAAGTATGGAAACAATTTAATCGATTCTGAAAACAAAACAAATAGACTATATATACTGTATATATAAAAGTAGAAGCTGCAGCACAGCCTGCTGTTTGGACACATTTGATAAGCAGATTCCTACAGATGACCCTTTATGTGCTGGTTTAATATTTATTTATGAGGCAGCAGGCAGTCTGAAACTAATTGATTTGGTCTAAAAAAAAGCTAAGTCTGGTCCTCTGGACATTCAAAAAAACCCCCAAAAAGTCTACTTTTTTTGTTTTGTTTTTTGAATTTCCAGAAGACCAGACTTAGCTTTTTTAGATTTTTCTACCTGGATTATTGAACATGCATCAGGGAATTGATTTAGTGTCATTTAGAAAAGTATGATGGTTATAACGAGCCGTTAACTGTACACAGCACTAACGGCATTATAAAAATAAAACCTTACAACTCTGAGGAACGGACAATTAAGGTTTAAAAGTTTTACGGGTATTAATTGTGACTAATTTGAAGTTTGTTTAAATTTAAGCCTTTAAAATGACGCAACACTTTTGGTTACTTTAGAAAAAATTTCAAAAAGTCTTCAAAACAAAAGTTAAGAGAATTTTCTGGTTTTGGATAAAATGTTAATTCAGAATTGGGGGGGTTGGGAGGAAAAATAGAAATTGTGTCAAAAATCAGGACTTTAGGGTTCAGGTCCATGATGACACCAATCACACGCACACACACACACAATAGAAAACACCTGTTTTCAGACACCATGGAGGCTTTTGCATAAAGTTATTATTAAAAGCAAACAAGATCAGAATTGATCACTTCTGACTGATCATCCATTAGTCAAAATGTTCCTGATTATTCACGAAACACCCGCCACAGCTGAAGGCCCGGCCACTCCAGGTGCTTTTTATTTAAACCTTTTGATGCTTTGCAGAAAAAAAAAATCTGTTTAATATCAAACATAACACACTTTTAAAACTGAGATATTAAAAGTTTTAAAAGATGTTTATAGAATTTGAGTCTTAAAATATGTATTTTGAATAAAATGTTTAAATCTACAGTAAATATTTAAAGGCTAAAATAAAGTTGACTGATAGTTGTAATATGAATTAGATATTTATTTACAAACCGGACAAGTATTAAAAATACTAAATTTCTACTACAACATACTCAAACACATTTTAAAATGAAATATTACATGTTAATACGCCTGTTATTATTGAACAAACCTCCAAATTACACAATTTAAACTTATTTAATGCTTTTCAAACAAAAAACCAAGAACAGATTCAGAAGGTTTTCTTTCAACTTGTATTGACTCTTTATTGACACACGATATAAAAACTTGGCAATAATAAATGAACAGTGCTCCTACTCTATCTGAAGTTGGTTATGAGTTGGTTATAATAATTTCTCTGAGCTGTTTTGTGGTGTGACCAGGCCTTCAATCCATCTGACTCCTTCCTCCTCAGCTGCCGACACATTCAGATAAATTCCCTCCTAGTTGCTCAAAACACACGAGGTCTGGAAGTGTTGAACCTGCTACACACCTGTTATCGCTTTTACTACAAAATAAACAGTTTACCTGCAGATCTATGTGTGGAAGTTACTGGGCGCAGTCCCTGCCATGCGTTCACTCTGCTCCGCTCGCTCAGAGGGAACCACTTTCACCTCTTTGTCAGGAAATATAGGAAAATAGAATATCGACACATGCACTTTCCACAAAAACAAAAAGCTTCCACGGATGCAGCGAACCCTGCAGAGAGACGAGTCTGAGTCGTGCGTTCTGGTGGAGGAGGATTTCTGAAGGTGCGCGCTCTCAGGCGGGAGCTCCTCACGAAAAGATTTTTCCTTTCTTCTTGTTCTTTTCAATCGTCCTGTGAGAAAGAAATTAAAACTTTATGAAGAAAACAAACCACTTTAACAAAAACAAACACTGGTCAAAGTTTTAGGATTTCTTGCAAAGTCTGAATGCATGATGGAAATACTGAAAACAAAAAAAAAACAGAGCAAGGAAGAGACAAATCTTAAATGTTATTTTATAGCCAAATAAACCGAATTGCAGCAGTGAGCACTGACTGTTTGATGTAGTTTTTAATGACAAGCCGCCCAGACAGATCAATAATCGAAACATCTTTGAGGTTCCAAGAAAATCACAGACGGAGGACTCGAGCACTCAAACTGAGAAACGTTTTTTTAGCACAATTAAGACAAAAATGTTTCATGACAGACAAAACTGTGTCAGCGGACGTTAACAGATTTTAGAGAAAAATAAACTATTGACTCCAATTTTTAAAATACAGACTTGTTTCAAATTTTATTTAATTTTTTTGAGTTTTTCCCCATCAGTATCAGAATATTATATACTTTAACTTCCTGGCATTTCACCATTAGATTAATTTTTTTAATTTTTATTTTTATTTTTTTTATGTTTGTGACCTGAACTGTACGATTATAATGAATGCAATGTTTATGAACACTACAGTAGTACCTCGCTACTCCGCGGCCTCACTCTTTGACGGTTTTTCAACGGTTGTCAACTTTAATATTATTCACGTGATTGCCATTTTGTAGTTTTCTTTCAATAAGCCTACATGGTAAGGCCAGTCAAAGAACTACATTACCCAGAAGCCAACAGTGTTTCCGGCCACTGCTTTCTGCTGAAAATGGAGGAAAAGTTTTGATCCGATCCAAACCTGACTAAAAAGTTGTGTCCTTCTTCTTAGTTATTTCGGCACTCAGCGGATGCAGAGAGCTGATCAGAACCGGACCTTAACTGAACCAGAACTACTTCCAGCCTCGTCAGTCAACCAGAGTTCTGCATGCCAGCCCAGGAAGCCTCTCGAGCTCTCGAGGGGTTGCTTGGAGGTTCCGTGTCTTCTCAGGAGCTCACCCGGACTTCTTTCATCCGAGTCCCACTGGATTATTTGGACTCTATCGGGACCATTGTGTGGTTTTGCGCTGGCCCTCTGAAGGTCCCGCTCTCTCTAAAAGTGTCTGGTGCTCAACAGTTGAAGAGAGCCAATCAGAACCGGACCAGAACAGTTCCTCATATACAACTTTACAGTACTGTACAGTACATATATGCATGTTGTTAAAATTACATAGGTTTAAGAGTTTAGAACATTGCAAGAGTGTGGGAAGGGTTTATAAAGCCTTAAAATATATATAAATACTAAAATAAATGTAGAATTCCTACTTCAGTTTTTCACTTATTGTGGGGGTGTCTGGAACGTAACCCCCGCCATAAACAAGGGACTACTGTAACATAAAGACACTGCGTCTTCTTGAATCTTTGTGCGTTTTCCACTTTTATCATGATCCAGAAATGTAATGTGCAACCACAGCGTTTCATTTTTTATTGTAGTGTTATAGCAAAAACTAGTTTAAAACCTAATTTAAATGCATACAATTCCAAACTGTAATGGTATTTGTTCAGGGTAAACATTGTTATGTGCACGGTCCCTTAGTAATTAATAAATTACACCACTAATTTATAATAATTAAAGTGGCACAAACTGATAATATTTACAGCTAAAGCACAAAAACTCTTCATTTGCATATTTCTGTCAGAAACAAAGAAATTAAGACTCATAAGTTTACAGACGTGCTTGTGTTAACAGATTTCTGTATCCAAATGATCATGATTTCAGGATGACAACTGATTTTTTTTTCCAACTGTGTACAAAATATAGAAAACAATTTTTGAATATCTGATATTCAATCAGAAAAAAATGATGTTATTTTAATAAACAAGGACAGTTTGTTTCAAATACTGTATTTGGAAAATATAAAAACTTTTTTTTTTTTTGTTAGTTTCTGTAAGATTTTGTGCAAAATGATTGAAATTGTAGATATTTTAATGATGTTGGTAAATTTTGATCTGAGTGATGCTAAACTATTTATTTCCATGTTTTAACCAAGTTGTGCAAATTATTTTTAAACCTTGTGAGTCATATCCATTCACACAGGCTGCACTTCAAATATCCCCTGAACGGTAGTGGAAGGGCAACAGGAAGTGACATCACGCGAAGCTTTAACGTGTTACTGACTTGGAGGCGTCGAGTTTCTGCTGCTCCAGAATCCGTTGCTGAGCCTCCCAGTTGTTCTTCTCCTCTTCAAACACTCGCCTCTTCTCCTCCAGCTCTTTGTACTGAGCCTCCAAGTTCCTCTTCATCTGCTCGTGGCGTCTCTCAAGCTTTGGATAGAAAAAAATAAAAATAAATAATAATCAAATTAACACCAGCTCTAGACATTTGATGGTTAAAAACTAGGGTGAGGAAACTTATGTTATGCATCAATCAGTGCATGTTTGAATTCTTCTGATTTATACAAACAGACATTTTTTTAAACCACATCTTCAAATAAAATTTTTTAAGGCACCAAACCTAAAAAAGGTCACATGACCAGAGTCGTAGATAAACTTTTTCGCCTCTGCCGCCCTTCTATGTCTTTGTTTTAGCTGCATGTGTTGAACTTCAGAAGAAATCAACTACAAACCTCAGCCTCTGAGTCCTTCAGCTTCTGCTTCTTCTCCCTGACCTTCATTTCAAAGACCTGTTCCATTTCTGCCTCCATCTTCTTCATCTTCATCACGTGCTCCCTGCGCTCCTCCTCCATCTGAGCCAGGGGGCTCCTGTGGATCAGGGAAACGAGTTGGAGGTTGAACATCAGCTTTTAAAGAGCTGTGCTGCACCGAGCAGGCTGCTTGGACGTCACAGTCTCACCTACCTACCAGCTGACTGGTCTCTACCAATCAGCAGCACCCGACCCAGGTCTCTACCATAAGTTATGTGTTGGAGTTTCAATGTGGAAGCAATTAATGGTATGATTTAAGTTACAAAACATCAGTATTTCTATTTTTTTAACCAACATACTGGTACATCTTTGGGAGAGTTATTCCACATAAAGAATTAAACATCAGAGTCTTCAGTGTTTTTACATCTGAGGCTGAACATTTTTCTGTTTCATTAAAAAGTTTTGATTTTATCCACTGAAGCTTTACTTTGTGAGTTGTCCCTTGGTCTTTGAGGTGTCCACTCCATTACAGGTGACAGCAGCCAGTTTCTTACTGCGATAATTCTCATAGTGGACGTTGTTGGTGACGTCTTTGAGATCCTGCATGTGGGTTCTTTGGAAAAGAAGACAAATATCACACACAAGTGTTAGTGACACCTTTTAATCATCTGGTTTTGAATCATAAACACCCCATCAAATCCTCAGTGTGCCAAACTTTTCTACGTGAAATTAGTAGAAATTGGTCTGCAGAGTCCTCACGGGTTGGGAAATCCATTCGCATTAAACATTTCAAACACAGTTTCTTACCGGATCAGCATGTTGCGCAGAACGGTGAAGTCGCAGTGTTCCCCGTTCTCCACTGAAACAGAGAAACAAGAGGAAACCAGAGGGAGTGAGAGACACAAACACGTGAAAACGATCATCTGTGTCATCTTTGCTTCATCTCAGAGAGAGCAGAGTTAGAAACACACTGGAAGCACGACTGACGGCTGCGAAAACAAGTAAAAATTAAATGCTGTGACAGCTGTACATTTTATCAACAAAGAGCAACACTAATATACTGTGTGTTATTTATAGAGAATAAAACATGCACTGAGTATTGTTAAATGATATTGATAAACATTAAAATGTATCTAAACATAAGACAGTATGTAAAATTCATTCAGTCAATGGGGGGGGGGGGGGGGTCTCTCTAATTGAGGTTTCCAGATGTAATCGGTGTTTAAACAACAGTATAAGATCAGTTATAGTAAAACAAAGGATAAAGAGATTTCAGGGCAGGATCAGACAGGATTGTTTTAAAGTGAATCATTTGCAAAAAGTCAGGAAAAATCAGAAAAACAAAAGTAAAAAGAGTTGCTTTTTACATTTAGCATGTCTGCAGTTATTTTTTCTCTAGTGTGATTTCACAGCAGTAACAGAGGTTTTTCAATGTAAATTAAGTTTCTTTAATTTCAAGCCCATTTTCACAAATTAAAATAAATACATTCAATAAAAATGACGCTCAAGAAAAGCATCAAGGCTCATGGCTCTTATCTGATCCCAGCCCCTCACAGCTGAACCCACAGACGCTACACAACAAACATGGGTCGAGCAGCAAACACGACTGCTCTCATGGTTTAGTTGGATGGTTGTGAGTTTTCACAGAGACAGAGAAGACAGGGTTATGAAGTCAGATGGGATTCTGGAAAAGGACCGCAGATAAACCGCTGCTCAGGTTGTTTGTGGTGGATCTCCACACCTCCTCTTGTCCCTGAAGGTTTGACCTCCAACCAACTCAGCAGTTCATCACCACCAGCGGAGCGAATAAGGAGGACACCTTACCATTGATGAAACTTAAGCTGTCCCGGCCCTTGGCCTCCAAAACCAGCCACTGACCTCCTGTCTCTTCTAGAGGAGGGAGCTCTGACGGAGGGGAGGGGTACGGTGTTTGAGTTACTGACTGCACACAGCAGAGGGCTAAATCTGGGTCTGGAGCGGCTGCGTTTGGTACCGCTCAGACTCAGCCCAGATTCAGCCCAGACTATAACCTGCATGTGTCCAAGTGGACCGGTTAAAGAGAACAGGTCTTGCAGGGGGAGTGCGGTGGTTGGATGGGAGTGTGAGAAAAATCTGTGCATGACCAGCTGAGAGTGCAAGCCTAAAGGAATGGTAAGAGGAGCTACATGGAGGTCAAAGGTCACAAAAAAACAGGCTGTTACTAAGTTTTACAGAGCCTATTAATAAATAAATGACAAAAAACACCCGACTGCCAACTTCCGACTGCTGCTTTAGAAATTTTGATTCCAGCATTTTATTAAATCAGGATCAAGTTCCTGGTGTCAGAAATTTGTTGCAGTTAATCGGGTGTTTTGAGCCCGAGTGCTTTTGTTTACTGCCAGTTTTCACTTAGGGCATGATAATGAACTGCATTAGCTTAACAAAATATAAATAAGTGCACACAGCCTTTTATTTAAATCATGCATAGCTGTAGGTTTGTGCGGGATGCTTTTCCACCATGTCACAAGTTTACAATTAAAATTCCAGAACGCTAATGAGTGAAAATTTATGACACAAGCAGCAATGAGCTGCTCCATGCCCGTCTGAAAAACACCAATGTTTCATTAACCGATAAGCGATGTGTTAGGATGTTAGATTCCCCTCTTTGACCCAGTGATACAGTGAGGCCTTTCATTTCATCCTCACTCTGCACCTTCCAGCTCATCTTACAAAGAAGCCAAGCTGCGTAGTGAAGAGAGGCTCAGGATCAAAGAAGGAAACGTTCAGAGTGATGTTTCTACTTCTGGCGTAGCTTCAAACAGCCTCAAGTTGTTTCCAGCCGCAGCATCAGACCTGGGGCAAAACTTTTGATCTCCCAGTAGATTTTAAATCTGATTGTTTGAATTAAATTACACTTCTGATTTCAGCTTTTAGAAGTAAAATGAATTTAATGCCAAATATTGCGGCAGTGTCAAAAGAAGGAAAACCTGAGCAGTGAGAATATTGTGAAAGTTTTAAATAAGTGGTTCTCAGTGAGATGGCCTTGGAGACATCAAAATGCCTTTAAAGAGGTAATCACTGCAAACTATGAAATTAGACATAAAACGGTTATACTGGACTTCAAATGATGCAGATGAGAAAGAGTTTACTCCAGTGTATTTCCAGATATATTGAAATATGATTCTGAAATGCGGGTACACACTCAACAAAGCACTTGTCTGAATATGCAGAAAATAACATTTTAACTCGAGTCACATGACTGACCTACATTAGGCTGGCTGTAGCTGAATTGTGTGAACACTGTGCTTTTAGGAATCATTTTTGTCATGTAAAACTGGAGAAAACTAAAACTTTGGGCAAGTTTATTGTTTTATAGAAATCCACTTTAGAATGACTGAAGTATTCATTTAATTTCTAAACAACTTTGATAACCTGGCTAAGCCCGACTCCATCTCACTGCTCATGTCTCTTGTTTGCAGAAAAGTTGCTCTAATAGAGATTGTAGCAATTACTGTTAGAATGGCAACTAAATACTGTAAGGCTGTACACAAAATATATTCAAAAACCATAAAAATATAAGAATAAAAAAAAACAAACAAAAAAAAAAAACGTATTGTGGGACTGATCCAAAAAAACAAACAAAAAAAAAAAATTCCAAGTGAATACTGATGGAGCTTTGGCCATCTCATTTACAGGTACCATAATACAAATGACTATTAACAGGAAAAAAATTAAAAAATAAAAATAAAATGTAGATACAAACTGTATTATAAGTTTCACTCTTATTTTTCTTTTAAAACGACGGCTCACTGAAGTTAGTGCTCCAGGTTTACTTTATTAAATTAAAAAACAGTGGTTCTGCAGTAAATAAATGACACTTTTAAGAGCTCAATCTCACTTTTCAATTAAAGTTGACTTTATTTTGTTAGAACCATTGTAAAAATAAATCTCCAGGTTCAGTTTTGTTCCCAGAGGAAGATCCGCTTTAAAGTTTAGGAGATATTCAGTCTATAGCCCAAGTCTGATTAAAGCATTGGTTTGACCATCAGCCTGATGATGAGGCAGCAAAGCAACAAAAACTGGGGGAAAGAAGGTGATGGAGGTGATTCTGACAGGAGGAGGCTGGGTTTTTATTTGAGGCAAGAGGTGTGAGGATAAAAATAATCTGGGCAAAATATAAAGGATGGTTTGTTTACCAAAAATGCCCTCTGCCAGTCATGAAATAAAATAGACAAAGAAATAAAGGGGGGAAAGAGAGAAAAGAAAGAATGAAACAGTGAATGACTGATAAACGGTCAAGCACAAAGCAACAAACTGTATCTCACTTTATTCCTTTAAGGATATATTCAGTGTACAAGGCTCAGAACTAAATAAAGATAAAAAAAAAGTGGCAGTCTGAGATATCATGATGCCTGTTCTCCTTTTCCAGAATCCCCCATCGGGATCAAGAGTGTTCGTGTGTGCGTTTGTGCTGAAGGAGAGAAGGGAAGGCCACAAAAGAAACTGAATAACCTCTCACTTGTCAAAATTCAACAGTTAAACCATCCTTTATCCATCACTTGCATGTTTTGTATTGAGTGTGGGACATACAAACACTGCAGTGACCAGTTGTTTCTGATTTAACATCTGTTCTGCAAGTGACTCTGGGGTCCAACATGTTTTGATTTCTGATCTCGTTCTTTGTATAAAACTGAGCCCTTATCCTTTGGTGTCAATTGGAGTGGGGAACTTTATGAATATAAATATGTATCTTGGATAATAAAGATCTAACAAAGAGCCATGATGATGGCAGTTTGTCTCCTCTTAAGTATCTCGCCATCTTGTCATCTTTCTGTTAAATTAAAGTTGAAGCTCTACAATTCCAGGTTAAACCCTGAAAGATACTTTATTGTCATGCTTCATTATAAAGTGATGATAGATTTTTAATACTGGAATACTTTTAAAAATTTTCCTGGATACGTTTCTCTAAATAAACTTATAATTCATAAATTATTAGGGATGCACAATATTGGATTTTTGGCCGATATCCTATAAGCCAATATGTTAAAACTTATTTGGCTGATAACAGATACCAATATTTTTTCCTAGACATACTTACAGAGACTACATAGCTTTCTATGCTGTGGAATTAAAATACTACATTATTCTGCATGGCCTTTGTCAATTCGACCTGCTATCAAATGCAGATGCCAAAAACTTTTATTTATAACTTTTTAAAAACAAATCACAAGGTGGACATTTACTATTGTACCATCAACAGTTTAGTTTAGGCCTTTGCATTTTGACAAGTCATTGCATTACCCAGTAATTAACACACTGAATGGACACAAGGGGTCACTAATGAGAACATGCATCTTTTCTCATCCTTTCAGAGATCTCATGCCTCTTTCATTCAGAATGAGAAAAGCCTGCTGGATTCTTTCAAACACATCCACCTGCAAACTCTAACAAGTTTAGGTCTTTTTTCTTTTTTAACTTTATTGTCTAGAACAGCACATTTACAAGTTACCATCCGCAAAGACTTAAAAGCTGCTTCTCAAACATCCACAAATAAATAAATAAATAACTTTCCTTTGTGATGGTAGACCTGAGCAAACCTACCTTCTGCCACGCCCCATGGGTACTGGCGACCTCTGACTTTTTTGCCATTAACCTCGACAACAACGTTACTGCCAACCACAGCCAGAGGCATTTTTTCCTAAAATAAAAACACAATTTAGTATCTTACCATATAAAAAAAAAAAAAAAAACTAAAATAAAAAAAATCAAGACCTTTGTTTGGATTCAATGATTTGTTGGAACATTAATGGTTATTGACATGAAATGTCTCTCGCCCCTGCAGGAACTCCCATTACTATTAACGGATTACCTTAATCTTTCGAATGAGCTTGTTGTCTTCATCATCCTCCGTGTCGGGGAATTCATAAATTTTTATTTTGTGCTCCTGTATCTCTTTCATTATCTGGAAGAGAGAAAGAGATCAGCATTAAAACTGCAATGGGCACTAAAAGACATCTGTACTACAGTTCGCAGCTCAAACTTCAGTCTCAGTCACAAGAGTAACATCTTAAAAGGGAGCTGCATTAAAATGTTTTCTTCGTGTAAAATTGTCATCTTTAAATCGGTGCTGTGAATACCCAACAAGATCCTCAGAAACAAGATAAATTTATAAATAGCTAAAAGCATTTTTTGTCCAATTTGTCACAAAATAGCCAAAATTGATAACAAAGACAGCTGAAAATAAAAACAAAATAACCAAACACGTATTTTGAATGCTAAGGTGGTCTCTGTTGTCATGGCGCTCTTGGTAATTGGTAATGTCAGATTTTTAAAGCAGCAATTTTCAAGGTTGCCAATCTTTCCCATTGTTCGCTGTTGGGTCAAAAATTAAAGCTTTAGACCAAGGGTGTCAAACTCACTTACACATCGGGGCCAAAATTAAAACCTTTTTTAAATTAAGGGCCAATTTCAGAAACTACATTAACTCAAATCAGATACCCAACATTTTTTCTTGGTTGCAGGTTCCTCAAGTGTTTGACTGGTCTCATTTGATGTTTTCTGTTGTACTTGGACAACATAATCAAAGATTACTGAAAAATTCAAGAGATAGAAGTACAAAGTACCGTACTTTACATTCCACATATCATCTTGAGGGCCAGATAAGATGTCAACAAGGGCCACATTTGGCCCCTGGGCCTTGAAATTGACACCCCTGCTTTAGACCACGAGCCTCCATAAGACCATTGGCACCATCTAGCTGTAGAGTAACAAACAACCTGCTGACTGCTCAGCTCTCAACAGGAAAACTGGATTTCTGAAGAACAAATTGGGAAGTAAACTTATTTACCAGTAAAAGGCTAGTTTATTTATTTATTACAATAAAAAATGATGTGTTTGAGGAAAGTGAACAAATACAATTTTCTCCACATTTCCAGTAATCTGGGTTAAAATATAACTTTTTCTGGTGTCCGGCCTGTAACAACAATAGTCTAGAAAGTCACATTAGCTGTTGTCCTCTGGCAGGATACAATTCTTTTGACAACTGTTGTGAATCAGAATTCAATCCTTTTATTGTAACACATGCACACACACACACAACACACCTGTTTTTTGAACAGCTGGCACTCCTCGGGGGTCAGAGTGTCAGCCTTTGCAATAAGAGGGATGACATTGACTTTGTCATGGAGTCTCTTCATAAACTCGATATCCAGCGGCTTCAGGCTGAAGAGAGACAATGAATAAAACTGAAACTCAAAATACAAATAGCTGAGAAACAGAACACCACTGAATTCACATTTCCTTTCATTGAGTGCGTGCTTGTATTTCTCTGCGAGAGGTCAAATAACCATCTTAAGAACACGTCGAGCTTAAAACAAGACAGAACAAATACCGGTAACTGAAATAAGTCCTTTTACAGTCACTCTAACAAATTTTAGAAAATGCTCAAAGAGTAGAAAGTAAATAAAACTGTGATAAAATAAAATAAAGGAATATCTGTGTTTATCCAGCAGTGATTTTGTGCAAATGTCCTTTGCTGGGCAGTTATGGCATCTTGTGCACAACTGTCAAAACATTCAGGGTCAGATAAAATCCAGCTGCTGGCACTGCACGTGCTGCCATCTACATCTGTGAACTTTACTGGAATGTAAAGAAGCTGTTTTATATGGGTCAGGTTAGGCAGAGTGACTCACAAGAAGAATAAATTCACAAGAGCAAATTGTGTGGTTTGCAAAGAGGGTGCAGTTCAGTGGGTCACCAGCAGAGGGACACAACACTGTCCATTTATTCACAACAAAGCCAACAAGGAGCAAACTGAACATAACTGTCCAACCCAGGGTCTTCACGACTGTGTCAGACGAGTGTTCTGTTCAGTTGCGTTGCCTGACACCGTGAACTTAGAGGGCTGTGTGTAGGAAGGCAAGTATGTAAAAACAACTGTGTATAAGACACGCTAAACACAGTCGAGCCTTTATTAACAGTTATTTTTCTTTATGTGCGTGTAAACAATACATGCTGTGTGTTAATATGTGAACGTGGGTTAAACACATGAAGGGCCGTGAAACCACTGTTCAGTGGTTTTGTGCAGCGGTCACAGGAGAAAACGTTCGTGTGCGCTGCGGCTACAGATAAAAGCAAAGTCAAGCCGTTTGTGCTCAGAGCCGGATGAGACATGAGGATGAGAAAAGAGACGACTACTCAAGAATTTCAGTTATTGCAAACACATAAATTTGCTTCTACAAGCAGGCGGTAATTTAAGAAACTAATAAGATGGGAGTTCAGTCAGAGAGAACTGGGCTTGCTGCTGGAATCTTCTCTGGAATTCTTGGGAATAAACCATCCTAGTTAAGCCTGGAAACATGAACGTGTAAGTTACTTCTAACACTAGATTTATTATAGGTTTCCACATTTTACTGCCCCACGTCAGTGACTTCTGAAGAGAGCAGCTTCCAACTGCCTTCAAAAGGTCAGGTTTCTCTTTGAAACTGCATGTTGGTAAATTCCTTGTGTAGCGACAGTAAATCTCAATGATGGGTAAACCAGAAGAAACTGGTTACACATCGTCTCATCAGCGACAAGGAATGAAAAAAAAAAGCCCATTTCAGATAATTTCTAAAGCTGCAAAACCTACATTTCAAATGTTAAGAACACAGACTAGTTTTGTGCTGAGCTCATGTGACAGAAAATATGTGTTAAGATCAAATCTGTACAACCTCAGTAGGATTTCCAACACTGTATATGAGTTACTGTTTAAATATTACAAAAATAAGACTATTGTGATGCCACGACAGACCATTAATACGACTAAACATTTTGCCAGTGACTTGAGACTGCAGGTTGTTTAATAACGATGAGTCAGTTAATAGATCTGGAGTTATAGAAATTCACAGCTACACACACACAGAGCATACAAGATGCTGTAGGGTAAAAGAAGAAAGTGTGTCCTCCTCTGTGTGCATCTAAGACTCCACTCTGATTGGCTGCTTAAGGGATGGAGAACAGATCTTTGTGCGCATGAGCAGAACTTGCTTATGTAACCTTAGTGGGCCAAACACTGGCGGTCTTATTGTCTTTGACACAGAGACAAGCATTTACTTCCCCCTTCTGCTCAGTCAGAGACAGACATTATGGTAGACAAAACGAATGCCATGTTTCTGTTTCCAGCTCCCTTGCTTCAGCTCACATCGCTGCTGTTCACGTTTCATGCTGAACCTACCCGTGCCCAGAGGGTGCAATGAAGTATAGACAGCAGTGGACTCTGTTGTCTGGCATGGATCTCCGGTTCACCCTCGACTCCGCATTCAGGAAGTCCTCACACTTACTGTCAATGTAGTTTATAACAGGCTGCCAACTAAGAACATGGAGGAAAAGATGTCAGGGGAGATGACTGAGAAATGAAGAACAAGCGTCGTGTACCAGTGTGTTGGCACTTCTCACCAATTACTGTTGTCCACTGCGTCTCCAAAGCCTGGTGTGTCCACAATGGTAAGAGTCAGCTGGACCCCTCCTTCCTTGATCAATACTTTGGACTGCTCGACCTGAAACCAACAAATATAAAACATTTACACTTGTGATTATTTGTTGCTGTGCACAGATAATCTCACAGTTCAATATAATGAATGTGCCCACAAATACTGGCCTACATGGTTAAAAATATGACACTTTCTTCTCCCACTCAGGGCCGTGATGACGCATCATCATCATACACCCACACATCCCAGACCAAAATCAGCTGCGAGTGAGTAAGGAATTAAACCAAAACTAACTCCCATCTACATGCAGCTAGAACTTGTAATAAATAAATACCATTATGAATACCATTATCTTACTATATTGTTATAAAAACAAACAAACAAAAAAACTACTGTAATACTGTACTGTACTGTTAAATTAGCTGGGATGCAGTTGCAGCTCTGAAACTGGGTCGTGCAGCAAGAGAACACAGAGTCAAACTGTTTTGGGTGTTACTGTAGTTCAGTTTCAGGGAAATGTAAAGTATATTTAACCAGAATCACTGTTTGACTATCAAAGACACGTCTAACTTATACTTGAGGTGTATCTCACAGAGCTGTGACTGGTGGGCACTAGTTGGAATCTTAAAATTGCAGGAAAATTGTGAGACAACATGTACATTTTCTGTTGCAGTCTCACGGACACGTGATTACTGTACAGTATTTACAAACCATTTTTAAAACCAACACTGGATTCTTGGTGGTGCAAGAATATTGTTTTGAATGTTGCAAGAATTGTGTTGTCCACCTCTGCTAGTGTCATACCAACCTCTTGCTTTTATTGTAGGATGTATACAGGGTTACCTGTTATATCTGTTATATCACTACAGTATCCACCTCGATAGCTGCCTCCAAGTTTATACAGGTAGTCCTCGGTTTATGTCACCCCCGGCTTACGGCATTTCGGACTTACGGCCGCCTCCCCAGTGACGTCATCACACCTCACGTTGACTTTTTT
>JARVLU010000002.1:11556823-11569887 GCA_031762415.1 Simpsonichthys santanae | reverse complement strand
CCGACCTACGGCAGAATCGACCTACGAACGGTTCTTAGGTCCGGAACCCGTTCGTAACTCGGGGACCACCTGTATATAGTTTAATATTGATATCATCTCATTTGATATTGTGAATTACATTATATTGATATATTAAAAATATGGATATACCACCCAGCCCTAATAATGTGAAATGTCTTGTCACAAGAGCCAGTTTACAGACTGTGTCTTACATTTCTAAAGGATTTTGGAAAGACTTGTTTTATAAAGCATGCTAACTATGCTACAATAAAAAAAAACAGTCTTCTAGATTATCTGTCATAAAGAAAATTTATTTTCCAATTCTCTATGCGGCCCTTTGATTGCTTGAAACGTCTTGATGTGGCCCTTTGAGGGAAAAAAGTATGCCCACCTCTGCTACACCATATCTTTGCCCATTTGTACATTATTGGAATTTTAATATTTACTGTTTCTGATAATCACATGCTCAGTTCCGTCCTGTGCCCCCCATGGTTTTATGTAATTTTGTTTTATTTTTATGGAGGTTCCAGTTGTTTTGTATAGACGCTGCACCGAGGAGCAGTTAGCTCGACTCCTCTATAAGGTCTTCTCTTTATCCAAACTGAAACTGCTCTGAACTCGCAGGTAAGATACTAACTGCTCATAGATATTCTACTTCAACTAAAAAAAATCAGAACTTCTTTAACCTCAGTGGAGCTGTGGGAAAAATAAACGTCCTTATATTTGAGACTTCAAACAAAACAAATATTGTAACATTTAGTTCTTGAAATACTCACGTTTGCAACAATTTTGACCTCTTTGTACTGCATTTCGTAAAAGATATCTGCATTGCTGAGCGCCTCCAGGAGTTGGGGGCCCGTTTTGGATTGTTGCTCAAAGAACTTTACAAACTCCTGCAGCTGAGCGCTTCCCTCCTCGAAGTCCCTGGAGAACTTCTTCCCTCCTGCTTTATCTGGAAGAATGGAGAATGTGGGAATGAAGTTGAAAGGATAAACCCGAGCAACCGAAAAGTAGCGCTAGAAAGATTGTTTTGCACCAAGTTTGTGCATCAGTGAAAAGACGACCCAGTTAGGCACCTTTGAGCTTCTTGAGAGCATTCGAACTGAAGATGTCAACCCTCATGGCAGCCAGCTGTTTCTCTTTGAGATCAACCTCCTCCAGAGTTCTCTTGTACTTGGACAGTTGTTCCAAAAACGCCTGGGGCTAAAGCAGAAAATGGGGTTCAGCCGCCGCAATGTTTGAGTTAAAAGATATAAAACAAGCTTGCTAAATGGCAAGCTGGGGTGTATTTAAATTCTTACCACAAACTCAGCCACAATCTTGGACCGCAGATCTGCTTTAGACTCAACTGGAGCTTTAAATACACAAGAATCAGCAAATCACTAAAACCGAAGCAATAATCCTCGTCTGAGTTTGTAGAGCAGCATACAGTAAATACTTAGTTTTAAAATAAACCCCGCAGACAGAGAATAGAACAGAAAACCCTAAACGATGACATCAAATCCAGTAAAAATGTTAAGAACGAGAGCGGCACTCACTTCTCTGCTCCATGGGTGTCTCAGGAGGGGACTCTTCTTTAACTAAAGTGTTCCTAAGCTCAGTAATGAGCATCCCTGAATACACACCCCTGTCCTCCCAGATGGACAGAATCCTCTCCACTGATTTGACCATATTGGAGTCGCCCTCACTGCTAAAAAATGTAAAATGTGAAACAAGTTTTATTAATGCACAAACAATGCCTCAAAACCAAACAAATACAGCGCCAAATGAAGAGGTAATTATTATTTTAGCTGCTTTCTCTGACAAACCTTAGAGATGCTCAGATTATGCAGACCCAAGTCTGGCCTGCTTTGAAGTTTAAATTATGTTTAAACTATGGTGTAAATGAACATTTGAAAAAAAAAAAAAAAAACGGAATTACATTTGAACAAAATGGAATTACATTAAGCCAAAGCGGAAGTGGCCGAAGTCACGTATGAAAAAACGGAATTACATTAAACCAAAGTGGAAGTGGCCAGAATCACATTTTAAAAAACGGAATTACATTTGAAAAAATGAATAAACATTAATTCAGTTCTTTCACATGTGATTCCATTTTTTCAAATGTGACTCCGGCCACTTCCGCTTTGGTCACTTCTGCTTTGGCTACTTCCAATTTGGATTAATGTAATTTTGTTGTTTCAAATGTTGTTGTGTTTTTTTGTTTGTTTGTTTTTCCGAATTTAATTTAGTTTTTGAAATGTAATTCCATTTTTCTCAAATGTGATTCTTTATTTTTTAGCCAAATGTGATACTTTATTTATTTTTTTTAATTTTTTTTTATCCACTTGCGCTTTGGCCACTTCCACTTTGGCTTACTGTAATTTTGTTTGTTTTTTTCAAGTGTAATTCAAATTTTTCCAATGTAATTCTGTTTTGTTCAAATGTAATTCCATTTTTTTTTTTCAAATGTTCATTTTCACCTCATATTAAACTCACACAGCAGGGGATCTTCTGCTGGAAAAGGCACTTTTATTGTGAAAAATGTGAGAAAGTAGGCAGAGTTGAACTGAGCGCTCAGGAGCCACAACATGCTGAGAAAAGAAAGCTGCGATTTTTCCAGCACGTTCAATGATTCAAAACACCAAGTGAAGGGAAATCAATGCATAATATGCAGAAAACTTCCTATTAACATGGACAGCTGTAGTAAATACTGTGGAGGATTAGTTGTGTGGTTTACACTCTATTGAACCCCCACCCCCTTCACCATAAAAAGTACTTGGGAGGAAAATCTGTGCATGAAGTCCAAAGTTAAGGCTGTGGTCATTCCCAAATATACCCACTCCAGAACATCACGTTTCATCTCCCCGCCCCATCAGCCGAACCATAACTCCACTTACTTGACCAGCAAGAAGGCGTCTGGTAGCACTTCAGCAAACGCCGTCCGGTAAACAATGGCGTTTCTCCTTTTGCAGTTTTGAATGACATCATTGGCGACGTACAACAGGTTGAGCCTGTGGGAGGTGTCAGCTGCAGAGGCGAAAAGAACAAATAAGCAGTGTATGCAATACATTTACAAGGTTTTTAAACTATGTCGCGACATTTCTGTGGTTTGAACGGCACCAATCAGCCATTATTATCAAATCCAACTATTAAAAAAAAAGAAAATAAATTATAAAAATGTCTTAAAAAAGGCTAAGCACAGTCATTTTGTGATAAAACATTACAAGCAAATCATTTAAAAATGAAAGTAAATACGTAGAGGTTAGATGTTAATCTTTTAAATTACTAATTATTGAATAAATGGTACAAATTTAATCAATAAAATGATCAATCAGCACAGCAGCTTTACAAATATCACTTGCCAGAACAACAACAAACCCTTTCTGCAAGTCTCACTCCTGCAAAATCCACACCATTCACTCAAGAGTGTGCAAACTGCTTTGGCTCTCAACAATCTGTAACATGAGATCATTAAATAACAAAGATATATGAACCAAAACTGAAAATCCAAAACAATTGAACAGGAAACAGTTCACAACTTCATTTTGACCGAAGCAAAACACATCCTGCGTCCACTGGTTATATCAGCCACCAAAAAAAAAAACCACAGCACAAACTTGGCTTTAACATATACATTAATATTAATTTACAGCAACTAATTAATATGTAATTATTTTTGAGCTGCTCGTTGTGAAACGAGCGGGAAAACCTCGTACATCAACTCAAATGGAGCTCTCTTTGTTAAACTTATACTGTTATTTTATAAAGGTTCTTGTGCGTTTTACTCTAAAATAACTTTAAAACAGAATTTACTACGAAGCTTGCGGACTTAAAGCGCAGATGTTGAGAATGGTTTAAATCCTCCTGCACGCCGTCACTAAGGGACTTTACTCGTCCCCTCCGAGACAAAAGATGCATTTCGGTAGAACGATGATATCTGGGACATTTATTAAATCTCCAACAGAACAAAAACCGACAGAAGTGCCACTTATACACATATTACAACTAAAGTGATCCAAAGACACCTGAGCAAACGCTGACATAATAATGTTCCTCATTTTAGTTATAATAAAAAACATGTAGGCCCATTTTAAAATCAGTTTAAATGGCACGTGAAGAGGCTAACCTGACACAAAAGTGATTTGTTTCGTACTGATCACAAAAATACATGGCAATAACATGTCTCCAGATTTCTAAACAAAACAAAGCTGTGGTTCAGCTCCAACAACAAACATCTTCACAACAATTATATTAAAAAAAGCAAAGTAATAATGTTTCATAATGAAATCAGCCATCAACAGAACAGGGATAACGAAGGTGATTTTCAACAGACAAATCAGCGTATTTTGTCAAATGCACAGCGACTTTTGCCTTATTTCAGATAAATAAGAAGACATATATCACCTGAACATATCGAGACAGAAACAAAGTAAAATGCTTAAATCTTAAGAATAAAATGCAGATATGAGTATCTTCTTTTCAGAACTTAACATTTTATTATATTGATGAAAATATGCAACCCTGCGACCCGAATAGGAAGATGCGAGTAAAGATAATGGATGGACGGATAGAAAATATGCAATATAAACAACTTGTATTTAAGGATAACCGTCTAACTTGTTATTTTGAGTTTTAAATATAATAAATATGGATTTGTTGTAAAATAAACTACCCGGTAATTAATTATGTAATAAAAGGACGGCAGTAACGTTTAAATGGAAAATATACAGTTATGCAAACTACTGTGTAACATTTGATTTTAATAAATAACCTGAATCAATCAGTAAATAACCAGACCGAGGCATTCCTCTATTTAAGATGGATAATAATTTTATGCACTTATCTGTATAACAAACATTTAACTAACATCAATGGAAACGTCGCAGACCTGATAATCTAATTCACAGCGAGGAGGAATGACAGAAATCTATTTTTATAAATCTCCTTCAAGAAAGCAGTTCGGCACAAAGTTTGGTTAAATATCTTATTTGAGCAAGCAGAATGGGAAGTATTGCCAAGAAAAACATACAAGCAGTCCAATAATGCATGGACAACCAAAGCAAACCACTGAAAAGGCTAAAAACCAGCAAAATGAATGAACATTTGGGACCAACAAAGCCAAACATAATTCACTTCAGTTGACTGGTATCCAGATGAAAGACTTGAATCATAAGAAAGCTTGTAGGTTAACTTAAAATAATGACAAAAATATTTTTATGCCATCCAAATGAACATTACTGACAAGTATTTTTCAAACCCTAATCCAGTCACTGACAGATTAGTCATCAAATAAATGGCAGGATCTCAGATTAACTAAAGATAAAAGTACCGTAGTAACTACCTATAAACTAAAATAATAAAAAAGCAAAACTTTCTAGGTTATTTTAGTCAGACAATGTGACACGAGCTCAAGTAAAACAATAAAGAATTAAGACAAAACTATGGATTTTAAAGTGGCCCCTCCAATGGAAAATAATAATAAATTACTATACAATCGAGCTTTTTTTTTTTTTTTTTTTAAGAAAAACCTTGACTAATGATCTGTTTTCAGTCTTTCTTACACACAACAGGAGGCAAAAATCTGAAACACAGAGACAATAACCGTTTATCTCATGAACTCCTGAATTAGAAGAAAATTTAATTACCAGCCCCATTTTCAACAATACTTTATTTAACTAAACGCCAGTCATTCTTAATTATAATCTTAAAGTATGCAGCCCAAAGTAAAGTAGGTTGTATCAAATAAAATACATATTTCCATCCTTTCCATGATGCCTACTACAGATAATGTTGGTATTTTTTTTAAAGTGCAATAAAACTATAAATATATTAAAATAAACTGCCTGGCCAAAAAAAAGTCGCCACCCAGATTTAACAAAGCAAACAGGTATGAGCCTCCTATTGGATAATTACTGCATGGGTGATTATCTTTCATCTGGCAACAAGTTATTTAACCCCAACTGGTGCAATGAGTTGCTTCTCATTTCTTAAACAACCATGTCTTAAGACACATCGCATGTTCGTTGAAAGATGTCAGTCTGTCTGAGAAGGGTCAAATCATTGGCATCAAGCAGAGACAACATCTAAGGAGATTGCAGAAACTACTAAAATTGGGTTAAGAACTGTCCAACGCATTATTAAAAACTGGAAGAATAGTGGGAACCCATTGTCTTAGAGGAAAAAATGTGGCCAGAAAAAAAATCCTGAATGATCGTGATTGGCGATCACTTAAAAGTTTGGTGAAATAAAAAAAACAGCAGCAGCACTCAGGTCTATGTTCAATAGTGAAATAAGAGCATTTCCACACGCACAATGCGAAGGGAACTCAAGGAATTGGGACTGAACAGCTGTGTAGCCTTAAGAAAACCACTGCTCAGTAAGGCTAACTGAAAAAAAAAAAGGCTTCAAGTTGCTATGGAGCATAAAGATTGGACTCTGGAGCAATGGAAGAAGGTCATGTGGTCTGATGAGTCCAGACTTACCCTGTTCCAGAGTGATGGGCGCATCAGGGTAAGAAGAGAGACAGGTGAAGTGATGCACCCACCATGCCTAGTGCCTAGTCATCAATGTAAGATCTTAGTGAAAAATTAATGCAACACTGGATGGAAATAGATCTTGTGACATTGCAGAAGCTTATAAAAAAAAATACCACAGTGAATGCATGCCGTAATCAAAGCTAAAGGCGGTCCAACAAAATACCTTTTTTGGTGCCAACTTTTTTTTTTTTTTTTTTTTTTGGACCAGGCAGTGTATATAAAAAATATGCACATGTAACACACATAATTTTATAAACAGAAGGTCTGAAGGGACTGGGCTGCTGCAGAGAAAATAAAATGGATTCATTGTCTCTGAAGAAAAAAGGTCAGGGGCCCATCTGCCAGCAAAACCCCTTATGATCGAGGAAATAAAACATTTCCTCTCCATATCCAGCTCACTCCTTCCTTTCTCATCCACTCGTCCTCTGACTCGCTTTCTGAATGCCTGCTTTATGTATAAATCTAAATGTTTCTGTTCTCACTGTACAAAACTCCCTTCAGTTGCTCGCATACTGATGACAGCAGCACAGAAGCTGCAGAAACACTGCATAAACATTTACTTTAAAAGCCCAAACTTACATTTTATATAGGCTTTCTCACACACAAACACACACAGCTGCCATTAATGGCTGAGCATCTGGCTCGTGTCTCATGAAAAGGCACTTCAAGGAAGGGTTGGAAGGGAGGAGGCCCGTCTGTCCCAGCATAACCTCCAACTGTCTGCTACTTTACTGGCACGGCCTTTAAAAATCTGAGGCCATCACAGCCCCAAGTCTGAACAAACAGAACCATAAACAACAAACAGGCAAAATAAAAATGATCCAACACATAATTAAATTTGTTGGTTGGGGGGGGGGGGGGGGGGCATTTAATATAAAAAACACTTGGTCTGTCCAAACAGGTCTCACTTGTAAATGAGTCTTCGAGGCTCAATGTGATTTATCTGTACAAATAAAGGTTGAATGAAAAAAAAAAAAAAATAAATAAACAAGAGTAAGCTTGTGAGCCAAAAAGAGTAGTCCTTATGAAAAGATATTTTAAAAAGTAGTCACTTGGAATTAACTACACTTGAAATCTCCATTTGGGAAACTTTAAAAATAACAATAGCCAAACGACAGGATCCAATGAGAGTACGTATATTTTTTGGCCAGAATCTGTTGCAAAAAGCAGACGTTCTTTCATTTAAAGATAACAATCTGCTTTTCAACACTTATAAAAATGTTCATAGAGCTGCCAACCTGTGACGCCTGAAAAGAGAAAACTGGAGGTTTTCCAGTGTCAAAATGATAATCAGATGTTCCTCAAGTCATTCCAATAAATTTCCCATGATTCAACAACGAAGTCTGGTGTGACAGAGCTGAGGCTTTAGAGATTTGTTATCAGGCTGTTTTAAAGAAGCTTGGCTCTGAAACACTATAGAACTGGAGAAGGAATGCTACAAATGCAACTTAAATAAATGCCCAAAAATTTATAAAATAAAATATAGTTCTGTTAGCTCGATGAATAGATCGGTACGTAGGACCAATATTTTAAGTCAGTATAGGCGTTTGGGGACATATTGGTATTGGTGATAACTGGCCCATTATGCACCAATATAAAAACTGGGAACGAGCTGTGTCCTTACTTGCAAAAGGCATAATTGCACAATGTATCCAGCAGAGGGCGGATGCGGATTTTCAAGTCATAGCCGTTTGATTTAACTTTCACCTTCAGCACAGCTGAGGCAGGGAACAACTAAATACTGTGTAGCATATTTTGCTGAACGGATCCTCCAACCCGCTTGTCATTAGCGATGTACCTCTCAAGTTAGCAAGCTAACTTTTAGCATAGGCTAAAACTTTAACCAGAACAATAAAAGGTAAAGGTAGAGGTAAGTTTATATTAGTGTTAGTAACTTTATCTTTATCGTCCTCAATGAAATGCATTCTATGTCTGAAATCTTCACTTCTCTGCAAAGAAAGAAAATGCAGATGTACCGGTAATTAATACTAATTAGGCTTTACCATGTGTGTCTGGCTGTTTAAACAATGAACAGGGAAGAGTGTTTCTTTGTTTAATTTATATTTTTGTAACACACTTGAGGAGGTGAACGCATGTTAGGAAGACTGTTTCAAGACTTCAAGTGTTAAAATGGGTTTAAAAGTAGTGGTTTACCAAGATTCTCAGAGGTGGACAAAGCTAAAAAAATTTCAGCCAATATATTGGTTATCAGCATTAGTCCCTGCCAGTATCATCATTGGCAATAGCCAAAATTTCAATATCAGTCGAGCTCTAGTTAAAACATCTCAATAGAAATGATAATTGTAGGGATGACGTTTTCATACTTTTGTGGATTTTTCTAGTGTTTCACTTTTACTGACTGCATAACATTTGGACACTTCATCAGATTACCACAACCTGGTGTGAAACTTCTATAAATTCTTGGTTTTATCCTTTTGTGAACTCTCAGTCTGCATCCTGAGTATGTTTACACAGCTATAGATGATATTTTGTCACTGTGTGAGTCAGAAGTCAAGCACGTACATGCCTCTACAAAGGCCATTTCATGGTGCGACAGCACAGATGTGTGAAGCCCTGCTTTTAAAGGTTGTGTAAACTCAACTGCCAACAATGCAAGAAGAAGAAGAAAACAAGACGGGCTGGAGTCTTGAGTTTGGGTGAATATGCGTTTACACATCTGCTTGTCTTGTTAGCTTTGCTCTCTTGGTTGGATTGTGTCACACCTGACACTCAACAAAAAACAAACAGTAGAAAATTAAGTTGTGGTCTAGTTTGACAGCTATCGCACCCCAAAATGACTGGTCTATATTAGACAAATTAACTACCAAAAAGTACTGTATGCTTTTTGCTGGTTAAAAAAAAAGAAAAAAAAATTGAACCGTGTGCAACTTTAAAAAAAACTGACTATCTGAAAGAGCACAAAGGCTGAATATGTACTGTGCTATGTACGTTAGATTGACCTTAAACCTAAACACTGTAAGGACAATGAAATCAGTGAGAAAATGTAAAACTACAATTAAACGACTGCAAAAACAAAAACGCCATTAGGTGTCAGTATCTGTAAAACTGATGCGGAGGGTTGTGAGCTGAAAATAACTCAGTTCCTTTCTCTGG
The DNA here is from genome assembly GCA_031762415.1 of Simpsonichthys santanae. Lineage (NCBI taxonomy): Eukaryota > Metazoa > Chordata > Actinopteri > Cyprinodontiformes > Rivulidae > Simpsonichthys > Simpsonichthys santanae. Next base: position 11,560,255 of record JARVLU010000002.1, on the reverse strand, counting down.
TCGAGAGGCTTACAGAGTGACAGGAACTGCGAGTCACCAATAGAGTCTAAACTCCAAGGGGGCAGGTCTGTCCCAGTCAGCCTCCCCTCATTCAGCTTTAATTAAATATTGGTTCCACATGACAAATAAAAGCACAGTGCCAGCTTTCTGTATATAGACTAATGACCTGACGGATGGCTGACCATTCCAGCTCATCCCTGATGACTGTCAGATTACATGCTCTACCTCTTTGCCCCATGCATTTTATTCACTGTCCCAGTAATTTGCCTCGATCCTTCTATCATGAAAAATATTTGTAATCCTTGCCCACACTGACAAAGTCTTATAACAACTTCAAGATGTGCAATAAAATGAAACATTTACTAACATGCAGAGGAAAAATCGAGATTAACAGTCGAGAGACTGCACCACTGGTAGGACAACATAATTTTTTTGTTGATGCCCCTTATAAAATTAATATGCACCGCAAACCACCATGTTGTTTACATCAATTTCTATTAAATAAAACAAACAATCCACATTTTATCTATTTAACTCTATTCTTTTTGAAAATATTTAGCAAAACTATCCCTGTTGTTGTTAATGTTAATGCATGTGTGTAGTACCTTTTCTGACCACTGGATGGCAGTAAAAGACCGTTTGAACTGAAGAATGGATAGTGAGGGAGAGAGCAGTGTGTCTCTACAAAAAATGGGAGGGAGGCCCCTTGACGTGACATGGGCTGTCTCTCGTTCCCGTTTTTCAGTTCTGAAAATGGCGGATGCTCCGTGTGGATTGAGCTCTTTAGCATAGCATTTGTCAACCAAAGCTTTTAATTAAAAACAGTAAACAAGTTCTCAGCTTCTTTTTGCAGAGAAAAACAACTTTTTAGATGAAAACACTGGTTTCAATCAAGAATTTTGGAGCGTTGACAAGATGGAGGTTCTCCCTCCCCATCCCACCCCCCCACCCCAAGGTTGACCTGTTAGCTTAGCTCGTACTTAGCTTCTCAGCTTAGGTGCTTTTAATGATCCAAAACACAACTTTGGACAGTTAAATGGATTTTTAAGAGAAAAGAGAAAGGGAGGAGGCAGTGAAGAGCACTGGAGTTGAGCTTTTTTCATCCAGTGTCACCAGTAGAAAGAGAGAGACATGAAGAAACGAAAAAGCCGATAAATGAAAATGAGGGAGATAATTTTCATTTATCATGCGATTGATTTATTGTTCATTGCAACAGGTCTGATTTTATATTATAATTCCAGATCTGTGGCTTATCCGACGATGAAGACAACGACGACAATGATAATTATGATAATAGATTCTATATAATGTAAAAAATGTTTTCTGAATCCAAAGAATAATCTTTTGAATGTCCTTTCAGTTTAAAGAAATGTATTTTAAAAAGCAGCAAACTTTTTTGTAACAGACCAATACAAGGAAACATAAATCTAGTTTTTGTTTTAAAAATGACAACAGAAATCTACGCTCTCAGATCTGAAACAAACAATAGACTGGACAGATATACCTAACAACTGTGATTAGCACCATGAAGACGTATGTACCGTATGCAACAGACATGCAGAAACAGACATAATATAAATATCTTGACAGACTTAAAGCAGACAAGCTGGTCTGAGAGTGACCTAAAAACAAACAGAAAATGGTCAGAGTTGAATTCCCATGAGATTCTTGACATTCCTCCCTCTTTTGCTCTCATTTTGTTTTTGTTGCCATCAGTCAGTCCAGAGAGCAGCAGCTGGCCCCTCATATCCTGACAGGCCTACTAACACCCAACACACAAATACACACACACCTCTAACACAGATGTGTGAGGCTCAAACCACAAAGTGTGAAATAGGGCATCTGTAGAACAAACAAGCATTAGTGGAGAAACATAGACATATGGATGTGAAGAAAGTTCTGTTTGCTGAACACCAGACTGCTGGAGAAGATAATTCTCCTTTGTTGTGTCTAAATTAGACCAGTAGAAATGGGGAGACGGAGCTAATGGTTTAGGCAAAACTTAAAAGATTTGCATGGCTGAGAAATTATGGAAGAGCCAGAATCCAAACTAAACTCAGAACCCACTCCAGCAACAATCCAACTGTGCTACAGAATCCTTGTAGGGACAAAGCCCTCAGATTTTGTTATTAGGTGTTTAAATTAGGGGACAAGTGTTCTGATACATCCACAAAGCCTGGCACTAAATCTGACAGAATGTGCACGTGCAGGGTCAGTGCAGACATGTGCATCTCAAAATAGAGATTTTGAGAATGAGAGCACAGCAGAGAAAAAGAACGAGGAAAAGATTTGCCTGCAGTAGTTTAATGGAGCGTGCATGGGCATGCAAAACATTGTGTTATACACACACACATCCATAGTAACCTGTATTTATTTAGTAAAATACTTGAACGGACAAAATTTCCAGGATATGAGACAAGTGCTTAAATGAAAAAATTTCTGGGCCAAAATCCAAACAGAAAGTCAAAGGTGGTTTTTTTTTTTATTTTTATTTTTTATTTATTTTTTTTTTAACAACAAAACAGCCACGTGCAAGCTCCTAATGCAATAGCTAACACAATAAAAGTAACACTTGTGTAATAGATCATTCAGCTGATTAACTGGGTCCCAGCTGGTAATACCAGCTCCTCTTGAAAGCCCTTGAGACATTCCCATGTCTCATAGAACAGAAAATTCCCACAATATGTTCTGGGTTTGCCTCAGATTAGACTTGTTTACATAGTCTTTTTTATTGAACTTAGTAGGGGCCAAAAAAAATCTATATCTCAATGCAATAAATCTTTCTATTTCCCTTACATAACTGACGCAATGACATGTCGATAAATTAGTTTGGTCAGAAATCGATAAGGGGCTGGGGGTTGATTACAAAACTATTGTTATCCCATGATAAATTAAAGAAAACCCATGTATTATTTTGGTATTCTTTGTGTTACTTCCAACAATTCTAAACTTTCAAACTGCTTACATTATTTATAGTCATGACTTGGATATCCTGACATACAGCTGCAGGATTGTATGCACAGCAGCGCTGCCACATCATGGCTACATCTGCACAAACAAGATTGTTAAAAATAAAGTGCTAATCGAGCTTATATTAGCTTTAACCTACGAGAGTTTGAGATTTGAACACGAGTAAGAGTCACCATACATATAGGCATAGAGAAAAAAAAAAAAAAAAAGAAAGAAACTGAGTATACACTGCATGGATTGAATGTGCATGTGCTTAGTGAGTATGAAAGCATCTGGTTAAGCCAGAAGATTAACTGCAGCAAAGCCTTCCTTCATTCACTCCTTTCAGCAAGGTCAGTAGGCAAGACAGTCAGTCTTAAGCCTGTCAGATTGTCTTATCTGGACACACACACACACACACACACACACACACACACACACACACACACATATTATATACACACACACACACAACATACCTAT
>JARVLU010000002.1:11496665-11523204 GCA_031762415.1 Simpsonichthys santanae | reverse complement strand
CATAACTAACTCCGTGTTGCCTGCAAACCGGAAGTGCGTCGTCCCACTGGAAACGCGGAAGTGCTAGAACGGAGGTCTGTGGCATATAGTCTATTCCAAAAACTCATATGAACTAAAAAAGCAAGGATCTCAGTGTCCCTTGCCCAGATGTGGGTTACTGGGGTCCCATCCTGGAGCCAGGCCTGAGGGAGGGGCTCGTCGGCAAACGTCTAGTGACCGGGTCTCTACCCATGGGGTCTGGTCGGGATCAGCCTGAACAAGCAGCATGTGTTTGTCTTCCTGTGGGCCCACCACCTGCAGGAGGGGCCATATGAGTCGGGTGCATGACTACATGGACAGTGGCCGAAGGTGCTCTGACCCTGGCTAACCAAAGCTGGCTCTTGAGACATGGGTTAGGGTTAGTGGCCTCTCTGGTGAGAAAGGAGCCTGAGATTGTGCATGAGGTTGAGAGGCACTGACTAGATATATGCCCTTTTTCCATAACGGTATAGCACGGTTCAACTCGACTCGGCACGGTTCCAAGGCTTTTTCCACTAGTAACGGTTCGTGGAACCGGTCCCTTTTTTCCGTACCATTTTCTCTGGGGTTCCAAGCGTGCCGAACTGGCACCAAAACATGACGTCAGAACACTGTCGGTCACTGATTGATTAGTGGGTGGAGTCACTGGTTGTTTCAGAAACTTTTCACAACATCAATATCCGCCATTTGCAATAACTCAAACTCGAGGAGTGACTGGACCTATTTTAAACATTTTAAAAACTAATGACAACACCGTGGTCTAATGCTGAAGTGCAGGGGGGGGTTTGTGCTTGGTGGCCGACGACAAAGTTCACAGCGAGCTAGATGGAGCTTTACCAGTCCTCTTCACCCGAGCCTCGGATCCCCCTCAGGCCGGGCAGGGCGTTAGCTCTCAACTCCACCGGTCACCGCGGAAAATCCTCTGTGCTGCCGACCCGCAAGAACAAGCGAGGCTGGAGCCCAAGGCCCGGCCTTGCATGCTCTGCAGATTCCAAGCTCCGCTGGTCACCGCGGACAATCATACGAGCTGCCGACTCGCTCACACTCAAACCCCAGAATACCCTTTAAACTAGACCCTTCATTTGTTTGGGTCGAAGTAAGGCTTAGCTGTTTACTTCTGCTCACACTAATCTGTCTCTGAGCACACACTAACCCCAACCAGAGTGTATTCTTAGCCCAGCACAGCCAGTGGCTCCATCATACATTCACAATGACATTTGCTTAGGTTTCTCATTTGCATTTATATGGCGTTGTGTTTGTTGTAATTCTGTACCTATGAAGTGGTGTTTCTTGAGGAAATTTATAGCGTGACATTCAGAATATGGAGGTTTGCAGGAAGATTTAATCTGCTTTACCCCCCTCCTGTTTATGAGTAAGTTATTGTTTTGTGCATCTGCATGCAAGGATGTAGATTCTATTTAAAAATCTATGCTGCTCCCGCCTGGAGTGTTTCATAGCACTGCAACGCGTGTGTGTTTGCCTCAGCGCTCAGTCCAAAGCCCTGGAGCGTGTGTGTTAAGACGCGGATGTTGTTTTCCTGCATAAAAGCCCAAAGCGTTGTCAAACAAATAGCTCAAATGTAATCTGTAAATCTGCTCTTGCTCTGCTTCTCCTCCTCTTCCAGGGTAATAGAGTTCGGAGAGGCCAATCGCATGACCACCCAAAGCGTCGCCATCGTGTTTGGACCCACACTGCTGCGGCCCGAGACCGAGATGGGCAACATGGCTGTGCACATGATCTACCAGAACCAGCTTGTGGAGCTCATTCTGCTCGAGTATGAAAGTGTTTTTGGAAGGTAGAAGAGGACTGGTTCTTCTACCTGAACTGGACAGTGTGGAGCAAACCAGTTGGATGAAGAAGAAAAAAAAAACTACAGAAGTGATGCACTTACAGTTTGGAGCTGTGTTTAGGAACAACTTGTGAGACTCCCATCCGCCTTTGATGTGGGTCAAATGTGAACCAAATGTCCGACTGGTGTGTGGGATTTAGAGTGGGTCCACATACTGGATTCCTGTGGCCAGTCACTCAAAGCCAAGCCGACAGCACTGTTCCTCCTGCTGCTGGCGTCAGAGCAGATTCACTTCACGGAGCTGGCTCTGCTTCCTGTGCTTCGGATCAAATGGTCATTGTTAACAAGTCTTTAGCGCTTGGACGACCTGTCCCTCCTAACCAGTGTTGACCAGAACATCCTTGTGACTTGGAACAAGTTGAACTGAACATCTCCCTTGTTCCTTTATTCAAACTGTGTTTGGTAAAGTTCTCAATATGCTGCTGGCCCGGACAGCTTGTGGTCCTCGTCCTGGATGTTACTGGGAAAAATGAGTGGGTTTCTGCCATCTTTGCTCCTATCATTTCACATGAAGCTGATGTTAAATAGCATTTAGAGAAGTCACGCAGCAGTTTTGTGTGGGTGTTAGAATAAAAAATAGTCTTCAATCCACATTTCAGCTTCTTTGAACAATGACATGAACTAGTTGTTGCAGTCAAATGTTTTATTTTGGCACTTGGGTAAAAGCTTTTGACTTTGTATATTAACACTTAAACATGAATTTCAAACACAGAATGTGGATTTAAAAAAAAAAACGTGACTGGCTGTTAATTGTGTTTGCAGGTTGTTTGTGGGTCAGCTGCACATTTTGAATGTAATTTTCAGCCCAACTGCTGTTTGTGAGATTGCTCTGTCCAATAAAAAAGACAAATGCAGCGTTTGTTTGGTGAATCTGAAGTTAAATGTTTATAGGAAAAGGTAAGGCTCCGTTTAACCTTCAATCAGCTCTGTGGCTCCCTCACCTCTTAGTTTTAATCACATAATTGAAATAATCCACTCAGCACAGATTTCCTGCTTATTCAATTGACTGATTAGGCTTTCACGTCTCAACCAATTATATTCCTACTTGTTAATTATGAAATGAGCAGCTGACATTTCTAGAATACTGTACAACACCTTCCCCCGGACTTCCATCATTCTGCTGTCTTCATTGTTCTGCAGAGGTTTCGCCATTATTCGTCAGGTCAAAGCAGCTGAAGGCTATAGATGAACTGATGTCTAATTAGATAATTGCCGCGGTGCCAGTTCTGATTAAGAAGCATGAGGCGGAGGGAGGACTGAGGGGAACCGTTTGATCAGAGCCAAACCTAAAGTCCTTCCAGCTTTCATCTGTTTCCTTGCTGCGGTTTGTTTTCTGCAGGTCAGCTCTCATGGAGAGCATTCCTGTCAGAGAAAGAGAAAACTGCTTCAAAGTTATGAGTAATCATATTACAAATATCTCCTCTGGGTTAAAATGACTGGATAACTTTCATATAGTTTATTAACAAGCAAAGTGAGCAACACTATTGTTTTCTCAATTCATGTTGCTTATTTTTCAAGTTCCCACAAGGTTTACTGCTATGCATCTATGGTGGCAGCCATCTTGGATTTTGACGCAACAACCCAATTTTCGAAAGGAACCTTTTTTATGCATGTAGATGTAGACACACCAAGAATACACTCGTCAATAACTCCCAAACTCGTCTGAAAACACGTCAGAGGATTGATGAGTGCCTGACCCAATTAAAACTTACAACTTTATAATGATAATAATGAAGGAATCTGAAAAAAATAATTATAGTAGATAACTAATTACAGTCTTTATGTGAGGAGACCTGATGCATTCACACATCAGCATATTATTCATGGCAGGAGTTTAAAGTTGATTTATTTATTTTTGTTATTTTGTGATACTATCATTATCTTTTTTTGCTTATTTCTTTCTGGGTAACAGGGGACACTGGTGCCACTGGTACCTATATCCAGCAGCCACTGCGAGATGCAGGGTACACTCTGGACAGGTCATCCATCACAGGGCCTCATTAAGACAACCATTCACTCTCTCTCACAGCTAGGGACAATTTAGAGTTACCAATCAGACTAACGTGCATGTTTTTAATCTGTGGGAGGAAACGAGTACCAGGAGAAAACCCACACATGCACGGAGAGAACATGCAAACTCCACCCAGAAAGATTTGATTTGGCAACCTTCTAGCTGAGTGGCAACAGCTCTACCAACTGAGCCACTGTGCCTCCCACGTTGTGATACTACAGACCCTTTCCAAAAAATTAGAATATAATGGATGTGTTGTTTGAATTCCATAATTCCATTCAAAAAGTTAATCTTTAATAGCTGATAGATTCAGGGCCCACAATTTAAAACATTTCAAGTATTTATGTGTTTATTTTTACATAATTTGGGCTTCCAGCTCACTAAATCCACAAAACAGGATTTCAAAAAAATAGAATACTGTGGAGACATTGGGCCAGTTTTGCAGGACATGAATGTTTTAAACTGAGTGTGACACAATAATCATCTACTAAACTCAAAGCACCTGCACAGGTTTTCCCAGGTGTCATTAAATTGTCTAAGTTTGGTTCAATATGGGGAAGACAAATACAAACCTAATAGAGAAAATTTAGTTATGTTCTTAATCTTCTTAAAAATACTCTTTTTTTTTTTTTTAATCTGTCCACACTCCAGCTCAGTAGGTGGCGGTAATGCACCTTACGCTGGTCTGCCAACCGCCATAAAACAAAACAAGAAGAAGAAGAAGAAGAAGAAGAAGAAGAAGAAGAAGAAGAAGAAGAAGAAGAAGAAAAAGTTTCGCTTTTTGCGGACGATGGAGCAATTTGGAAAAGAGGAAAGAACTTGGAATTTATTGAAAAAAAAAATGCAGGAGGCTATTACAAAAGTAGAAGAATGGTCATATAAATGGGGAGTAAAATTTTCAACTGATAAAACAAAAGTAATGTTTTCCACAAGAAAAAGAAATGAATGCAGATTAAAACTCAAACTCTATAACAGGAATTAGAGAAAGTAACATATATTAAGTTTTTGGGAATGTGGTTGGATGAAAAACTAACATGGAAGATTAAAAAAATTCTAGATACATGTAAAAAAGTTCTAAATATAATGAGCTGCTTAACAGGAAGTGGATGGAGTGCAGACAGAATTGCATTAAAAACTATTTATACTGGATTGATAAGGTCAATATTAGATTACGGATGTGTGGTATTTGGATCAGCAGCAGATAGGGTTCTTAAAAACCTTGATCGCATACAATATCAAGCATTAAGACTTTGTATAGGAGCTGTTAAAACAACTTCAGTCGCAGCTTTACATGTAGAAATGAGGGAAATGCCATTAGAGCTGAGAAGATCCCAGTTATCAGTAACCTACTGGGCAAGTTTGCAGGGCCATAATCCATTTCATCCAACACATAACACCCTAAAACCCTGCTGGGAGAAGGAGAGGAAACAAATAAAACGCTTTGGATGGTCAGTAGAACAGAAAACTGCAGAACTAGTAGTGGATCAACTTGTTATTATTCCAACTGTACCATTACCTGTATAATTCCCTGAAGTTAAAACTGACTTTTCAATACTTGAAAAGAAGAAAGATAAGAAATACACTTTAAATCACCATAATACTGTATACAGAGTTATATTAATAGCTATTATAATTATGTTTAGATCTGCACAGACGCATCCAAGGATTCACATGGCAAGACAGGAGCAGCATTTTTTATTCCAGAATTTTGTGTCTCAGCAAATAAAAGAATTAATGATAGACTATCGGTGTATACAGGGGAACTGCTTGCAATACTTTTAGCAGTACAATGGATAGAGGATATTAGACCACTGAAAACAATAATATGTTCAGATTCAAGCTCATCATTGCAAAGTTTAAATTACAATAGCTCAGAGAGTTATTATTTTTTTCCTCTCTGTTTTCCCTGACTTGTGCATCCCACCCCCTTACCTCTAAGGGGTTTATCTTAGTTGTATCTTTAGAATCGGTGCTGGTGCTGCTATATTTAGACCCACAACAAGCGCAGGAGAAGCCCAGAATAGCAGGCAAAAAGAGGAGGGGTGGTGACGGTGGATGTGTCTCTGGTAAGAAAATGAGCGTGGCTTGGACGGGAGGCTTTATATAGGGCTGTGACGCCTTAAACAGCTTGAGGCGGTCACCATGGGAACAGCGGGAGGAGGGACACACGGGTTTTGACGCTCTCATTTATCTATCAGTACACAGAGGCACACACACAGAGACATGACGCTGAGATGGTTCTGCACCAACAACCCCCCTCCTGAGCAGCTTTGAAACACATCAGCGTTCAGTCACACAAAGAGCGGATGCCACTTTACCTTCGATAGCGTGGAGGTGTGTGCACGTGAGGTATCCCACAACTCTTTGCTCCTGATGGGAGGTGCCCACATGAACCTGCAGGGATGAAACGGGACATGATGTCACTCCGCTGTGTTCAAACAAGTCACATAAAAACCCAATTAGCGAGCATGTTTGCACGAGGCACATCAGCTGACAACGGCGTGATTAGATCGTTTAGAGTGAAGCGAAATGTTGGAGGTCCCCGAGGGACAGTTAACGCACAAGCTGAAATTTAATTACAGCATTTAACGTGTGTGCTTAAGAGCAGTGAGGCAAAAGGAAAAATATAATGAAACAATTAAAATATTTTTAAGGAATCACCACTTTCGTAACATGCTATTGCCAAAATGTACAAAAATAGCAGCTGTCATGTACAGTTCGAGCCACATCTGTGATGCATAGCTGTTGTGGATGCTCCAGTGGTTGCACACAAAACAGAAATATTGATGCTCTGCAGATGCTACAGAAATTAAGTCATTGTTAGAGAGGAGCTTTTATCGCCAGCGTTCTTCCAAATCTCTCGTATTTTGTGCTGAAGATCATCAAAAGGCCTTTCGATGCAGAACCCCCCCGCCCCCCCGCTGATCACTAATTGATCAGCACCCGCTCCCACCAACATTAGGACCAACATTAGGAGCTCTGACATTTTGTTCCAGATAATAAATGGTCTGCAGAGGCTGCTGGAGCATGAAACATTTTCTATCAGCAGAAAACAACTATTAACAAAAGGCCCTCACACTATTATCAACAAGATCTTTTTAAAGAGTGAGAGGATATTATTCACAGGGGTGAGCTATTGATTGAAAAGTTTCTCGTTTAATCTCATCAGAAAACTTTGTGCCAGCCGTTCAAAGTTCCTCCGAACATACCCTGAACAAACTGACATAAACATCTGAACCATAGATCCTCCGGTCTGGGTGGCATGGTGGGACAGTGGTTAGAACTTCTCCGCAGGAAGGTTGCAGGATCAAAACTCAGCTGAGATCCTATTGTGTGGAGTAGGTATATCTACTTTTTGACTTCCTCTTAAACAAGTAACAATGCAGGTATCACATCTGGATGATTATTCTCTTAACTAGGGATGCACGATATTATCGGCAAGGTATCGGTGTCAAAAAGTTAAATATCGGGCATCAGCTATTCCATAACAACAACTCACTGATATAAAAGACGCTGTTTATATATACAGTATATATATATAAATGTATGTGTGTGTGTGTGTGTATGTATGTATGTACTGTACAGGTATATGTGGCTCTGTTTTTGTATGACTGTTCAAGTGTTATCATTGTGTTAGAGATAGTAAATGTCATGAATGAATTTGACATAAAACATAATCCAAGTTGAAGTGTTGCATCATTTTAAGCCCCTTTTTGGCATCTGCATCTGGTAGCAGGACAAACCGACAAAGACCATGCAGAATAATGTAGTATTTTAATTCCCCAGTGGACAAAGCTGAGTATTCTCTATCAGTAGGTCTTGGAAAAAAAATTGGTATTGGTATCGGTTATCAACCAAATAAGTTTTAACATATCGGCATATCGGCCAAAAAATGAATGATTAAATAAAAAATAAAAAAATAAATAAAAAAATAAAATCCAATATCATGCATCTTAACGTCATCAAACGTTTGTTTGTCAAGTGAATGAAGGCATTTTCATGTTTTTGCTCTTCAGTCACAAACTCTGGAGCTCTATAGTTTCTATGCTGACTCAAGGATTGTTGGTATTGAATCACTGCCTATCTGCTTGTTGTGATGAGAAGCATACAATGTTTCTAAAGTTCATTTTTCACTTCTGAGGAAAAGACACTTCAAAAAATGTCAAACTGTATTCTATCTGATCATTAAATCCCTTAAAATAATTGCAGGACTTGGAAGTCTTTGATGTGCAGAAAGTGTTGTATATGTGCCTTCTGTGATTTTATTTTCTCCTTTAGTTCAAATTAGTATTATTTCCTTCAAGGAACATGTTTTGTTTTTTGTCAATTGGGTTCTGTTGTGTTTCTGCTGTTTGGTGTAGATCTTTTGAGTTTTTGCATTTCTTAGGCCTGTTTTTAGTTTTAGTCTTGTTTTGTTTCCCCACATTTCCCATTGACCCTCTGTCAGCGTTCTCACTGTTTGTTTCAGTCTGCCACCCTCATCTGTTCCTAATTAGTAATTTGCAACCTACCCAGGTGCCCCCACTTTCCTCTCTCCCTCAGTTTCCTATATAACCAGTATCCAGTCAACACCTCTCAGTTGCTCATTAAGTTTGGGTCCATGTACCTCTTTCCCTTTGTGTTTCATCCTCCCGTTTTCTTGTTTAAGTTTTGTTGCTGCATCAGCCTGTTGTTTTGTTATTGCAAATAAATAAGTTTTCATATTATTTCTGAGCTCCTCCATGTTCGTTTACAGTTTGGTCAAATCCACCACCCCTTGGAATAGAAAGTAAAATGTTTGCTTTTAATCTAACCTCTGTGTAAATGCTTACGGGTGAATTTTGCAAAAGAAAATTAATCTATTTGTTTTTCTGCTACTGTGATCAGTATTTTCTACCACCTACTGTGATGTTTTGTTTTGAATATTTAATTTAGTATTCAGAATAATGACTGTAAATTTTCACTGCATTCTGATCTTGACTCCTACGAAGACAGACTTGTGCTTGTCTCGTTTGTCTCTGTGACTTTGTGATGGACTGGTAACCAGTCCAACGTCTCATTTATGACCACTGGAAATAGCCACCAGCTCCCCTGCATGGAAAAGTAGGTGAAATTGATGAATTGATGTGAGTGAATTCAATAAAACTAAGCTAAATAACTGAAAAACTACATTTAACTTTATACATTTTTAATACTAAAATTTCTCCACTCTGCATGCTTCAAAATGTAAGCAACAACAATACATCACGTTTAGCAACAGGACTGAAGAGTCCTGAAAGACGATGAGGCTGCAGCTGGCAGCCCTGAAGAGTCGGTGGGTGCATGCAGCCTGATGATGAGCAGGAATAAAGGATGCAGATAAATAAAAAGATGATTGTGAGGTGGACATGTTGAAGCATGAAGGCATCTGGGAGGAGCAGTTCTGTTAGACTGCAAACATATCTGCTCGAGGTTGTAGTTTAAATACGTCTCTAAACACAGGAATATGCAACACAATAAACTGATCCAAATTTAGCCTCAGAATCAAGGGGGGGCATCTTTTCTAAGCTGCACCATCAGTTTTATAAAGTCACAAATGAAAACTGACCATTGTTCACTAAAAAGCAAACAAGCTGCTCATCAAGTGAGGCTTGTGACTATTCGGCAGCAATTTTCTTCAAAAAGCCCTGGAAATGTATTAATTTACTCGTTTCTGACTTTACCAGCGGAGCAGCTGCCTCTGTGTGTGTCATGTTGCACTGCGTCTTGATTACCATCTGTTCCTGAGATACAGACAGTATGTTGGCAAAAGATGTGACAGTGTATGTGATAAAGAAGCTGTAGGTCTGAGGTGCGTGCACATCTCTGTGCAACAGCTCCCTGTAACCTCCACAAGGAGAAAGTGAACTTTAAGATGTTTAGATGACAGTTTAGCACTTGTTAGGTCACTTTCTTGTCATTTATATTTATATTTGCTATATTTTTTATGAATGAGATTTGGCGTTGTCGTGCACTTCCAGTAAGTCAGCAGAAGAAGGTTTGAGATGAGTGCTCATTTCATTTTGTTAAATTCTGAACAATTACCAGGCTACACTTGCCCTCCACTCCCCAAGTTAATGCAATAATGTGTTGATTTGTATCTGTGCGGGTGCATTAGCTGGTCAGTTACCAAAACCTAAAAAAAAAAATACACACAAAATTGATTATTTTGAAACGTTTAGGAGATAATTTTTTGGTTCAGTCGTAGATGTCTTATCCAATAATTATTTTGTAAAGGTTTCTGTTGAAGCTAACTTATTTCTAAATTGCCTCCATAGCCAATTGACTTTAGAAAACAAAACAAAGAAATGGGTTTAATTAGTTGTTATAGAAATTATGATCAAATTTTGTGTGGTAGTAGCTGAGAAACCATTACAACACATTTTAAATGCTTCTTATTGTACCAGAGCGTTACCTAAAACATTTGCATTCTTTTGGTGATGACTGGTAAAGATTTAAACAATTCTCATGTTAAAATATTTACATAGTCTCTCACATACTTTGTGAGGTTTGATATATCATTAAAACAATCATTGTAATGCCACTTTAATTATTATTTGTGACTTATCTGTGCTGCTGATTATCTCATGCTGCTGTATTCATTCGTACCCATCTGCTCGCCACAGAATCATGTTCGGGCTGCTGTTGAGAAGCCATATTGTTTTACATTATTAGTGTATATTTTAGATCCATGTATACTGTTTCTTTTTACACTTTACATTTTTGCTATTTTTGGGTATAACTGGGACCTTGAGTACATCATTTTGTGCTACCTCATGTACCACATGTGATGCGAATGACAATAAACTTGACTTGAACATTATACTGTATTGTAGATCACTGAAGAAGTTACAAATTACATCATAAACTTTGGATTAGTGCATGAATGTCTTTCTGTTCTGAGCTACAAAGGCCCTCCAGGAGAAGACTTCATGTGCACTGACTATTTTCAGTGAGTTTTATTTTTCTCTACTCAGTGAAACTTACAAGGCACAATGTTTCAATGAATATCAGGTCAAAACTTGGATTTCTAACAGTACATTGTAAATTTCATTTTATTTTTATTTATTTATTTATTTGCTAAGGTTTGCTACCATTTTCTGTTACAATAAAGATGCGAAAGAAATGCTTTGTTTAAATGTCCGAACTTTAAAGCTGCAAAAACAGCTTCAAAGTCGTTGGTGCAATCATCAAAAATATTTCATCATTTCTGTCTGCTTAACCTTGAGGCTGGTGTGATGCAAGATTCATCATCTACAAGTCTGCAAGCACACAGCGCATTGTTTGTATTTGTGTTTTCAACGCATGAAAAACTATGACGCCACTGACCAAAATAAGGAAATACGGAAAGCATTAAAATTGCACATTTATTACAAGCCAGGTACTGTATTTCTAAATATATTTTCAAACTGCTTAACAGACTGACCAAAACTTCAGCTGTAGTTTCTGGGACTTTGTCAGCTCCTGTCTTTTAAATCTAGTCTGAATTGTCTTTAAAAATACACAACAAATGTAAATGTATATACAATGAGGAAAGTAAAGATTGTTTTCATTCCTGTGGATTAAAAGCTTCCCACAGCTGAGAGCATACTCCGTCAGACTAACGAGCAAGAGCTGCCGGCAATGAGTTCTGTTTTTGTCTTGGTAACTGCACAGAGCATTTGATAAAACCTCCAAAAGAGCCTCAAAAAAACATCAGATTAATTAGTTTTACTTACCACACGAAAGCTAACATTTTAGACCAAAGATTTCCCACTCAGTATTTGAGTCACATATTCTTTATCTCTTCAAATGATGAGTGTTTGGTTGAAGTGGACAAGCTCAAAATGTGAAGAAGACTGGTGCAAATTCAATCAGTGCATTGTGAGATGGTGAATTAACCTTTCTAATAATGGTGAATAAGATTTGCCAGTAAAGTAGTAATTTTAAAACTATGATTTGTTAATGCATTGAACTCCTGTGAAAATTGTTAGTTTGAAAGACTTTTTAAAACACTATCTATCTAAAGGGAATCTAGGCTAAATTTGGTCTAAAAGGGAAAGTTTTGCAGATGCTGATGAGAGCTAGAGTTGGATTTTGACTAAGTATTATTTTTAACTGAGATTCTACCAGGTTTGGAAACTATAAATCAGTTTAACACATGAGAGAGAATTGAAATTGTGATCACGACCTTTGAAGTATGGGTGGGTGAAGTATAGAGCAATGTTTCACTTTTATCTACAGCGTCTGCATCTGATTCACTGGGAGTTTAGTGTCTCTCACACGCTCTAATGTCACACTCAGACAGCGCGTGCCCATGAGCATTCAGAAAACTTTCCAGCAAACTCCCCCACCGATGGGCATGCAGAGATGGGGAAATTGATCAACTTGTTAAAATAAATAAGCACTGGACCAGTCATCTGGCAGTGGTTCCAATTTAGCATAGACACTGTTTAATAAATGCAGCTTCTTTCTGGGACTGCCGGTTTTATGACGCAGGAGGATCCTGGCCCAAAATCAGCTTTTCTAACTGAAGAAGTCTCTGGAAATCAGCTCAGTATGAACAAACTGCTCAAGTTTTGTGAAAGCTACCATTCTTTCTGCTAAAATAAGGAAGAGGAAGATTGTTTTTATTTTATTTTCATTTACCCTTTTATTTATACAGGTAGTGTCATTGAGTCACGAGAACTCATTTTCAAGAGAGACCTGTTTATGGAGCAGATGGTGGGGGTTGAGGGCCTTGCTCAGAGTGGGGCAAATTTGGGTGGAGTATTTCACCTTTTTCCACCCACATTTTAAAGGTGCGACTCAGAAATTTTGCAGTACAGAGTCTATGGCCTGCACAAATCGGACACATGCATATGGGTGAAATATATGACTATAAATAAAATATTTGGAAGTATGCAGTATTTTACTTTAGAATGAGCAAGTACAAAGGGAGTATGTGGAAGGTAATACATAAAGAAAACCAAAATGCATAATATTGATTTAGCTGTTGAATTTCAGCCCCCTGAATCGTAGCCAAATTGTAAGTGGCAATTTTTTTTCCCACCTATTCTGCACAGCTCATGGAAACAAATACTGTATATACAATCAGGGAATGCCACTATGTCAGACTGAGCTTTCATTTGCATTAAGAAAGAGTAAAGCAATTAAAAGCAGATTTTAAAACATGGCAATGCATTTTAATTGTGCATCATGATAAAGTTCTTAAATATTACAATAATATTTTAGGGCGCATCACTCAAACTTGTTAGCTGCTGAGCTGATCAATAAAACTCCAGACACCACTTAACTTCACTGCAACAGCAAGGGATTTGTTTGTTACTTTCACAATTTAGGCCAAATAAAAGCAATTTTATCACCAGCAGTTGAAGGCAAAGCTGCATTCATGATTTTATCAGAATCTGTGTGTGCTCAAATGTGTGTCAAGAACATTTGGAAGGAATTTGATGAAACTCTCAGAAAGGCATTTATTGGATGTGCATCAACAACTAGTTCACTCTTTGGAGTCAAACCACTGCTAATCAAAACGAATGAGCACAAAACTAGCTGTAACTTGGTCAGTTGTGGCTGAGAGTCAATCACAACACATTCTCTGAGCGTTATGTCTCAAAATGTCGCATGAGATCCTGCACAACCTTATTTTTCAAGATTTGATTAAAACAACTCAAATTTTTATTGCAAATTTTCAGCATTAGATGATTTTAAGTTAAAACTCTGGCCTGAAAGGCAGTGGGTGATATACATTTGTTTTAAAAAAATTTAAATGTATTTTTGTATTAATATTTTGATAATAGCCTACAAAGCTGAATTGAATTTAAATAAATACTGTATTGTCGTGAATGTATCTTGTCTGTGTGAAACCTGTAGGGTTCTACATTTATAATCTGCCACAATAAATGACAATAAATGATACTACAGCTTTGTTTTAGGCACAGTTCTTCTGCCAGTAAAATATAAAGTTCATCTAAAGCATGTTGATTGATGATGTTTGCCATTCAAAACCCAAATGATTAAAGTGATTGAGCTTCTTGTCCAATCTAAAGATTTAACCACAATATTAGTCAGTAAAAGGTGAGGATGTTGCAGCAATTAAATCTTTTCAAGCCACATAAAAATTGGGGATTCTAACATGATTTTCTTTTCATTCCAGTCGCGCTCTTGGTGTGGTGTATAAAATATGTAATATGATCTAAATTATTTGGTTTAAGTGTGGTCTAATTTTAGCAGGAGATAGTAGTAAATAAGGAATACATCATTGCTTCTGCTTACTGAATACTTAATAGACAGGTTAACATTTGAAACTTCTAGTAATCCTTGTCAGCCCACATTTACAGGAATAGCTTAAAATTAACAGTTGGTAGGATTTATAATAGCTTTTCCTTTTATTTTTACCTGACCTGAGGCTGGCAAAAACAACAGCAATATTTTAGTTTAACCTGCATTAGTTCACTGCTAATTAAGTGTTTAATTCAAACAAATATTATATTTTTATCCCCTTTCCTTCCCTACAGTTGCTCTTTTCTCCCTCAGTGCACTTCTCTACCCACACGCCACACTCTGTATTAATATTTCAGGGGCTTATGCATGCTTCAATAAGTGTGTGCGCACCCTGAAACTGACAAGAGGCCTGAGGGGATTCTTCTGCACGTGTGTACGTGCACAGCCATGCTTATAAGGAACAGTGGACTTTCAGTATGTGTTTATAATCCAAGGCTTGTGCACAAGTTGATGTTCAAACGGAGCCGAGGGTAATGGAAGCTCTGTGCAAAAAGCCTCGACAAGAAGCAGCTGATACCTAAATGGTCCTTTTTTTTAACATATTTGCTCTTTTTGAATCAAATTAAATCCTCATTAACTGGATTTCTTTTAAAATAAAAAAGCAACAAGTCAGACTGCAGGATGTGAGAAACTTTAACTTCCTCTCATTACAGGGCATTGAGACAGAAACGAGCACAAAAGTAACGAGCTGAGAGAGGAGATTTCACAGCCAACCGAGCCGAGCAAGTCTGATTATAAAAGCTCTGAGCATGCTGTAAATAATTACTTTAACTTTACCATCACATGGCAGCTGAGATCTCACCTCACATTACTCGCATGAGTTTGATCTTTCACTGAAAAACCGAGAAGCCCCTTTGTTGCAGAGAACAAAAAAATCAGAGGAGAGGACCGGAGTGGCAGATGTGCTGAGGTTTTGTTTGTCTTTCCAAATGAACAAACCCGGCACAATATTTGTCATTCCAGCCTTCAATAAAGGCTTAACGGCAGTGATATTCTCATTAAACGCTGTGTAGTCAAGGTGATCCAGAAACACATGAGTGTTTAAATAGAAACTGTCATAACTGGAGAAAAAAAAAATCTGTCCACTCAATGTGATCTCTGAGATGTGATGTCTGTGTGTACGTGCATGTGTTTTAGCAAAATATTTCATGAACAACTGGTCGAATTTTAATGAAACTCTCAGTGTCGCTGGATTTTTAACTTTCATCACATTTTGCAGTCAACTCAATTCAAGGCAGCAGCCACAGCTGGTCTAGTGTGATGCTGTACTAGCAGATCCATCCATTCAGTTCAATTCGATTCAGTTTAGTTATATAGCACCAAGTCACAACAGAAGTCATCCCAGGGCACTGAACAGATGAATTCATATGCATAAAAAGTAAGTTAATATTATTTATCTGAGGAGCAGACTGCTTCGACTTCGACTCTCATCTTGAGTAAGCATGAAGGCGACAGTGGAAAGGAAAAACTTCCTCATGAGGAAGAAACCTTTAGCAGAACCCAACTCAGGACAAGCGGTCATCTGCTTCGACCAGCTGGGTTTGAGAGGAACAGGAAGGAGGAACAGATACACAATAGGTCAAGAATCACATGTTAAAATTGAAATAATATCAAATGAAAACTATTCAGTTTTAACAATTCATTTAAAGAAATTAGGTCAGTTTGTCCTCTAGTAGTTTAAAGCCTATAGCAGCATAACAAGCCAACCACAACTACAGGTTTTATCAAATAGGAAAGTCTTAAGCCCAGCCTTAAAACTGGACAATGTGTCAGCTTCACGTAAGTTGGTTCCACAAGCGAGGAGCCTGATAACTGAAAGATCTTCCTCTCATTCTGCTTTTGGAAACTCTAGGAACCATAAGTAAGCCTGCAGACTGAGAGCGAAGTGCTCTGTTAGGAAAATATGGAACAGTAAGATCTCTAATATAACATGGAGCTAGGTTGTTGAGAGCTTTGCAGGTTAGAAGTAATATTGTTAATTACATTCTGGATTTGACAAGGAGCCAGTAGAAGCTAAAACTGGAGAGATATGAGCTCTCCTACTAACTCCAGTTAAGGCATCCGTTATCTTTACCCGTTTCTTTCAGGTCACTGGTGCCACTGGTGTCCATATCCAGCAGTCACAGTGTGAGAGGCGGGGGACTCCCTGGACAGGTCTCCAGTCCATCACAGGGACAGAAAGAGACAAATGAGATAAACAACCATTCTTTCTCTCACTCACACCTAGGGACAATTTAGAGTTACCAATCAGCCTAACATGCATGTTTTTGGTCTGTGGAAGGAAACCAGAGTATCCAGAGAAAACCCATGTGTGCATGGAGAGAACATGCAAACTCCACCCAGAAAGACCTCCGGCCGGGATTTGAACTGGCGACCTTCTCACTGAGAGGTGGCAGCTGTACCAACTGCATTACCGTGCCACCCTGTAGGAGATCTTTGATTAAATGTTGACCTTCACTTGTACAGTCAACCCTTTGTCTGTTAGCCAATTACTATGTGAACCACTGGATAGAATTTAATGAAATGTAAAAAAAAAAAAAAAAAAAAAAAAAAGTTAAGATTGAAGCCACATATGATTCACCTTTACCAACACAAAACGTGCTATGTAACTCACTGAAACTTATAGATATTAAGGTAACGTTTATGTGTTTGTAGCTGAGCGTCACCTTGAATCAAAACTATGAAGTGTGATGAGTAAAATGCATTGGTTTAAGGAATGCTGGGTCTTTAATACTTCAAAAGTTCATAAGCAATCACCAGAATAAAACTTGCAAGAGTCAAATACCAAAAAATTGTGGAAAAAAATAAAAATAAAAAGCCTCCAGGAATACAAGAGAACTCAAGTCAATAAAACAAAACTCCAATCCACCAATTACATCAAAATGCTCCAGCAGAATAAGATACCTGAATAAAAACGTATACAGTACCTTTAAACGTGTCAGCTTAAACCATTTAAAACTACAGTTCTGAGTGTGGTGAAGAAATTCAGTAATGATACCTTGTCACATCATAAAAGCCTGTTTGAATACAACAGTGAGTCTTCATCGTTAAAACGACAAAGAGCTGACCTGCACATTCAATGAAGAGGAGTTCAAACTCTTCACAGACATGCCACTAAATCACTTTGGCTCCTGGCCGGAAAGCAA
The DNA here is from genome assembly GCA_031762415.1 of Simpsonichthys santanae. NCBI lineage: Eukaryota > Metazoa > Chordata > Actinopteri > Cyprinodontiformes > Rivulidae > Simpsonichthys > Simpsonichthys santanae. The sequence continues at coordinate 11,505,920 of JARVLU010000002.1, read as the reverse complement.
TCTGAGTCGATAGATTGTAACGTCCATCGTGGATGAAGGTCCTTCAGGTCATTAGAAGCCGGTAGTGGATTTGGGGTCTTCTCCCACTGATTTCCACTATTCAATCAGGATTTGAGCCTGTCCCAATTGTCCGCCCTAATCCATAGCAAAGCATTCAAATTGTGTATTTACTCACAAACTCACACGTGACTCATCAACCATGCACTAAGTAGTTTCAAATAATTATGAGAGAGGGTTGAATGTTGAGCCTGAAAAGCTTTAATTACAGAGCCAGTGTTGGCTTTTCTCTCTTCAGGGAAACATTTTTTAATTAATATTCTTTCTTTCCTGCTCTTTCCCTCCTCCTCCTGCTCTCTTGTGTATCATAATTCAGATTTACTCTGTTGACCCACTGCTGTTTGCCATGTAAACACCTCCGTAGGGAAATCACATGAATCAACGTGTCCCTTGAGTTACATTTTCAAGACCCTGAAATCTAACTTGAGCAATAAATCGTTCACAATTGGAAGAAGCTAATGAAGACAGAATAGTAGAGGATGATTGTGGTTGTTTTTTGACATGATAGCCTCATTTACCTGCTAAATTAGACCAAACATCCTGTCAAACTCAAATGCAGCATTGACTGATTATGGAACAAAAGAAAAAAAAAATCAACCTGCTTTATTTTTGTGCATGTTGGAAATGGTAGCAGTTCAACACAGTGTGCACCACAGGGATGTAGAACTGACCAATTGTTGTTTTTTTATGAACATAGAGCAGAAACACCACAGTTAACCAAGTAGACAAGATGGTAATCATAACAGCAAAGCAGCATGTTTCAAATGCACAAAACAACCAAACCATCAGGTCAGTAAAGAGAAACACGGCGTGAACGCCAGGTGCTTCAAATGAACTGCGTCTAATACGAAGCATCCCGGCTGGCGGTGACGCGAGCCGAAGGTTCACAGAATAGGGAAGCGAGGGCTTCGCCCTGGGAAGCTGCCAAGACGTCTGAGGGATGAAGAGTGATGAAGAGTCAGCAGCAGGCGGATCAAAGCTTGCAGCTGGTCACGAGACGAGCAGGTCACAAGGAAAATCCAAAAAATGGAAGGTGATCAATAAGAGCAACATGACGTCAAGGCAAAATATGCTGCAACATTAAAGGCCAAGCATTCATTGAAGGAATGCATTTTCATGTCTACCTTCCAATTTGCAAACGCTTCATATGTAACCTCCATGAATCGTTTTGCTGAACTGATAAAAATATAGTTTTAAAGATTTTTAAGTCATGATCTGTGATTTTTTTGTAGTTCATGTTGTTTTGTTTAATGCCTTTTTTTTTTTTTTTTTTTTACTTTTTAAATCTCTTGTGTTCAGTTTTTGTCCCAGTCTAGAATTAAAAGAAGATTTCCGAGTGAAAGACCCCACAGTTAAATCACTGGGTTGTGGTTTTTTTTCAACACAAGAACATTTCTGATCCGGTAATTCAGTTTTACTCGTAGATGAAGCTGCATCCGCTGTGTTATTTATCTTCACTGCGACTGTGTTTACATCCTTTAATTTAAATAATCAAATGTTACAGCGAGCCACACATCGTGACTGTTTCCTTAACGTCCTGCATTTGTTGTTGGGAGTGAAGCAGGAAATTCGGTGTGACACTTATTAACGGTGCTGTTTGCTCTCCAGCTCTGGTATGGATGCTGGTTGATGAAAACACATTTTGATTTAATTTGCATCTCTCTTCATGTGAACTTGCCTTTGCGTTCATACATATACCCAAGACATGACTTATTTGATAAGTTTTGTTGTTTTGTAGAATTAAGATTGCCTAAATAAACACTTCGTTAATGAATGTTTTTTTTTTAACAATATAAAACAGAACAACATAACAATGTACAGTAGGGTCATTCCTACTATTCAGTGCCTTTTGAGTCCCCATGCCATAATATGGTATATTTTCTTTAAAGGTGGGCTCATATTTATTTTATTAATCTCATCCTATATGTTTGACTCCCCTCTACCAAAAAACTTAACCATACACAAGATGAATTTATTTAAAATAATGAAATCTAATTTTAAATGCAACATGGGTTTACTGTCATGTGTGCTTCCTGAAACTTAGTAACAATTCTAAGTAATTAAAAAAATAAAATGTCATTTTTTAAATATTCTTAATAGTACTATTTATAATAGTTCCTGGATTACTGAGCATGCATCAGGATAGTTCTCATCCAATGATTTTTTTTATGATATCAAAATATTTTTTATGCTTAAATTATCAAAAATACATAGAGTCCCATAGTCAACTGTCCACCCTGTTACTCTAAAATACATGTTAGCCCCAATTTATCATAATGAAAAGTAATCTTTTCAAATGTAATACTTTTTTTTTTTCCAGATGTAGTGTTTTTGTTGTGTTTTTTCAAATGTAATTCCATTTTTTTCAAATGTTCATTTACATCTCAGGGCCGCCGTAGTAGATCTCAACTAATAAAATATCTATTTGTGTTTAATTCATTCTCAGTACTGTAACAAAGACTTTTGCATTTTTTTTAATGCAGCTTTGTGTTACATGAAAATCAGAGTGTATTGTTCTGTGTTCAGGTGCTAACAAACACAATGTGCCATCTCCTCATATTCAAGGACTCCCTTTCTTTTAAAAGATAAACAAGGGGTGTTTATGATAAGTATATTACAAAAATTTAACTGCGAGAGCTTTATTTAGCAAAATAAATGACAAAATTCTTGATTTGCAAAGTATAATTTTAGAGTTAGTTAAAAGAAATAAAGGAATAAATAGGTCAGCATTTAGCAAAACACATTTAGAGAAGAGGAAATATCAATTCACTTTAGTTCAACGTGAGTCTCAGCTGCTGTTTTGATGCCAGGGTTTTGTTTCTCTGCTTCATGGTGGGCTGTGTGTGCTTTGGTCGACAATGTTCACATCTCCCTCACTTTGTAACACGACGAGCACATCATGGTTGGAGTGTCTCCAAAGCAGATTTACAAGGTAAAGAAAATGTTCAGCCGTGAAGCAGGCGGACAACAAGCAGAATCAATCCAAAGCACAGCGAGGGGAGAAACACACAGCACTGCTGATTTGTTGCTGCACTGTGAAGGCGCCGCTAATCCACTGAAACAGGACCTTACGGTGCTTTTGAATATCCTAATTTAAAACTAAGCATGCTATTTCTCTCATGCCTAATAACATGTAACTTTAAGGGTATTGAACAGCACATTATTGTCAAATAGATGAATAAATGTGGTGATGAACAACAAACCGAGTGGATACGTGAGTATGGTGTACTATTGTTCAAGTTTCTGATTTATATTTTTTGTTTGTATTTTGCAATGTAATTCAGCATACAGTACTTTGTAATATTTTAAGGTTTCAAGGTTCTTTATTTGTAATACGCACATGTGGTACATGTGGTGGAATGATATTGTGTACACTTACATCCAACAAATGTATAAAGTGTAAGAAAAACAGTAAGAATATCTAGGGGGAGCGGGGCAAAAAGTGTGTGTGCTGGGTGAGTGGGGTCCTTCATGATGCAGGTGGCCCTGCTTGTATATCAATGTTCAGTTCATTTTGAAGACGGATGACATATTGTTTTTGTTTAGGCTTTTATATTTTTCAAGTTATTGAACATCATTTACAATTATTTCCCCAATATAAAAAATGATATTTATTTATGTTCTTTAAAACAATTGTTGTCTTTTAAAACAGCTTCAACATTCTTGCTGTACTTATACAGTATAGCTAAGGTTCTGATATTGTAAGCTTTATACCGGTTTTGCACCTTTAGCTTTCAGCCATCCAGTGTTCAAATTTAATGTGGTTTTGAAAGGAGTTTTATAAATTTTCATCAATAAATGTAAGTTAACATGTTATAGAGGAAATTTACTGTGTAAATAACTTTAAAACGGAAACATTCTTCCTATTTTTCAGATTTTCTTGCAGTGCAATATAAACTTGAAGGGAGCACTGGGGTTTTTCGTTAAATTTTCTTTGCTTTCAACAAGCCGGTGTGTGTGTGTGTGTGTGTGTAACCGTATATTTTTGTAAGTTCCATCAGCTACACATTTTATTACTTTTTGACATCACAGTGGTAAAACGTATGTATTTACTGTTTTGAGGAGTAGCATCTGACGTGTTACCATTCAGAGCAGAAATAATCCAGCTTAGGGAGAGCCATTCTGTTAAACATTGCTCGCTTTTTCCCTCACGTTGCAGCTTTCACTGAGACTTTTACCTGCCAGCTGGCTCACAGCCACCTTACAAATGTGACCTGGAGTGACCTCACATACACGACGGCAGCGAAACAAGAGAGCGCAGCAGCTTGTAAGCAGGCAGCAGAGGAACAGAATGAGGCTGTCAGCATGCAAGCTGTGATGTAGTGGGTCTTTATTAGATCTGAGGTATGTTAGGGCATGTAAAAGCACATGTGAGCATGCCTTTACATGCACCTATCATCTGCATCTGGTCACATAGCGCTGACCCAGCTCAGCAGGGACTGGATCTGATTCATATTCACATTCTGCCAGTCACAATATGCGGCTGATTAATGGACTCACACCCTGTTAAAACCCACAGATACACACATACACACACAACACCCTTTTAGATTTGGCATTGTGGCTTATTTCAACAGTGATTTATTGCATTGAAGGCTTTAAATTCAGCACGGTTGCTTCTTCTGTTTGGTTATTGTACAGAGTAACGAATGTATGGAAATGGAGAGCTCGTGGAAAAGGACAAAGGCTGCTAGAATCCCCTCGTTGTGCATGTAGCTCGCATCAATACATTTTCATAAAAGCAACCAGCTTAATGAGATGCATCAACATTGCACAACTAATTGTGAAAAATTCATACACAACAAATCTCTCAGAGCTGAAAGTGCCTGGCTGATGACGGATAACAGACAACAAACTGAATCAGAGCAGGATGTGTCTCCTTTCAGTAATAGTTTAATGCATAGCAGCTTCAACGCACTCATTAAAGGAGCAGTTTGTTTTTCAGCTGCACTCCTGCAGGATTCACCACAGCAAGTGAACTTGCATGACGGATTTGGTGATTGTCTTAAAAATGCAGCCAATCTGACTCCTGTCTCATAAAAAAAAAAAAAAAAAAAAAAATTGACATATTTTGTGCTGAATACCAGTTGTAGCATGTTTTATTGCTAAATTATTACTGTAAACATGTTCTTAAGTTTGCATTTAGCTTAAAACCCTCAACTCTGTTTCTGCTAAAATTTCAATAGATATATTGTGAAGGGACATTCTTTGAACATGAAGCTTAGCTGATTTTTTTGTCCAAGTTAGATATTGTCTTTAATAACATTTTTGGATTACAAAGAAAAATAAAGCAAATAGCCATAAGGTGGGCTGTTGTGATTTTATTTTAATTGGTTAAGATTAACACTTAAAAGTATTTGTTTGCTCTACATTATAGCAAAGGTGTGTCTCAGTTGAACTTTTCTTAATAAATGTGCTTTAACGTTCAAATCAGCTGCATTTCAAAAATCGATTTGCGGAAGTGGGAGCGCACAGAGAGAGGACTCACTGTGCATTTCACCCAAATTTAACAAGAGTAACACCTAAAAACAATGATTTGTTTGCTCATCATTATAACAAAGGTGTGTCTCAGTTGAACTTTTCCTTAATAAATGCACTTTAATGGTCAAATCAGCTGCATTTCGCCTGGGCGGCGCAATGAAATGCAGCTTATTTGATGTTTTCTCCAGGAGTTCCGGAGCGATATGAAGGTGGCTTGGTATGGCAAGCCAAGTGTCTCATTAATAGCCACTTTTACCTATTAATGAGACACTTGGTTTGCCGTATTGCTCGAGGGCCTTATAGTGGCTGAAAATGGTAGTGTTACATATGTCCATGTAAGAATGAATGAAATTGTCTGATCTCAGCCAAAATTGGATTATAAATGGGGGGCGGATATGTTAGTCGCTTTGGTGTACAAGTCAAAAGACTTGCAAATGTATGCAAAAGGTGTGACTTATATGGAGAAAAATAAGGTAATGAAGTAATTGGTTAATTTATTAGCATATGTTTAAAGCTCAAGACCCTAAAGTTGTTACAATAATTTATTTTTGTTTCCACAGTACAGATGCGTGTGTGTTAGTGACACCGGAGAACTCAGTATAGTAACAGACACATTTGTGTGAATGGGGGAGATTGAAAGAAAGTTAATTTTTACATGAGGGCCACATGCTTTAAATGTGCAGATGTTCACCACTGCAGCTTTGTGACAACAGTGCCACAAAACAGTCAGTAAAATGATTTAAAGAATAAAGTTACTGGATATTATGATTAAAAAAAAGTTTTTTGCACCATGCAACAACAACAAAAAAAAGCATTTTCTTTTACTCTGCACATGAAATGTCTTTGCCACATTGAAGAAATTACATTTGGCAGGTCAGCTCTGACTTTTCAGCTTTTCTGCACTTGTTCACAAATGTATTACTGTAAATAAATTTAATGGGCAGATTCATGTACATGTCTTTCAAAGTCACAGAGAAGCGTCACCAATGACAAGATCACAGTTTGACCAAAATAGCAACAAGCAGCAATCAGAGCATGAACAAATTTTGCTGCAGCAAAAAACACTAAATTAAGCCCAAAGACACACTGAAATTCAAATTCTGCTGTTTTCCTCAAACTAAAAAGAGAAGGAAGGCTCTTGGTTATATTCAGGGACTAAAAGATTGTCAGATTAAAAATAATTATAGGAAAGGTCAGTATGAATCTAAAATGTGAGAATGGGTCTAAATTGTAGTTAATTTTTAATATAGGTCAAATTAAACTACAGTAATTTGCTATAATTTCTCCACTGACCTTTCAGCTGAAATGATTCAGAAACAGTGAAATCAAGACAAAAAAATAAAAATACATTACATATACAGTATGTGTATGTGTATGTGTGTGTGTAGGAAATGTTTAGTATCAATCAAAAATTATGTCCAGGTTGTTTCTCAGTAGCACAAATGTGATTTTTAAAAATGTATTGTAGCTTATCATCCCTAAGCCACGCCCACTTGTGCCTATCATCGCCATATTATAAAGAACAACTCAAGTTGTTGTCGTGACTAAGTGTTCAAAGTATGGTAGAAATCACCATTTTAGTTCTTGAGATATTATGTTTTATTTGTGCTAGTATCTATCAATGTGCTTAATATTTCATCACATCCACCTTATTCTGTGCCGGAAGTCGCACATAATTCATGCAAGGCACCATGGGACCTAGGAATAAGGTGGATAAGAACTTGAGCAAAAACACATTGCATCTATGTAAAAGCTAAACTAAACTAAACTAAACTAAACTAAAAGCAGTTGATAATGTGTCAACTTTTTGAAGAGGTGTCCCATTTCTTGTATTCTGATCACCACCCCTTGAGACAAGGACATTCAAAATCTAAGGGGAGGGCAGCTACCAGGAAACAGGGTTCATCCTGAAGCTTTACCTCCACAAGGTAAATAAAAGCAGAACCAGTAGAAAAAGTCAAACCACTAACCTTGGCAAACAGTGCCCCCTTGGCTGCCAAAGCGTCCTCTCCTCTTCCATTGGGGTAGCATTCAAACCGTGCGTCCAAGATTGGGTAGCGACTGGCCAGCATTAGGCCGCTGTTCAAGAATTTGAACCTGGAACAGCAGCCTTTCCAGCCATACCGCCCAACATCACTAAGCACATAAGGGAAGTAGCGGTGCAGCTGCCGCCGCAGTCTTGTTGTTGCTCCATGGTCAAATACTTCCTGTAGAGCGAGAAAATCCAGGTTGGCAGGGAAAAAGGCAGAGATCTCATGGTCAAACGTTTCATCTCCATGACGACGTTTCCGTCCTGGACGCTTGAAGATAGAAGTGCGTGGGACGTGTGAGAGAGTGTTATTGGAGGATATCCCTGCAGGGATGTCACCACAGTGGTAACGAGTGAGGGACTCCCGAGAAGCAGTCATGCCCATGTCTCCTCCAGCCAGCTCTCTGTGATTACCAGTCTCAGCCTCCTCCTCCTGGGCTTCTGGTTCTGGAGCACTGATGCTGATTTGAACCCCTGAGGTGTGACGTGGGCAGTCTGCGGGATTCTTTTGCTGCATCCCTTCTCCATGCATGGGACAGTCATGATGGCCAGGGCCACTTTGACCTCCAGTGGAATGCATGGGGCAGTCTGCAGGTTCCCCTGAGGTCTGAAGAGGACAGTCCGAGCTGCTGTTGGTCTCTGTGGTGTGAAGGGGACAGTCTGCTGTGGTGTCTGATGCATCATGGTGAACAGGGCAATCAGTGAAGCCCTGCTCTCCTGTAGTGGGGTGGACAGGGCAGTCGGTGGCTCCTGGGGGATGAACTGGGCACTCAGTGACGGGTTCAGTTTCAGTTTCAGCCGGACCATTGGTGGTGTGTGTTTGCTCTGGTCGCTGGTCCAGAGAGGAGGTGCGGCGGAAACCTGTAGCTAGACTGCTGAAGGACGCCGCACTAAACGGAACAGAAAGGAAGATGTTTTCAAAGTGTTGATTTAACCTCGGCCACTAAAGGAAGGAACTCTGGAGAAAACTCCACTCACCTGATGGAGGTGTTGGTCGGTGAATCAATGTAGATTTTAATCTGGGGTCGACTGGCTCCGTTGCGGATTCTCTTCCCCACCTCACGAGCTCTTCTTTGTGTGTCCGACAGGTTGTTGAACCTGGCCAGGGAGTCTGGCAGGAGGCAAACGTTGGCACTGCAGAAGCAGAAGCTTCTGCCTTGTGGCCTCCATTCTCCAAGCCCGGCGTGTCCAACCTGACCCTGCTCTGCCAGGTTCTTGTCTGGTCTAAACCACAAAAATATGTCACAATAAATAATAAGAAAAGACGTAACTTTCAAACTAATCGCTGTTTACTTTTCTTTGGCAAAAACAAAAAATAATTACCAATAGGCTTTTAGACAATTCAGCACCAAACTTGCCATACCTGAACGTTTCTTACAAACCATCATTTGGTGCTGTGGGATAACAGATACACCAGCAATTGACTAAGCAATGCATTTTTTATGATATGATTAAAAAAATGAATATTTCATAAATGTTTTATGTCTAAATGTTCCTTATGTGCCTTCTCCTGTGACATGTATGAGCACTAGATGTTGAGTTTTGGTTCCTGTAAAAGCATGCAGAACAATTTTGCAGTTTTAAAACTCTTTCTTTAAAATAACTTTCTATTTTCCAACTTTAAACTTTCCGTACTTTTATAAATTGATATTTTAAAATGTCATGATCAGTAACTCAAGGACTGCCTG